>JAUYWG010000012.1:1292758-1308130 GCA_034779775.1 Enteromius afrohamiltoni
TAGATCGTTCATTCAGTCACTGGAAAAGACGCCTAGTTGGTACGACAGGGTCACAGACCATTTTCTTGAAAAGGAACTTAGGGCAGAATTTACTTTTAAATAAATAGACAATTTTATGATGTAGGCCGAAAATGAGCTTCCCTTATTTGACAGACCAGTAGCCGCCACTGCATGTGAGTGATAGTGGAACACGACCAATGAGGGAGAGGAGAAAAGTTATCGAGATTTATGATTGATTGGTGAACAAGTATTGTTTTGTTATTGTGTGAGTCTGACCAATGACGCATGAATGCAGCATACTCTGAATGCGGAGAAATACACAGTGAAATCGCGTTTTTCAATGAATTGTGCAGCCCTACTGTTAAAAAAATTGGCATTTGATTAGAAATTCGTTGTTGAGCAGAACAACAAAGTCAGAAACCATGTTTTGTGAAACAAAAAAAATACAATAATTCTTTTTCAAAGGTGAGTTGTTAATTCATCACAGTCCTGTGGACTCTGATGGTCAGTCTGTGAGTGGCATTAGCCGATTATGTCACACTTTTTATGGAAAGTAATGCATTAGTTGTGGGATAAATTAAGGTTGTGAATGTCAGTGCATTAGAAAACCAAATTTAAAAGCAAGTTGCATCTGCAAACAAAGCTTTTCTCTTCCCCAACATTTACTTTTGTTTTTGGATGATGTTTTTGAAAACTTTGTATTGCTTGCATTTCTTCTGGCATTGTCGTCTTGAGATGAATCACTTGTTGTATTGCTTTGGATAAAAGCGTCTGCTAAATGAATAAAGTTCTGCTTTGTTTCTCAGTGATTTTTAATCAAGAGTTCACTCCTGTGAATTTTAATGCCACTTTTTTCACATTGTATTTTATCTAATGCAATTACATTTACGCTTTAAAACACTACTTTGAAGGCCACTTAATTTTACAAGACTGTTTGATGTTTCAGCTTGTTGGGTGTAATTTGACGCATACGAAAACTGCTTAATTACTGGTTAAATACTGGTTAAATTATTTGATCTGTTTCTTGAAATTTGGTAAATATTTTTCCTTTAGTGTCATAATGTGCATGCAAAGTTTTAGCACATAAATTGTGTTTTGAAAAGACTTCTGTGTTGTAGTCTTCTGTATTGACTTCCCCATTGATTTAAGACTCTAGCACTATTGCAACAGAAGATATACCACGAACATGCTACAGTAGAAGTTTTCTGTTTTAATGTACAACTCTTGTAGGTTTCACAGTGTTGATTTTAGGTAAATTGTAACTTGTACCCAGGTTTTGAACACAACAGGAGGGTTTTATTTCAGTATGTTACTTGGTATATTTGTGTAATTGTTTGTGAAATTTACTAGCAATATCTTGGAGAAAACTGTAAATCCTACAGCATGTTTTTTTGTTTGTGTGTATTTTCAGATATTTTCAGAAATGAAAGGAATAGCTAACCCAAATTACATTTGTGTCATAATTTACGAACCTGATGTCATTGCAAACCGTTATTACTTTCATCGTATTGTGGAGCATAAAATAAGTTTGGGTCTTCAAAATATCTTGTTCTTGTTCAGCAAGAAAGAAAACATGAGAGCGACTAAGAGTGAGTTTTGGGTGAACTATCACTATAAATAAAGTTATATTGTAACCGTGATTTGCAGTGACTCATACGGTATATTTTTGTCATACCGCCCACTCCTACTGCTACTTCAAGCATTTCCTGTTGTTAAAGTAGATCTTCCTGTGTCAACTGTATTCCCCAGCAATCTCTTTTCTGCGTCTCAATCTTGATGGTCCTTTTCTTCATACAAACAAGTGTGCGTCTTGCCTTTGTTTATTGTAACACTTTATTATTAGCATATGGAATTGTTTTACTCCTTTTCCTCTTGCGTCTGGATCTCTCATTAGTCATGTGTGTGAGCAATAGAGAAGGATTGGACGGGTTAAGGGTGAACGCAACTGGTCCTGAGTTCCTCTCTCATTGTTTACAGCCGATATGAGAATGACTTAAGACCGAAGCTATTGAGAAAGTGAAATGAATAACGCCGGCCGAGGCCAAAAGCTCAATGGGTTTTGGGAGAGATTGAGAAAAAGCCCATGAGACGCAAACAATGTGAACATGCACTGGGTGATTGCTCTCCATATAAGAGAACAAAGCTAAATCACAAAACCTAATTGAAAGTGTTGTATCTCTTTTCAAGGCAATGAAGCAGCTGATTAGAAAGATAATTGAGCTGGGAGACGAGATCTGGCGGGGGACTCTGGCGCTAGCAGTGCATTTGGCAGTATCGAAAACCGTAGCGCTGGCATGACGCAAAAACAGATTGCATGAGAGGACTTCATTAGGGACTTCAGCGTAAGACTGAGCTGTCTTTGTGCATTTGCATATTCTTCTCAAGCTGAAAGCACGTTCTGCTGCCTTGCGTGTCATTTCGGCGATCTGACATGCGACTCTTTGTGTCAAAGATTCAACAAAGATGTGCTTCATAAAGATCTACGAAGTCTTTAATTACTTTTTAGCATCCTTTGAGAGCATTGCAAGTCAAGTGTTGATTAATGAGCTATTTTTTTTTCTGAAACTCTGTTAGTTATGGAAGATTTTCTCCACTCAATATAAAGAATTTAATTGTGAACTAGTTTATTTTTTACAATTCGTTTTGAAATGGTAACTCAGAGTTTCTGAGAAGACAAGTTGAATTGTGAGATTTTAAAAAGGCAATTGTGAGAATTAACTTTTTACTTTTATTTTTATTATTATTAAAGAAAAACACAATTGCAAGACGAAGACAGAATTTTGTCTTGTTGGGGAAAAAAAGTCAGATTTCTGAGATGAAAAAATGAGCTCACAATTAAATATATAAGAGATTAAAGACGCAGTTTACTTTTTATTTTTATTCCATAGCAAAAAAAAACAACAAAAAACTGAATTTAGCAAAGCTTCAAAAATGTTCAGAATTCTTAGAAATAAAGTTTGAGTTTATGAATTGAAAAAAGTCAGAATAATGAGACCAATATTTTTATTTACTAGTCGATTACTCTTTTATTTATACTTTTAAGTTTACATCTTACAATTCTGCTTCAACTAAATTATTTTTTCATGAAAAAGTTGGGATTCCATGAAAAATTAAAATCGTAAAAAAAAAAAAAAAATTGCAAGTTCATGCGTTTATAACTTGCAATTGTGACAAAAAAAATCTGAAATATTTGTATTAAAAAAAATCTCAAATTGAAAAAAAAACTTTAAATTGTAAAATAAGGGTTCATTCAAAATTACACCTTTAGTTATTAGTAATTGTTTTTCACACTAAAACTAAAAAATGATTTTAGACTGTGTGAATGATGTTAAATGTTGATCAAATTAATTCCATGAAATTTTAATAATAATCAGCACACCAACTCCTGTTACATAGTGGCAGAAGTACCAGAGCAGGAAATGATGTCAAATTCTGGCTGCATTTCAAAGACGATCAGATCGGAATCATTAGGGTGCGCAAGGAAACCAGAGGCATTCTGAGGTCCTGTTTTTCTCATGCATTGAACTCTGTCTGGTGTGGGATTTCTTGCCCAGCACGGTTGGATCTGGGCCAGATCATCCACAGAAGAAGGACATTAGACAAATTCCAAAACAGATAAAAATAGAGCATTTATTGTAAGCCTGCTGCCAGGTCTCAGACAATAGTCCTCATTAGAGTCTCTGCCTTGACCTCTGAACTCTGTTTCCAGCCCTGTACTTCACCAGAGGACTTCCAGACACCATGCTGTGGCTTCTATTTGTGATTCGCTGATCATGGGAAAATCATAAAATTCTGTGTGATTTTTGCTTGCTTGTTTGTTTATTAACTTGCTGCTTATCCATTAGTATTTGAGTGAAAGAAATTTGATTTTTCAATTGAAAAAAAAAAGCCATTTCGCATTCATTGCTACTTCTTTCTTTCTTTCTTTGCTTACTGATGAATTAATTAGTGTTTGGGTGAATCTGAGGTTGTGTTCACAGTTTTATTCCTTTAGTTTTATTTGTGTTTGTTTGTTTGTTTGTTTATCTGTAATTAATTTGTCATTAATTAACTAATTAATTTGTGCAATCATTAATTTCTTTCATTTTTATGTGCATTTTTATCTTTATTAAATTTATCCAACTTTTAGGTGGATCTCACGAAAACATTTTATTTTATTAATAATTGTGTTTGTATAGGTAAGAAAATAATGATTATTTTAGGGGCATCATTTTTACTAATTTATTTATTGTGGGTGAAATCCAATTTTGACACTTCGTGAGATCACCCGTTTAGAGAAAATCCCACTGGGAAAGCTGCAATCCACCTGTTTGTGAGACTGGTGTGACAAAACAGATTCTGAGGCTTGAGTGGGCACAGACGTGATGTGTGGATGAAGCCTGGCTGTCTCACCTCACCTGTAGGGAACTGCTCCTGTTTGCTTCACACTGACGTTATGCATCCGGATATCTGTCACACTCGACACTAAAATCTAAGCTGTGGGCAAAAGAATCTGAAAATTTGCATATTATTTATTTAGTTAAAGGGAATTAAGCATTGAAATGATAAATGCATCTGATGTTAAACTTACTTGTAATGCATTGTGAGATTATTTGATTATCTGTGTTAATTATTTTTGGGTTCATTTTGGACAAAAAAGTATTCTCCTAGCGTTGCGAAACTGAAGTTAATCCACTGATATCGCTTGGACTGTTTTAATTATATTTTTGCTTTGTTTCTGGATCTGGGAACATTTCAGTTGTATTGCTCTCTATGGAGGGATCTTGTCTTGATTTTGGGGTGAACTAACCCTTGAAGCATTTTCGCGATATTGCCATGTGCAATGCATTCTAGTGAGAGTGGGTTATAGGAGACTCCAGAGCTCGAGCTGTTAAAAGGCTCCTCTTGTTGCTCCTTCACTGTTTTTCCAGGGAGTTGAAAGGAAGTTTGTACAGTAATATCCTTATACAGTTTATATAGACATAAGTAAACTGGCTTGATAGTTGTACATACATTTTTTTTGAACATTTAGAAATTAGTATCTTGTGACTGTATACACTGTGTCTACATTTTTGTGTATTTAATTTTTTACAGTACACTACTGTACCAAGGTTTGGAGCAATAGCTAAAGCTGCATTTATTTGATCAAAAATACCGTAAAAAATGAATTATTATTATTATTATTATTATTATTATTAGTTTAAGATATCTGTTTACTATGTGATGATTATATATTTCTTTAAATGTCATTTATTCCTGTGATCAAAGCAACATTTTCATTATCATTATTCAGTCTTCAGTGTCATGTGAAGGTTGAAAAAAAGGTTGAGAATTAGCCCCAAATCTATATGAATAAATACCAATATTAATAATTGGGCACCAAAATAAATAATACTACTGAGCACCAAATACTAGAATGATCATGAAAAGCTGAAAACTGTAGAAATGGTTACTGAAGATTCAGTTTAGCATAACGGGGATGAATTATATTTTAAAGCTTCTTGTGATTACGTGTAACCCTAACACACCATCTGAGTGATAATAGAAGAGTAAAACTGCTGTAACGTGTGGGATGAATGCTATTTATTTTACACTCTGTCAGCAGTCATTCAAGCACTGTGTGTGGATCAATATAATTATTTTTCTCTTACAGATTTTTCTATTTGTCTGTTAGGCAGTACAGCTGTACACTAGACGTCTCTGTTCGAGGCCCTGCTGGCTTGCTTCATCATCCAAGCATTGCATTCTGTTCGATGGAGCAGTAGTTTAAGCACTTTCACATAGATCTATAGAAAAGTGTTTCTTTAAAATTAAGTTTTGACTTTTCTTTTAACCTCTTCTAGGCAGCATGTACCATGCTGTTTTGTTTGTGAAGGGCTCTAGATCGTGATAACAGTGGATTTGGGAAAGCAGTATATTGTGTCTCTTTCTTGACAGCGTCTTTAAGATAAAACCTCTTATGCAGCCGCTCCTGCCTGAATGCAGGAATATTCTGCCTGACTTCAGATTAAGATACAAAATATGATGGATTGCAGTGTGCATGAATCCGATAATATGTCTTATTTTAGCTTTAGAATTAGTAACCAGCCTTCTGTTTGTGTCTGTGTGTGTTTTACCAACAAGTCATGTAGGTTTCAATAAGAGCTTTTAATAGAGTTATGGCAAAGGTGATTGAGCTTTTTTCCAGCACATGGAGGATCAGATATTGAAACCCTTGAGCCCTTACAAAAGCTGCTTTTTCTCACAGATTGAAGAGACTGGGGTTAGTTATATTTCTGTATACTTTAATAAATGTCTTTAACCTTAAATCCTTAAAGTGCAGAGTATTAAAGCTCTACATTTGCACCATTAGTCGTGACGCCATTAAAAATCTTAAGGCTTTTCAGCACATGTGTTTGGTAATGTAGAAAAGTATAGGATTTTGGACAGCAGCGACTGTGACAACTTGCCCCAACCACCAACCCTTGGCTTCACAACTCACACCTGGCTTATGGTTAAATTTAATTGTATACTAATTTAAGGCAGATGTTTAGAATCTACATACAAAGTATGGTGGGCATTTTGGCACAAAACATCACAGACGATATAGCCCTTGTGACAACTAGCCCCGGTCTCTTTAACAACAGTATTTTCAAAATACAAAAGTATTTTCAATCCTGAACAGAAACAAATCCACAAATAAAGTAACATTTCTTTTTCACTTTTTACTAATGAGTTCATTATCAGATGCTACCATTTAATAAACACTGCACGAGCATTATTTCAAAGAACTAAATTTTGTCATTTGGTGTTTATATTCTTCTTATGTACAGTGTACGCTGTATGGAAAATATACAGTACAATATACAATATAATATTTAATGTCATTTTTGTTTACATTTATACATTATATGTATTTACAGGGTGTGTTGATACTGTGGTGACACAAGCCAAATAATCTTTAATATATACAAACAATATGTACATCAGAGGCACCAAGAATTATTTGAGCACTAGAGTCACATTTAACGTTTTGAAATGTCTGAATGTCAATGGATTAAAAAAAGTTTACAAAGTTAATAAAACATAAAACAACAATTACTGAAGTATGTTTTACAAAAAAATACTAGTAAGTCTTTAAAAGTTCACGTTTATGTTAACATGTTACTTGCCATTTCTGAATGAAAATTGTTTAAAAGTAAACCCTATTATTTCTTTTCATTGCAGCTGATTCAAACACAAGTGTTTCCTCAAAGTTTGGCCATGTGGCCCTTTTAGATAAACTCCTTAACACACTTTTATATTCTTTTAATGTTTCCATTGACAGTATATATATATATATATATATATATATATATGCATCATAGCAGAATTATATCAATTTTATATATCATTTTCTTGTGCAAATGAGTTTTTTAACATTTTAAATATGTCCCACTGATAGTGTCTGTAAACTAATAAAAAATCTAATAAATACCTGGAAATGTTCTGTGGTTAACTTTGTTAGCTCATTATAGTTTTAAAAATGCACTGTTTGTTGCTCTAAGTTATTATTCTGTACGTAGTTTTATGTAAACATGTTTATACTTTATATACATTAAAAGGCATTTGAAAAGTAGCAAAAATAATTTTGGACATGGAAAAATGTTGTAATGCGAGTCCCAGTGGTTGAAGAAATAAATTTTAATTGGGCCATAATTAGTTTGCAGATTCCACTCGGTTTGATTTCTGATGACATTCATGCATTTTAATCGTGCCTAACGTGTCTCTCAGGTGCGGTGCGCGGTCAAGCAAACGATTTTCTTAAAGGCCTTTCTGAAGTCCCTGTTGAAAATCGTGTAAATGATGGGATTCACTGAGCTGTTGCAGTAACCAATCCAAAAGAAGAGCTTGAAAAGCGCCTCGGGCGGTTCGCAGCTCGGCCCGCAGATGGCATGGAGACTGTAGGTGAAGAAAAAAGGGAACCAGCAGAGGACAAACACCCCCATGACCACGGCCAGGACGAAGGTGAAGCGTTTCTCACGCATCTGAGCCACTTTGGTTTTCGACGCCACCGCGAGCTGTTTGCTGCTCTGCTCCTGACTGGAAACCCAGGAGATGCGGCAGGTCCTCTGAGGGCAGCAGCGCGCGCCGTCCACCCGCCTGCGCTTGGAGAAGCGCGAGCTCTTGGGTTTGTTGTCGGACGTCGCGCTCTCCTCCAGGTCGATATCATCAAGCTCCTCCTGTCTCTGGTTGCTTTCTGAGCTGTTGCTGCTCGGGGACTCCTTCTCAAACTTATCCTTCCTCACAAAGCACGTCTCGGACTGGGAGGGCTGCCTCTCCAGTCCGTTCTTGGCCACGAACACTGTGGACGAACGCTGCTTGGCGACGCGGTAGATTTTGCAGTACACCGTGATCATGATGAACCCCGGCGCGAAAAACGACACCAGGCACGAGGAGAGGATGTACCATGTCTCATCGTTAATTAAACACTCCTTTTCGTTATGCTTGGTCATGATGAGGGGTGGGAATGAGATAACCGCTGAGATGACCCACACCACCGCGATCATGGACTTGATGCGCTTCGGGGTTCGCTTCAAGTTGTAGCTCACCGCTTTGGTGACGGACCAGTACCTATCCAAACTGATGGCGCACAGATGCACGATGGACGATGTGCAGAACAGAACATCCAAAGCCAGGTAAAACGCGCACCAGGTGCTGCCGAAGAACCAGTATCCCATGATCTCGTTGGCGAGGGAGAACGGGATCACTAGCGTGGCCACGAGGATGTCCGCGCACGCGAGCGACACGAGGAAGAGGTTCTGTGGCGCGCGGAGAGCGCGGCTGGTCAACACCGCCACGATGACCAGAACGTTCCCAACAATGGTGACCAGAATGATGACGGAAACCACGAGGATGATGAACGCGGCGGCCGTCTCCGTGTACGGCCACGAGGAGACGGTGATGTTGGCATCCTCCTTCGTTGCGTTGGACTGACTTACACCCATTCTGAGTCCATCTTTCTGACAGCCAGGCTAGTGCTTCCAGACTTCACGCGTTAGGTCGTGTCACCGACGCACTGAAACACTTCAGCTGCCAGTGAGCTCTGGTGACGGGATGTTCTCATGCTTGAAAGGTAAGAGCTGTTCATCGTGCTCGCAAAATACTCGTAAAATCCCAAACGGTCTCAATATCGAACGAACTGGCGCGCGAAAACAATCCCAGAATAGTTGCGCTGCGCGCGCTCCGGAGAGGCACCCGCGGCTCTCCACACATCAGACTGAATGTGGAGAAGTGTGAGCTCGAGCTGGAGATAATCACATGACGTCATGCTCAAGTCCAACCCATAAACACATACACACGCAACACATAGATAGAGTATGTTGTGAATGTATATATGTATATATTTTGCATGAAAACTATATAATCACAAAGATATTCCAAAGCAGAATCCAAAATGTAACATTCATTTATTGATATGTATTAGCTGTATAAACCTTTTTTTAAAGGTAATTCTAAGTTTTTAGAGCAAGTTAAGACATTTTAAGCAATAAATTCAAAGGTAGACAATGTGGTTTGAAATGTAAATATTAAGGGAGTAACACCTTTGAGTTTTTAGAATACAATCTTTATCATTTTGCTTTGTTTTATTCATTTGACAAAAAAATGAAATGTCAAGCACTAGATAGCTAAATAGGGAATATGGAAAACGTTTACTGTACCTTCTGATCGAGTATTTTGTCTTGTTTTTCATCACAAAAAGATGCTTACATTTAGGCCTGTCTGAGAAGCAAAATGTCACAAGATAAGTAGTCTTATTTTCTGAGAAACTGAACAAAACAAAACAATTTCAGTAAACTAGAACAACCATCTGCCAGTGGGCTCAGAAAAATTGTAACTGAAAACAAGTTTCTATCACAAATGATATGTTGTATCACGAATAAACTTTAAAACAAGACTTAATTTCTTAATTTTGCACCTTAAGTAGGATAAATGTTTCTTGATTAAAAGATGTTTATATATTTAAAATGGGAAAACAAGGCAAAAATACTGAGGAACATTAAATACCATAACTTTATCAATTTAAGACACTCTGCTATGATTCAAGACCCATTTATGGTCTTTATTCATGGAAGGGTGAATTAAGATATTCTATGTCCTTTTTAAGACCCACAGAAACCTTGAAAATACTGCCCTCAGCCCCCTAATTATTATGGATCTTAAATTTGCCTTTAGAAAAATGAACATAATGTTTCCTTTCTATTTAGAACATGCCATTTAATACACAGAGGAAGGGAAAGGGATAAACCTTATGTTTGTCAAAGCTTTGAGTTTGGACCTCTTGTAGTTTCTCAGAATCAGTGGTAACCTTTTCCGCAGCGCTGTTGTCTTAGATCGTCCCATGTGATTTTTATGTTTGTTTTGATATCTGGGTCATTCTATGAAACGGGTGCTGTTTGTGTATAAAAATAACTTGAACAATGACTCGCTGATGCAGCTTTGCATGTGTCAGTATAGACAAGAAACAAACATTTTTCATGTTTTTTTTTCTTTTTTTTCTTTTACTTTCATCACTGAAGCCTTTTAGTACCCTGTCTCTTTCCCTGAGTTTTCAGATTTAGAAAATTCTGATAAAAGCTAAATCTGTATTTTTAGATTTTAGTTTACATAATGTATCGTTAAAAATACATTAGCTTGTGGCTTAACCCAGTTGTATTATTTATCTTTTATTTAAGAAATTACCTATTTAAAGTGATTTTTTTTAGGCACCTCAACTTTATCTTCTCTTTCCAAGATGCACAGAGTTTTATGACCTTGAACACAAAACTCATAATGTCATATTAAACTGTAAAATGGTTTGCTCTGGAACCTTTTATTTATTAAAATGTATCAATTTAGCTAAATGTAATGTATTAACACTGAGAGGCAATATCTATCCAATTGAATGCTCTGAATACAAAAAAGGACTTTAGCACACCTTTTCAAACTGGAAAAGGCGAAATGACCTCTATTCTAAATCTGAATACTGACTGGCCTTTAAAATCAGACTACATTTCTGCTGAGCTCAGACATTTTTATGACCTGAATAGAAAATAAAATTGTCCTAGTTATGAATACAGTGGACAGTCTTTGATTAAATAATACAATACTTTTTTTTTTTTTTTTTTACTGTACCTCTGTTATAGTCAAATTGTGTTCATTTGCCCTTCATTTTATTTTTGCACTGCTTACATAAATGTTAACTCAGTTTTATACTGCTTTTGTTTTTTCAATTTAATAGTAATGCTCTTCTTAACATTATGTATAAATCAGTCTACTCAGACTTACTCAGAAATAACAAAATCCATGGCATAATCAAACTGAAACAGATTTGTATTTTAAATAGCATGCTCCCAAAACCAGTCAACACTTATACAGGTCATGTTTCACCATATAATGAAAATAAAGAAATAATAAATGATATGCTTAAAGATAATGAAGCCCATTAAAGAGGTTTTGCATTGACATGCTTTTCTTAGTCTTAGCACTCTTTAGTGAGCAATTCAGTGTGTTTAATAACATCAAAAGAAAAATGTCCAGGGGGTGTTCCAGAAAGCAGGTTATGTGACATACTCGGATATGTTTAAGAGTAAGCAAGATAACCTATTTCGGTTCCAGAGTAAGCAAGTAGCTATGCACTCTCAGAAATAAAGATACAAAAACTGTCACTGGGGCGGTACCTTTTCAAAAAGTTTGTACCTAAAGTGTCCATTTTGGTACCTTAAAGGTACAATCCCAGGGGTTGCCCCCCCCCCTAAAATCATAAAAAAAAAATCGCACTGTCTATTGTGAAAAATACATGTATGTATACCTAAATATAATTGTTTAGGTAGAAATACAAATGCAAGAAATGCATTTCGAAATAGTTGAGCTCCCCCTCCCCTTCCTCACAGTGGTTGGGCCCACTGCTACTATACCAGTTCATCTCACCTATGCTACACACGTAGTCAGGTGTGTGGCTGCGGCTCTGTAGCGGCATGAAGGAGAGGGAGTGAGAGAGACTGCGCGTGCATGTGAACTGTGTGCGCGTGTGTGCCTGTGAGAGCATCCTGATTGGTTTACTAAGCAAAATAAGCCAATCAGCTTTCAGTGTGGGCGGGCTTTTGTTTCTTTTCTCAGGGACCGAAATTATCAGTTCAATGCAGCCTACATTGTGGCAGAGAGAGACTCGACTGTAAACAGCATAAAAAACATTGCAATAGTTTTGAAGAAATAAATCTGCATTTTCCTTAACCCCCCGTGTAAAATGAAATTTATATTAGTACTTAAACTTTACATTCTCTGTGTTAAATAAACTTACACACAGCTGTTTTTTTAGTAGTAGTAGTATTAACATTGCAGTGTTATTATGATTATTAATTTGGCAGAAAAAAATATGCTCAACTATCATGAAATAATGTCATAATCCAAGACATATTAATGGTAGCAATTAAGACATAAGAAATTAATTAATAATAAACAATTTACATATACATAACATGTTATATATATTATTGCCTATTATTATTATTATTATTATTATTAAAAATTGGTTACACCTTATTTTGATCCATTTTAGACATCTTTGTAACTACATGTCAACTAATTCTCATTAATTCACAACATGTCTACTAACTCTCAGATTAGACTGTTTAGGTTTAGGATTAGTAGAATAAGTTGACACACTGCATACGTGTCTCATGGTCAGTATGTTGTGGATCCATCAAAATAAAGTGTTAGGAGATATTAAGGAGACAGTCATGTGACATGTAGTTGCAATCTTATTTACTGTTAGTAGAATGTCTGAAGTATCGAAATACCAATTTACCAATTTTTTTTTTTATACTTAAGATTACTATTTAGATTACTATTTATAAATATACTTGCATGTACTCAAAGGGTGTGGTGATTACAATAATTTAAAATAATGCTGAAATATGACATTTATTATTATTATTAATATAAGTTTTATAATACTATTGATACTATTGAGTGAATAAGTTATTGAAAAGTGAATCGATCATGTTCTTGAGATTCATTCAGCTCATCCTTTCATACTCGTCCATCTCTATCATCTCTCATCATAGCAGACACAATGTTTCTAAAGCTTGTCTTTCATTTTTTTATTTTCTGCCTACTTTCCAGTGAAGAAATCTAATTATGCAGTGCACCAGACGAGCCAATTAGTGTGTGTGTGGTCTGAAGACTCAAATGAACCAGCGGTTGAGTGTCACGACCAAAATCAAGTGGCTCTGCTCTCTTCAAGTCTGCTCAAATCTTTCATATAGCTGCCGAAGAGTCTTCTAGATCTTTAAGAATTCCTCTGCGGCGTTCAGACACAGACTTAAAGCCCTTAGATGTAAAGGAAATACCTGCTGCACATCCTCCTGGAACAAATGTGCTTTGGAGGGCTTTCAGATGTGGGTGTTGTGAGACAGACCGTGCCACAGAGGTGGATCTGTTTATGACGGGGAACAACTGCCAGGGCTGTCATTATTTGGCAGGGTTCAGTCGAGGAGCAGGACTGACTGCTGGGCGAGTGTGTGTCCGACCAATTTCAGGGTGAGACAGAGAGACGTGGCGGCTTTGTTTTGTTCAGCCAGGGAAACAGCAGGATTGCTTTCCTGCTTCATGGTGTTGATTTGGTAAAATGCCATAAAGAGATTTTGAGCATGATGATGAGGTGGAGAGAACTTTGATGCCAAACAGAGACAACGGCAAGCTTAACTTTTCTCATATTTCATCACCACCATCTGCGCTCTTGGTTTGCATGAATGAGTTTTTTGGTTTTAATTTTCCTGTCATTAGGAATAAATTATGCATGTCTTTATTCAGACACTAACAATGTGTTGGTCTCGATGTGCAGGTTTGATCTGTTTAGGTAATAAAATGCTACTAAACATACAGTGTTCCCCTGTAGTCGTTTGTGGACTTCCATGTTGTATGTGTCTGTGTTTCCCTTTCGTGATCTTAGACTGAAAATGCTTGTTCCCTTGTGTCTCCGCCCCCTGCTTTGTCACTATGGTCGCTGTTGTCTTGCCCTAGTTGGATATTGTACGCCCATTGACCGACCTGTGCTCTTCCTTTGGACTATTCTTGTGCTTTGCCTCCTCCATTCCTGTTTGCTGTTGTGTTCGACCCTGCCTGTATGACCACGCCTTTAAATAAAACCCTGCATTTGTCAGTCCCCTTCGTTAGACATACAGTCATGTATTATGATGAAAAATGGGTTTTTAGGAATGCATTTTTTAACTGTACGCTGTGCAAGTTAATCACATTTTTAGAGAGTTGCTGTGGTTCTTGGTGAGATAAAATAAAGATATCTGCAGACATGCAGTTATGAAACCTTAATACACTTTTGTTAAGAGATGATTGGGGTCACTGCAGATGCATCACTTGTTGTGAGTTTTCAGTTTTTCTTACATGCTATTAATTGCAGCAATTACAGCACATTCATTAAAAAAGGGTGAAAGCCCATTTCTGCAACAGAATAAAAAGATAATTACAACCCTTTTGATATAAACCTAAAACTGCAAGACATACATTTAAAGTTGCTGTATATGAGCTCAAAGTTCTATAATAACTGAAAACTGATAGAAACCCAATGAGTAATGAGATTTAAAGTCAAAGGGAAATGCAAGTTATAAACTCAGAATTGTGACATAAACTGAAAATTAAAATGAAAATTGAAACTGTACAATATAAACTCAAATTGACAAGCTCAGAATTACAAGATATAAATTTAAGGTTTGATACAAAATCTACCTGGGAAGATAAAGTCAGAATTATGAGATAGAAAAGCTAAATTGGAATACACAATGGCAGAATTGTAGTCAGAATTACAAGATTTTTAAAATTGTAAGATATAAAGGTAGAATTATGAGATATAAAATAAAATTGGCAGGATACAAATTCAGAATTATGAGATATAATATATATATATATATATATATATATATATATATATAAAATTTACATAATATAAATTTATATAAACGCTATTGCAAAATATAGTAAAAATTGCAAAATATAGTGCGGAAATATGTGCACTCAGAATCGTGATCTAAATTGTAAGATAAAATAAGAATTAATAAACAAAAATGGCAAGATATAAAATCAGAATTCAAAAATCAGAATTATAAAGAGATATAAAGTCAGAATTTTGAGATAAACTCAAAATTGTGAGATATATGAAACCAAATTTGCAAGATAAAAAGTCAGAATTCAAAACTCAGAATTACAAGATATAAAATCACAATATATAGATATACAGGTCCTTTTCCAAAAATTAGCATATTGTGATAAAGTTCATTATTTTCTGTAGTGTACTGATAAACACTAGACTTTCATATATTTTAGATTCATTACACACAACTGAAGTAGTTTCAAGCCTTTTATTGTTTTAATATTGATGAT
>JAUYWG010000012.1:1315387-1327589 GCA_034779775.1 Enteromius afrohamiltoni
CATAATAAATAAACACAGCATCAACACATATATTATGTAAAGAAAAACTTTTATTTTGGATGCGATTAATCGCGATTGATCATTTGACAGCACTAATTATTTTACATTTTTTAACAGTATTATATATAGTTTTCACAATAAAAAAATATTCTAGAACAAATTCCAGCAATAACAAATTCCATGCCAAGCTCTATCGTTACAACAAAAAAAATTGAGTTAGATTCTCTCTATGTGGTGAACTGGATATTTCATACATCATCATATGTTGGTGTGACACTACACAGCTGCTAAAATGTGAGAAAGTCCTCTGGAAAAACCTCCATTACCTGATCCTAATTAACCTCTCCGGCCACAACTGCTGCCTTTCAGGCAGTATCAAAACACGGCCACTGATTAAGGCCAACCTGCCATACAGGAAGCCTGTAAACATGAAGTATGAGTGCACAGGGTCAAGGTGATTGAGCTTTCCCAGCACAGAGAATGGATGTGTATGACAAAAAAACGCAGGACATTTCACACAGAGAAGACGAAGTCACACTTTGTTGGTAATTCAATACGTTCCCTGAGTATATTTAAATAATGTCTGACCAACTAAACCCCCCTCTGCCATGGGACAACATAAAGGAAGTGCCAGGCTAAACAACACGGCTTACTGATGCTGCCATAAATACAGCGTGAGCAATCTGCATGAAATGTTATGTCAAAATATTTTTATGGTCTTCGTGGTTTAACAAGCTCTCTGTGTGCGTGTTTGTGTGGTAATCAGATATTGCACACCAAAATCACAACTTTTGTGGATGTACAAAAAACACTGATTTGCACTGAAGTTCTAACAAACTGATTCAATTATTACATTTGTACTATTTCACTAAGAATTCAATGTAAAAAATATCCATGATCGATTCTAAAATCTGAATTAATGAGATTGACAACTGACAGCAACTGAGGACTCGGACAGACCATGTGGTGTAGTGTGATTTCCTTGACATGTCTTTATAATTGTATAATGTTATGAGTAAAACATTTGATCAGCTGTTGAAGAGACTCTGTCAGTGGCATGAGAGTTTACTGACCTCTGTAAGGGGCCGCTGTTCAAAACTGTCTTGAGAGGAAGCCAAACTCTGTCCTCAATGAGTGTAGGACAGCTGTCTCCACACCCAAATGGACAGGATGACCTTGGACTCTGTGTATGTGCATGTACATGCTAAGCCATATGGTTGAAAGGCGGGGGGACCTTCCTTTGGAGGTACTCATAACCTCATAAATAAAATACATAAGGAATAAGGACAACACTTTAGTACAGTGGACCAATTCTTACTATTAATATGTTGCTTATTAGCATGCCTATTATAAACATATTAACAAATATTCTGCCTGACCATATACTACTACATCCCTACTCCCTATACCTAAAATTAACAATTACCTCACAAACTACTGATAAGCAGCAAATTGGGTGTTTATTGAGAAAAATCATATTTAATGGTTTGTTAATACTGAGAATTAGACTTTAAAATGAAGCGTGACTGAAATTAATAATTATTTTATTTAATCTTAAAATATAAAACATTTCGATTTATTGTTACTATTTCACAGTATTACCATTTTTGCTTTATTGATCATATAAATGCAGTCTTGGTGAACTGAGGCTTTTTTAAAAAAAATTTAACATTAAGCCTTAATTTTTCCAAACCTTTGACTAGTCATGTACAAAAATAAGTAGAGGGAAAAAAAGAAAGAGACAGCAAAGGAGAGAGAGAGAGAGGAAAGGTTAAGTAAGAGATGGTATGAGAACAGCTTGTACCATAATTCCCAGCTGCTACATGCCACGGCAACTTCAGTGCTACTAGCTTTTCACATCTGAAGATGGCTTTAGTGAACACTTCTTGTGCAGAATATTAGGCAAGCATCTAGCATTCCCCTACTCAGTATGGCAATGGCAAAACCAAGATTATGGGTTCAATTCCCAGCAAATGCATGAATTGATATGGATCAAATGCAATGTTAATCTCCAAATCCATTGAACTGACACAATTAAGCCAAAGTTGTGGAGATGGACAAACCTTAGAGAACCACAATCTCTAGCAACTGTTACAACCACCTGAAAGGCGTTCTTAAGAATTTCTAAACAGATATTTGAACCAATCACGCTGTCCTAGTTATATAAGTATCACACCTCTGCTATACCCACTGGCTTCCAATCACTGCTAGGATCAAGTTCAAGACACTTGTCCTGGCATACAAGGCCATCATTGGACATGCTGATGTCTTAGACCATTATTGGTCTACTTTGAATAATAATTACAGTACACACACTTTTCTGTCCTCACGCCCACATTTTGACCACAACGTCACAGCAGAGTTTGAGTAATTCAATTTAAGTATTAAAAATAGCACAGTTTGTGATTTTAGCACCCTGAATCTTTGAAGTACAAAGGTAAAGCTAAAGCAAATACTTTCAATTTGATTAAATGAAGAGCAAATGGAAATGTTTCTGAGAGAAAACATGCCAAGATATCGCTATGTTCTATAAGTTCAATATGGACGGCATTTTTCATCTAATTCCTCCTAATTCATCTTATTCTCTATCATTCATTTAATTGCTAAACAGTTGTCTTCTTGACATTTATTGTTATGTCTTTAAAAATTCACGAGAAACATCTGAGATTAAATTGATGCTTAAATGAAGCAGAACTGATTTTATAATAATAGTAACAATTAAAACATAAATAAAACATCTGCTATGATCATGGCAACCAAAAATATTGCTGCAACCATGGAAAAAAACTTTTCAAAACTTAAAAAAGTGATGTCTTTATTCATATTTGAATACATAGGACATGAAAGCTTTGGGATTTTTTTGGCATTCGCCATTTAAATGTTTATATTTAAACAATAAATTAGAGAAACATGTCATTAAAATCAATGTTGACATAAAAACAGCACAATTTAAATCACTGTATACAACTGTATATTAAATACATCAGACTTTTGTTAAATAAGGTTTATTTGCAGTTTTTGTCTAAACAAAACTTTTCTTGTTTTGGTACAAAAAAATGCATTTCTTTAAATCACATAGATGCATAAAACATTTAAATATACAGTAACAAACCATAAAATTGAAACTAATGAGGTGGCTTGAGTGTTTTGGTCCAGCATTCCATGCATTCTTTATCTAACTACCACACCAAGTGGCAATTATCAACACAGACAGAAACATCTCAATATAGTCCCTGTCTCTGTGTGCATGTAGTGAGTGCATGTAAAAGAGAGGATCGCACACAACACTTTCCCTCTCACGCTTACCTTGGTAGCCTATAAATGCACTGCTCACGAAAGACTGTTTTCCTGGATGTTAAAAGTGCTATTTGGTCACACGCGAGGAGACAGGATGCACCGTGCGGTACAGTATGAGCTTATCAGTGTAAAAACCACCAGACTGATGCAGAGCATTGAGCAGCATTCACAGTCCCATGCCTTTTAGCATTAGACAAATTCAGTAAAAAATCAGAGAATCAACTCTGCTCATGCAGAAACAATCAGTTGAAATCAAATCAGTCTGAATAAAAGTTTAGCAATTGTTTAAGACATCTGGCCATGTGGCAAGTTTTTAAATGCGTGCTTCAATTGAGAAAAATGCTTGAATGGTTTACCAAACTGTTACTATGACAGAGTACTACTTTAAAAAATGACTAACAAACTGCTAGCGATTCATTTATTAACATTTTCTCTGTGAGTAATTTAACGATTGGCCTGTTGTAATCTGAGAGATCTTAAGACAGAGTGGGTGGCAAGAGGGCTGCGGTTTTTGGAGGAACAAGCATTTCAAACCCCAAAGCTCTTTTGTTTTCATCTGACATGTTACTCAGTACACAAATAATCCTGTAAAGTGCGTAAGATGGCCAAAGACTTAAATGGGATTAATATATGGTCATTAAAAAATAATACATGTAATGCAAACAAGGTGCAATTTTTTTTCATTTTTCTAATAAATAGGTATTATTAGCATATGATTAGATTAAATATTTGCATACTGTGAAATACAAATGATCTGAGAAATAGTATGTTAAACAGCAAAAACTACACAAAAATAATAGTATTCCTGACAGTTTTAGTTTTAGATAAAGAAAGGGAAATGATGTCAAATCACATAAAAGCCTGTTTATTCTTTCTTTATGTGCAGTCAGTGTTAAATCCAGCGAGTGCTTCACATATATTTATCCCCTATAGCTGTCAGCAACCACAGGCACTGCATACTAAACTGAGCTCATTTATATATTTACACCAGGTGCTACACTGTTCCTCAGTCACTGGAGAAGCAGTCAAAGAACTGATACCCAGGAAGAGGAGGATGTTCGTAACGTCACGGTGTACGTTAATTCCTAACATCCCATGCTGCGAAAACCAGCACAGACCCCCCCCACCCCACATCATTCCCCTTCTGTGTCAGATTCCTGTCCGGACCGCCACCTTTGGATCTTTTAATCTCCCTCAGGGACTGACGGCTGTGGAGTCTCAGACTTCATAATCCGTTTCGTGACTGTCCAGTAACATCCCTCTTACCCTGGAGGTGACGATCCACGCTCATTTCCAGCACCAGTCAGCGTGAGATGGGTTTAACGCCCTGATGTTTAACCGGGTGCAGTCTCAAGACGCAGAGCGGAATCAACATCGCTAAACACTAAAATTAGAAACAAGACTCTAGCTTGCAGTGGTTAAACCACGCCGTATCTTGATCAGGACAATCAATTTAAAATAGTCCAAACATAGAGCAACTGAGGCCTGATAGTGACCTTGGCACTCCAGCAATGACGTAAACACAGGCCAGCTGGACTGAACTCCACTGCCTGTCAGTCAAGACTGAACTGAATCAAAACAAGCTGCTGAATGTACAGCCTCAAGGAAAAAAGCTTCGATCTGAATTTAATGCGATAAGATAATAGGATACCTAACAGTAAACTCAGTAACACACAGCTCAACCAGTATAATCTGATTAATGAACTAATGGCTCTTATGAACTGATTCTTTACAGTGAATAAAAAATGTGTAGTCCAATTTACGAACAAATTACTTATTAGTGATTAAAATCAGTATAATAACAAATGATTTATGTGAACCTGTCCTTCAAAAAGAATCAGTAAAAAGGATGTTTCACTTAATAATCTGTTATATATAGCTTCTTCACGTGTTTATTATATATGATAATAATTATACACACCGCAGTCCAATTGATGTAAATCAAATTAAAAGTTAAATTAATAGCATTTGAACTGGTTAGTTAATGTATGAACTGTAAATGTTTAATTTGAATTAATTTGAACAGTATAGCTAAAATCCAATGAATCAAAATTAGGAAGTTAACACAAATTAAACACACAAACGCTTTGGCAAACACAAGTGACTTTTTTTACAGTCAAGCACAACTCAGGTCTTCAGAAAAGAAAGAAATTATAGGCAGACTTTTGAACTGTTCAGATTCAACAATGTATTCAGGGTTCATTAGCATGAAAAGTCTGGGTCTTGGACACATGGCAACCACTTGGAAGCCCTTATGAAATAATGGCACATTAATGAAAGACAGCCAAGCCAAAGCCCAAAAGCCTGTTGAAATCTGCAGCAACTGTTTTTTTTTTAGAACTTCCCCTGGTAAGTCAAACCAATTAGACATATCAACGAGTGATTCAAGAATCATTTAAAGTGCCGTAGGATTTCATCAGATGTTCATTTAGTTGTTCTGAGGAAATCCGTTCTTGTTTTTACTGATTTAATGAAGACTGCATGTTCTGATGATGAGCTTGTCTGCTCTTTCCACTGTATTCAATTAAGATGCTGCTCAAATCCACTGATCTGGATCCGTCTGTCACATCTGTCTGTTTTCATGTTTTGCTCACTTTCTGTCAACTCTTTATGTTTTTTTATTTAATGAAGACTGCATGCCCAAATCAGGAAGACGACTGCTCTTCTGCTTTCTTCCATACAAGGAGTCAAGGTTTGGCTGGTTATAGCATCAAAGGCTTTTATTATACCTGGAGAAATTTATCCGTTAGCATTCATCTCAATGGCTTTTGAAAGACCACCCAGAAGTATTTGATTTGATCTTTGCTTAACACTAAGCTGTCACTGGGGCTGCAGCCTTTCAAAAGGTACCAAAAATGTACACTTCAAGTACTAAAATGTATATTTAAGGTACTAATATGCACCTTATAAGAGTAAAAGAAGTACGAAAATGCAAATGTTGCGATAGATTTACTTGCAACTGTTAAGGCCCTGATAAACTTCAGTGGTTCAAGTTCAAGTTCAAGTTTACCAAATAAGCCAGGCTTTTGGCAGATAGTCTGACTTATTTCAAACCAAATTAACTGGCAATAAGTCAGACTAACTGAAATAAACCTGACTTATTTGGTAAGCTTGTTTTATGGAACAGGGCCTAGGTGAGAGAGGATTGAGCGCAGGAGTGATTGCGCGCGAGGGTTTGATATGAGCTCGCAGTCCTGTTTCTTCCCATGTACATCTGTTTTCCTGTAGCGGAAATTATTCACCGCTCTCGCCAGCATCAGTGGTCCGCTCACTTATTAATGGCATAGATTTGCCGCCATAGATTAATTGTGTTTTTCGCAAGCTGGTTGCTGTTGCTGCGGCAGGGCGGAGCATTGCGATGCCGGCTCAGCATCGTAATGTCTATCGGCCATCGGTGATGGACGATGGCATCGTCCATCGACCCAACCCTAATGCTGATATCATCCAAAACCAAATTTTTCCAGGGGTGTTTTCAAACTTTTGGATGGCATTGTATGTTTTATGAAGCTTCAAAATCATGGCCTTTAACTCTGCAAGCTATCGTACATGTGTGGATGAACTCCCCCTTGTTTTATAAGTGAATGCAATACATAAAGCATGACCAGTGTAGTCTAATTCATGAACAAATGACTCTTATGAACCTCTTATCTAAAATGACTGTTGTTTTAACGGAAATAGTCAAATCAGGACTCTTTAAAACGATTAAGAAGTGATTACCGCACATTTAGTGCCTGGATAAACTGAATTGCAGGTGCTTGTCGAATCACACAGAAGATTTTATTCTGAAATACCACATGCAAGTGGTGCAACTGTTCAATGAATCCAAACTCCAAACTGCATTTTCTTGAAGTGAGCCACTTAATCTGAAATGACCAGAAGCAAACATCCTTAAACGATGAATACCATCACGTTTTGATGTTTTGCTCAAAGCATAGCACAATTGCGCAATCGCCCACCGCTGTCTCACAGTTGGGGCAGTAAATGGTGAACTGCTGATGGACAGTTAGCAGTAGCTGAATCCTTAGAGGAGAGGCCAGGTTAATGAGGTCATCTGATACAGCCTGTGCGCTGATGGAGGTCTGGTCCATAAAGAGTGGAGAGGGGGTGAGGACAGCGGGATATTGGGTTCAGGAGGGGTGCGGGGGAATGGGAGGGGGTGTTGCGTTGGTCTAATTGTTCAGCGAGGCCAGCAGGAGGCCCTGAGGGTATGTGCTCAACGTTGACATGTGAGATAAATTATAAACATCATCCCCAATGTCACCATACTTTTAAAAAGTTTCATTTTATGAAATACCTACCAAACGAACAATTTAATATTATGCAAAATCAAAATATATTGTGCAAACATTGCAAAGGGCAAAGTGAAATCATATTGTAACATTACACAAAAGCACACTGACTTTTTCAATATTTCATAACATGGGCATCTGGCTTCCATGGCTTTAAAGCTCATTGGAGCTTAGTCTGGCCAATCCTTGGTGGGGAGGGCGGGGGGGGGGGGGCAGGCCACCTGTAAGAAGGACTGGATCAGTTCTCACTCAAAGCCATAAGTGCTACACTTTAGGTTTATTGTAATATTTACCTGACTTAACATGATTCGTGGTCTGTGATCTGTGGCAAAAACATTTTCTTGTTGTTGGGTTTGTGCGCATATAACAAATGCAACAAATATAGTCTGATTTACAAACGACTCCCAAGCCTTTCGTTTCTTTTAGCTAGCATATCAAAAATATACAGCATGACCAGTGCAGACAAGTATATCCCTATGAGCCAAATAATCTAGTCAATAACAACACATACAACCAGAGTGGTCTGATTGACAAACTTTGACTGTTATGAGATGTTTCTTTTAGTGAAATAAACACATACAACACACCATTGTCGTTCAACTCACAAACAAATGACTCATTTCAGCCAGTTCTTTTCAGTAAATCAAACACATGGCATTGGTTTGCACTCAATGCCATGTGCCCTTACTTGTTGTATATTGTATAGATTTTTTGTTATATGTATAATTTTATTGATTTAAATTTTAACTTGCATTTTTAAAACTCTTTTTGTATTTAATGTTCATCTGTTATCAGCAAGGTTCTGAGAGTAACACAATTTTAATTCTCTGTATGTCCTGTACATGTGGCAGAATTGACAAATAAAGCTGGCTTTGACATACAGTATGAGCAATTTAGTCTGATTCACAAATAAATTACTCTTATGAGCCAGTTTTGTTTAATGATGTAAAAGCATACATCAAGACTATTGTTCATTAATAATTAGTCCATAAGAAGGAGCTTCTGGTTTGAATAATTTGAATCCTTAAAGCTTTGCCTCTTTGTTGCCATCTCTGTTTGAAGCTTGCAATTGCCGTTATTTCCAGACGTATCTAATCTTTAGGTGGGTTGTGCATCGATGTGGCTCTAAATCTAATGTCTCAGGTATATGTGTGGCAGTCAGTCACTAGACCAGTGTGAAAATTCACTTTATTCCAGAACCACAGATTCTACATTCTCAAAGTATGACCCAAAAAAGATTTTTCACCTGACAATATTAACTGAACAAGTAGCATGTCTGAAACATTTCTTCTGACCAACTGAGAGAAAAGGTCAAATTTCTTTGTTCTCAAAATGTTAATGTTAACAATGTCAGCATTGCATGGTGTATATAGTGTGTCAGATAATTGTTGTATGGACTTCCACCATCAGCTGCTGTGAGAAAAGGCTATTAATGATCTGCCATCTGCAGCATCCTCACATGTGATATAGTCTAGCCGGAATTCCTTCTTTATGTTTTCAGATGCAACGTAATAAATGACACAAGGATGAATGTGCGGTATGCTTACATTTCCTGTAAAAAACATGGTGAATTGGGCTAAGGTAAGGATATACTGTTTGGTTACTGTTTGGTATGTTCTTGCCCAAAAATTGATTTTGGATCATTTTTAACCAAAAACGTTACAGCCTGCAGTTTTAACTGAACTAAATTATATCAGTTAGCAAATCAGCATCTAACTTACTAACTGAAAGTTATCATTGTTTTTAGTCATTATTTTTGAGTATATATTTAAGGAATAGTTCACCCAAAACTGAAATTTACACCACAAGCTTCCCACCCCCAAGTCATCCTAGGTGTATCTTTATTCATACAAGCAATTTTAAAATACTAGTTTAAAAATTATAACCTAAGTAACTTCCTTACAGTTATTTTTCACCAGAGCGACGAGTTCATGCTTCTTGGCAGATCTTTGACGTATGACACAATGTTTGTCATACAGAGGTCAGCCAAGAAGCCCGTAAGTCAGTTATTTAGGTTATAATTTTAAAACTAGAACAATTTTTGGTACAAAACCCCATTTATCTGCTTCAGGGGACATGTGATAACCCCCCCCAAAGGCGTATAGGTTTAGCAGTGCTTGCGGATATATCCGATTTATCCAGCATTACCAAGCTTTTTTAAAACTCAGACTGTGTTCGTCTGAAAGAAGAAAGTCATATACAGCTAGCATGGCTTGAGGGTGAGTAGTTTATGGTGTAATTTTCATTTTTGGGTGAACTGTTCCTTTAAGATCTTAAATAATTTCATGTGTAGACACAATTTATACATGAGATTCAAAGAAAAGGTCACTTTCAAGATTCTATCAAGTATCCAAATCTTTGACTGATTGAAAAAATTGCCATTATCATGCACATGATGAACAAAAAATAAGAACTTTCATACATTTGAGATGCCTTCGATAGGCTTAAAATATCTTGAACTGAGTGTCCAATAAACAGTCAGAATAAATCTTAGACAGACAACAGCTGACAATCTGTCAGCATAGCAAAGTTACTAAATATACTGGACAATTATTCTACCACAGAGGACGGGATCGCTTTCTGTTTTCCTCCACCTGTTGACAGAGTATTATCCTCCACAGCTCATCTGATGTCCAGAGGAACAGATGACTCTAATTCACCTTCTATGATGTCAAAACACCTTCTACACACACACCAGGGTTAAAACAAATGTACTGCAACACCAAATAGCAGGTATTGCAAGGTTAAATGTAATAATTAATGCATTTTCTGCGGTGGTTTACCACAGGATTTGCTGTTAACATTCATACACACTTAAGAGCTAAGTCCTTACAGTCTGGGGATTCTGGGACCGCAAATACTCAGAGATATTGGCTGACTGCATACCATAAGAAATTTTGTGGTTAAGAGTGTTCACCAATACACACTGAGAGTAATTCACAACATCTGGAAAAACGTACATATATATATATATATATATATATATATATATATATGGGTAGTTGGGATCTGATGTTTGAAATTTTTTAAACATATCAACCTGGAAAAGCAAATTGCATTCTTGAGAATCATGAGATTGAGACAGAGCTGTTACAGTTCACTTAAACTAATACTAAAACCATGAATAATAATTGATGTTTTCCTGCTACCTGAAAAGACAACATTTCTCATTTTTATATATGCCCTAGTTTAACTTGATATTAAAATAACTAAACAAAAACAGAAATAATAAAATAAAAACGACTATACAAATTATATAGACAAAATCAAAATTATTAAAACTTCAACTCAAAATATAAATGAAAAAGATAATAATAATAATAATAATAATAATAATAAAGGATGTTCATGTTCATCAACTGAAATATTTTTATTTCTTTATTTTTGGAGAGAAGATGTTTTAGTTTTATTATATTATTTTAATAAACATCTTTAATTCCTTTTTTTTTAATACTGGGAGTTTGTATGCATTGCTACCTTAAGACCATTAAGGATCATACCAAGCTCATTTAAGAACCTTTAAGACAATCCACAGAGAAACAGCAGGCTCTAATCACAGTAATTGCTCATTGAAGCCACTCATTGCTATTAAAACACATTTAAATGGATTTTTGGCTCAATATCAACAAAAAGGATTTTAGCAACGTTGTTTTGATTAAACGCTCCCCTACTGCATACCTATAGCATATCTCTCTCATTAGCTCACTCTAGTTACAGACTTCTTTGCATTTAGTTTCAATCCTTACAACATTTATAAATAGGCTACTGATTTATACGACATATTTGAGAACACTACTGAAAATATAATGAGAATACATAGTCTTCAAGCACAGTACGTCACTGGAGCTCTTTGGAACACTGAAGTTGGTTTCCTCATGTCTGTTGTGTTGGGCAAAAGGCAAATTAATGACGACCCCCTAAAAGCACGAAGCCATTTGCTTTAAACTCTGAGTAAATTCAAAGTCAGTTTTACAGAGGTAATAAAAAACACTACAACCCATAGTATTTCCGTTTCATAGTTCCCACAGACAAAACAAAACATGTTAAATCCATGAAGGATACAAACTAATCAACCTGTTTTAGGGACAGAGAGAAAATAACAAATACACATATATTATACACACGGAACAGATAAGTAAGCTTGTTGTAATACCTGCTGTCCTTCTCAATTGTCTATAGAGTGCAGTGCTTACAGCACACATCTGGATCTATGAAGTACGTCACCAGAGCGTTGAACTTTCAACCAGTAATCAACTGTTTCTCATCTTTTATAATTTGATATGATGTGGTTTAAAGATAAAACGTCTGTGTTAAGAAGAGATCAACCTGAAAAAATTAACCAAAACCAAAAAATTATGTTTCCCATACACAATGTAATATATGTTTATATATTAAATATCCAGATATGAAATACAATATAGTAAGAAATACACATATATATAAATTAATGTATATATTACTATTAGAAATCAAAATATTTCCATATATAAACATATATATCTTATTGTAGAATGTATGTGTGTGTATGTATACAGTATATATATGTACAGGTCCTTTTAAAAAAATTAGCATATTGTGATAAAGTTCATTATTTTCTGTAATGTACTGATAAACAT
>JAUYWG010000012.1:1329725-1340028 GCA_034779775.1 Enteromius afrohamiltoni
TATATATATATATATATATAATTTTTATTATTATTTCTTTTTTTTTTTTACCAGGGTGTGGTTTTTGTTGTACAACAATTTAATTATTTTTCAAATTTCTAAATAATAAAGCTATTTATTCTACTGGGAATATCAAGACCAATTATAGTAATTAATATTTTAGGGGGTTTATAGCCTATTGCAATATTAATAAAAAACTGCAAAAATATTATTTCTTTAACATTTTACACATTAATGTTTTCCTTATGCAGACCTTTTTTTTTTTTTTTGCTTTTTGATTGTTGGAGTGAAATGTGATCTGGTATGATTGGAAATTTCACTCAAACACAGATATTTCTTCAAACACTCAACTGTTTCACTGTTGATATGTAATAGTCACATTGTAAGCACAAATTCACAACTGCACATATTTCACAACCAGTCACACACACAATACATTGTCAGTGTTGGGAAGGTTCCTTTGGAATGTTATAGGTTACAGATTACAAGTTAAATTGTGTAACCATTTATTTGATTTCAGACATTTAAACCAGGCATGTTAACCTTACAGTAGGACTCAACACCGATTTCAAAATCACATAAAAAGTATAATAATATATTTTGTAATAGTTTATTTTTAAAGCAAAGCCATATCAAAATCACATTTTTTGAGGTTAAAAACAGATGTGGGAAAAAAAAAAAAGTTTAAAAATCTTGTTTTTGAAACCAAATCGTTGCATAGCTATGACAGGAAACACTAACAATGCCTTGGCAAAGTTAAACTTTAAAAATAAAGCATAAAGCCAAATAGGAAATAAATCTCCTGAAATACTTCAGAACAATCGATCAAAACAGGCAAAGCAGCAAATTAATATTTTTCAACATCTTTTTTACAGAAAATATTCTAAGTAACTGTAACAGGATTACAGTTACATTTGTTTTGTAATTAGATTATGTACGTTACATGTAACTAGTTACTCCCCAACACTGTATGTGGTGTACAAGGGAACAGCTGTGGCGATGATAATGGACATCACATTTTATCACTTTCACTCAAAAACTTCAACTGGAAAACCTCACAGGGACCAACAGCACAGTCAATGTTTCCATTAGAAAACAAACCCATTTCACCAGCATCAAAATAGTATTTTGTTATGTCAATTTTTAACGTGCTTTGATCCATTCTGATGGAAACATAGTGCCTAATATCACAGTCAGAGATGATGTGAGTCTCTCTCTTGGGTTTGCCCTCAGACAACAGAGATGTTTTTAGCTTCCAAATACATTGAAGCTTTTCCCATCTCACCCTGTGTGCTGAGGAAAGAGTTTTGGAAGTATTTTCTTTATAGGTGTACTCTGAGAGCTATAAACCTTGAACCTAACCATATCTCTGATAAGAATAATGATGCTAAAACATGAATTACTGGTTGACTGTGCACCGGTGTTATTAACTAAGAACTCTATTTAAAATCATTTTATTAATACAAATATTTTACTAATAAATATTATTTTAATCATTAATTCAAATACACAAGAAAACATTGAAATAAAAAAATAACTTGAATTTGAAGTAGTAAAATTACTAAAACTCTACTAAATAATTAAAAATGACAAAAGCACATAACCAAATGACCAAAAACTAAAATGAAAATAAAAATGTACAAAATAAAAAAATACAAAGTTAATTCAAATGATGAATAAATGCTATAGTAGAGTAGAAATTATATTGAAGTAACATTGCTTTACTTGTTTACTTAACATCTCCCACTAAGAAATGAAATATTTAATCCAAATTATTTAATCCAAGAAATTCTTATTTCACATGTTTTTGTTTTAAGTAAGAATCACTTCTACAGGAGTGTATTTCATTGTTTCACAACCTTGGAGCTCACAATGCTAATATGTTACTGATCTCTAGCCAATTTTGCTATAAGGAGATTTTAAGTGGCATTTAATATCCAGAACCCTTCAAGTCAATGGGTACCAGATTTAGAACGAGTCAAAAACAAGCCCTTTCATAGAGAGGTCACATGATCCCTGCAGATCACATGGTCATGACAGACCAAACCCAGAGTGAGTGCGTGAGGAGCGGCGCTGGGGTGATCAGTGTTTGGGGCGGGTGCTGTAAGAATACTGGGTCATTAGTGAAAGGCAGGGGGGCGCGCCCTCACCTGCCTATGGCCCAGATTCTTGCCGTCTGCTGAGTCATTCTGTAATGTTGCTGATTAGGTACATAAGAGTGTGTGCCGTTGGAAAAAATGGTGGAGAACAGCAGAGCAGAGTCCAGCATTTGCATAAGCAGGAAGACACGGGTGTGTTTGTGTATGTATGTACATGTCTATGCTTTCTAAACATATTTTGGTAACACTTTATTTTATGGTTACACCTATTAGTTGCTTATTAGCATGCATATTATTAGAATTATTAGTGCTAATTAAGCACATATTAATGCCTTATTCTACATGACCTTATTTTACGTCCCTAATCCTACCCAATACCCAAACTGAACAACTACCTTACTAACTATTAACAGATCAGCTTGGCCTGCATGTGAGATTATTTCCCAGTATTCTGGTAGTCAATTTAGGCATAACTTTTAACGTAGATTGAAAAACTAGGCCAACTAGGTCTAACTAATTTAGACTTAATTTTAGAATATTAGTCAAATCTGAAAAACAAACAAACAACGAAAAAAAATGCATATAATTATTATTTTTAATCTAAAAATTAAAATTTTATTTTCTAATCTGTAGTCTTTGAAATGTACATTAATGTAGTTAAAAAATTACACAAGCTTTTGTTTAACGTTGTGAAATTAGTCTCTTATGCTCCCCAAGGCTACATTTATTTGGTTAAAAATATAGTAAAAACTGTCAAGTACAATTTTAAATAAGTGTTTTTTATTGGAATTGGTTTTAAAATGTAATTTCTTCCTGTGATACAAAGCTGAATTTTATTTTAATATGCTTATTTGATGCTGAAAAACAAAACATTTATGATTATTGTTAATGTTGAAAACAGTTTTACAACTTTATATTCTTGTGGAAAACATTTCTTTTAGATATAAATCTTCTCTGACATAAATATTTTTTATTGCCATTTGTGGTCAGTCTAACGTATCCTCGCTGCATAAATGTATTAATTTCTTTAAAAGATATCTTACCGCCCCCAAACTTTTAAATAGTATATGTTCCCATTTAGAAATCTAGATAGGTTGGTGTGTGCTGTATGTGTGTGCCTGTTAGAAATACACAATCCCTGACCAGTCATAGCACCCCACACGCTCAGTTAGCTTGCTAGCGTGTTACGGTGGTTGCTATGAAACCTCTGAGCAGCACAGAGAGATAGAGGCCGGCCAGTTTACCTTCTCCATCCTCAACCGTCTCCACGGCTTCAATGGCTTCGATGGTAGCTGAGGAGGCACAGAAAGACAGACGGAGAGAAGGAGAGAGGGAGAGAGGGAGGATGGATGGGGGAGTTTATTGTGACAGTCATGCACGCAGCACAGTCCCCCAGCATTAGCTGCCAAGAAGCTGCCGTGGACAGTTAGCAGTTAGCGTTAGCCGGTTAGTGTCCCTGTATGTGTGTGCACAATTCTGATGGCTTAATTAGCGGAGAGAATGAACAAAAGTGTTTGACTAAAAGAGAGGGGTTAGCAAACATGTTCATGAGTTTGTAAGTCATTGTCTTAGTGACCTTGAAAGAGAAAAGAGGCTGTGATGGGAGAGAGAGAAAGAGGAAGACCGATGTTTGCTTTTGTAACTCACCGCTCTGCAAGGTCTGTTTTCCTCCTGACAGTACGCCGCTCGGCAGCATGCCAGTGGGGGTCAGACCTTTCAGGGTTAACACATTCTCACTCTCCTCTCTGTCGAAACACAACCAAACAACGCTCATATACACCACGCAAACTCAACACTTGTCACACTCAGGCCCGGTTTCACAAACAGGGCTTAGCTTAAGCCAGGACTAGGCATTAGTTAAATTAAGATATTTAAGCAACTTTTACAAAAATGCCTAATATAAGAAAATATTACAGGTGTGCATCTTAACACAAAACAATGACACTGACATGTTTTAAGATATGTCAGAGCAAGATATTTTCATCTGAGACCGCTCAAACATGCAATTTAGTCTGGGACTAGCTTAAGCCTGGTCTCTGAAACTGGGAGTATGTGTTGTTTTTGTTAACTAATGCGTAAAAATGTTTTTTTATTAATATTTGATATAAAACTGAAATTAAAAAGAATAATCGTGTAACACTTTATTTTACAGTTACACCTATTAGCTGCTAATTAGCATATTAATCATTTATTAGTACTAATTAAGCAACATCAATGCCTTATTCTACATGACCATAATCCACATCCCTAATCCTACCCAAAAAACTATTAATGAGCAGCAAATTAAGAATTTAATTGAGGGAAAAGACAAAGTTAATAGTTAACAAGTGTTATCTATTCTAAAGTGTTACCAGAATTAGATTAAAGATTAAAAACCTGAAAATTAACTGAACTTAAATAAAATAACTCAAATAAAAATAAAGGAAAGCTAAATAGGAATAATTTAAACAACAACAACAACACAAACTAATAAAGATTGTTTAAAATAAACACTTGCAATGTAAGAAATAAGTGCTGCAATATTATATAAATAATACAAAATTGATTGATGATTTTATATTCTTATTTGCATAATTATAAGTTTAATAACTTTCATTGAACAAACTCGGCATGCAAGTGCTTGTCATATTTTGAAACATACTACAATCATACAACCCATGGATGTTTCTGCAGATAAACACATGAATGTTTGGCACTGCATTAGATCAGTATTAACCAATGTTAAAAGTGGCTTTAACCCATGATTTAAAAAGTAGTCACACCTGTTCATTAGAAGGGCATGTCTCAATCATTTTTGGCCACATAGTATATTTTATTTCAGTTTGTAGCCAAGGCAACATTCACTTTTAATGACAACACTGTCTCACACTACACAATCACACACATATTGCAATGGATATATGTCCTAAACCACAAACGTGTTCCCAACCCCTCCCAGACTCACCGCAGGACTGAGAACATTTTGGCCATTTTGCCGATGGCACGGATCTTGTTTCTAATGACCTCTTTACGGGCGGCCGCAGCATTAGCTAAGAGGAAGCAGAAAACATACTTTTAAAAATTTTAATAACAATATAATAAAAAATTAATTTAAAATTTTAAAACGAAGCTCTATGAATCTGGCATGTTTTCAATTTTAATCCTATAGTACATCAATGTTCATTGTTCAGTTGCTAAACAATTTAAGCTGTCAGAGAATGCCAACATTTATACAAAACTTTATAAAGTGCAGTCCTTACCATCAAAGATCTCATCTCCATCGTTCATAAGCTCATCATCAGAGCAGATACTGAGGACATTCACTAACATTTCCGTGACTGTAGAGGAGTCAAAGGTCAAAAAGGCAAGATCTTTTGACATTTTAGCATAAACTATGATCATTTTAAACAAATACATTACCGTACCAACAACACCATAACAAAAAATGCTATATTGATACACCAGATACACTTGATCCTTTAATCTTCATCTCTTATCAAGTCAAATATTTTTGGATGGCTCATTTGCTTCATTCTGGTTTGACTTGTTGAGGCAGAATAGATGGAGCTATTCCATCTGCTTTGTTTTAACAAGTCACCAGAAGAACGCATCTTTCCTCACACACACACACTCAGAATGAAGAAAACGGAAAGAATTTGTGTAGCAACAAAGGCTGGCTGTCTCCGGGCAGAATGAGAACGTCTCAAGCTGTTTAGCAACATTGTTCAATACCATGTTTTCTATAACTTCCTACCTTTCTCTCCAACGAATGGAAGAGACCAGGTGAAGACGTCCATGAAGTTGGGTAGCCAATACGGATGTGGCGAGCAGTTGAACTGTCGTATGTTCATTACGTTGTTCTCGTATTTAAGCACGGCCGCTGTGGACAGGCATTAAAGCAGTTATATTCACACAAAATAAACATAAGTACCTCTAATGAAGATCTGTAACTTACTTTTTTTGCACATGACTGACACACAACAAAAACACCAAGCCTTGTAACAATGCATTACATACAATGGCCTCAGACATATGCTACTTGAGTGTTTTTAAATTTTACGAAACAGGTTTGTGTAGGAGAGACACATAAAACCAATCAACATGTCTAGGTTACATTTCATATTTCAGATAAAGATAAGAAAAATATTATCGATCTATTGATCCATTACGTGTGTAAATACAATTATTTTAATTTATAAATAATTAAATATTATTTATTTATATTGTATTATGTATTTTTCTATTATATATATATATATATATATATATATATACACACATATATATAAATTCCTAATTGTTAATTGTATATTATTGATCTAATTTAGGCATTTGCCGTTTTTAATGTATCTATTTTTGTTATATAACATTGTACTAAATTTAATGAATGCTAAATGCAGTAGAGTTAGAGTGTCACATTATAATTACAAAAAAATCCCACACACAAAATATAATACCATTACAAGAATTAAGTTGTCATTTTTGTAATAAATAATAAACCATATGTGTTGGCATGTAACCCTGTGGAGAGAAAGAGAGAAAACCTAAATTCAGACCTTTGTTGTTGTAAACGTCCAGGTAGTTTGGAGCAGAGAAGATGGTGATAAGAGAAGGAAAACCTGTAGTCTGACTCTTCCTGTACATACGGTAACTGTATAATGTAAACAAATAAGAGAAGGAAGACAATTACAGAATGGCAATCAGAAACCTAATCAGAATCACAACAGGAAATAAACAAGGCATTTAAATATGTTTAAAAGAACATGAATGTTTTTAGTCTGTGTAAAACGAATGTTCTCAGCTAACATGTTGTTATCATCTGTTGCACTGAATATTATAGATGCATTACTGACTGTTGTAGCTGAATGTAGGGTAGAGTATTGTAGAGTATCTTTGGTCGGTTAAATCTTCTCTGACAGATAAGTGGGCCTGGGCTGAGGTGAATAGGTGAATGTTTGTGCATTGGTGGCATTTCAGATCAATAAACCCTGCTGTAGTGTAATATATGTGGATTATGGAGAATCAATGGCTCTACGCGTCGGTCTGTTTGTGCAGCCTGCCAATATACGCGTGCATGCACTTTTGTGTGGGTGTTTCATCACTTTTCTACATCTGTAGGAGGTGAGGAAGTTGAGGAAAGCAGCCATACAGACAGAGACAAAGGTCAAAGGTGATGTTGGTGTTGGTTTCTTACCCTGCATCCTGTGCCTCATGCGCCCTGATGACAGACAGCAAGTTGTTGGTCTGTAAAAACTCACACACCGCAGGATAGCTGTAAAAAATGATCAAACCAACAATAATGAGGCTTGATAAACACTACAGTCCTTCTCTTATAACACAGTTCATTTTACTATATAACTATACTAAAACCAGCTAAGATCAGCAAACCACCACAGACTGTTGATTTCTCCATCAGGAAGTTAGTGTGTCATTGCTAATAGTCCGGTTAGCACTTGTGATTGAGATCTAGCATATCGGTTGAAGCCTCATTGCCAGTTTATTAGGTTTAATTTGATTACAAATCCCTTCAGATTTTTCTGGACTTTTACCCGTTTCTAGCGTGTTTATTGTTGTCTTACCTCTATTGGCCACCAGGAGGTAGCAGTGATGTAAATGTGCAGCTTACAGTGAAAATCACCATTGTTTTCTGCTCAAAATATCAGAAGGGTATATATGTGACACGAGTACTCAGACTCAGTGGTGCATGTTAAAGAACAGTTGTATGCTGTATTTTGGTTTAACTTTGCAGTCTATTGTTTTCTTTGTATGCTGGTATATTGAAATGAACAGAGCTAAAGCGCACAAGGACACATGATCATCCATTGTGTTTCATTGATTTCAGAAGGTTTCAGAAGAAGCCAAAACAGTGAGGATTGTGGGTTGTAACGTTCGCACCCGAGGCTCTCATTCACAGGCAGTGCAATGTAAGCTGTCCCTTCTCTTTCTTTGTCTCTTTCTCTATATTTTCCAGTAAGCCTGAAGTTTGCTTGTTATTTAGTAATCTGTTTTTAAATTTGCTTGCTTGCTGCAGCTGCAAGAAAAATAAAATATAAATAAAATAACAATTACTATAAAATCAAACTATTATTATTATTTATTAAATATTACTTTACTTTAAAATATAATAGCAATTGATTTCTTTCTTTAAATTTCGAAATTTATTATTACTGATTATTATTATTAAATAAAAAAAGAAATACATTTTACATATTACTATTTTATTTAACCTTATGACAGAGGTTCTTTGTTTTTTAAATGTTAAGCCATTGTACTTTCATTTGGTGAAAAACTGCCTCTTCTTTGTTGACTGCAGGTTTAAAAATATTTCTCATTACAAAATGCTTCACTATGTAATTAAATAGGAGCCTGCGTGATTTGATAATTGCACTAAGCCATATCACGATTTCAGTTTCATTTCGATTAATCGCTTGGCCTTGTTTTCCATCTTCTCTTCCTTTTCTGCTCCATCATTTCTGTCTTTCTCTCCGGTTCTCACTATATCTCTGTATCTTCATATCTCAGTGGATCTGGCAGTAGTAGGCAGTTGTCATGGTAACGGCAGAGCGCAGATTCCCGTGGGATTGTGGGGATTCTGTGCTGTGCTGAGGCTGGTCACTGTTTGGACTGCTTTACAATTCCAATTAAACTCGTGCAGCACTTCAGGCGCTGGACTTTCATCTGCACCTTTATTTCACTGTACAAACGCTCCCTGAGGAACATCGGTTTGCTCAGCGGTTGCTCGTTCATAGCACTGAAGACTTCACATTTAAGACAGCTCTCCTAAAATCCTCTAGAGGTAATATAAAGATTCATAAATGACATAATTGTTGAGAGTTACAGCATAAATGTGGATCATCAGAGTCATTGTTGAGGTTTGAGGTTATTTTCTGAGGAGAAATTTTCTGAGAAGAGCAGAATAGGAGGAATCACTGAGAGAGTGAAGGAGTCTGTGTGGTGCACCTGTAGAAGTAGGAGCATCCACGGACGGTGTTGTGGCTGAAGTAATCTTGACTCTTTTCATTGCCGAAGTCCTCCAGTGGGTCGGACCAGAGGAGGTCACACATGGGGCCAAATGCTGGGGGTTCCTTGAACCTGTCCAGCTGAGAGACAAACACAGAGACAGTGAGCTGTCAAGTAGTGCCCTCTGTCGAGAATGAGTAGCGAATGTGACAAACCTTCTCAAATGTACGTCACAATGAGCACATATTTAATATAGTCATATTCTGGAGGCAAATTAGTTGACAAATGTCCTAACAATTTTTTTTTTAATTCCTTAAAATAAAAAATACATAAACAACATTGCTTTATTTCATTCTAGATGCAAAAAAGTGGCTCAGTATTAATTAAAATGTACCTATTACAATATTAAAATGTTACAGTGAGTTGTCTGCAAAGTGTCAATCAACATCATGAACATTTTAAATTATTAAATATGCTAACAATACCAAGAAATTAACATAATTAATATTTAACTATGTATTTTGCATTAAATAGTAATTTCTTAAATGTATTTTGCCTGTATTTTTTCTGCATTGAAAATAAAAATATACTTTGCAGTATAAAATAAAGAAAACAAAAATAATAACAATAATAATAAAAAGAAAGTGGTGTGGTGTGCACAGCCTGTTCATTGCTAAAGAAAATACACCAGAAGCTTAATAGGAAGATTTACAGAAGATCCGTCAAACGTCTGTTGGTAGAGCTCAGTCTTAAGACATTAAACATTTCAAACCATCTAGGACTGCTTGATAAGGAATTTCTGGGGAACAGGAACTGGATCTGCAGTTCAAAAGATTGGGGTTGGTAAGATTTTTATTGGTTTGGTCTCCTATGTTCACCAAGGCTGCATTTATTTGATCAAAATACAGTAAAAACTGTAATATTCGTAAATAATATTACAATGTAAAAAGCTGTTTTATATAGCATTATATTTTAAAACATCATTTATCCCTGTCATGCAAAACTGAATATTCAGCATCATTACTCCAGTCTTCAATGCTACATGATACTTCAGAAATACTTCAGTCATGCTGCTTAATATTTTAGCAAAAACCATGAAACATTTATTGTTTGAGTACTAGGTTAAAAAGATTGTCTATTAAATGCTGACCCAAAATTTTGAAAGGTAGAATGAGGAATATATATATGTGTGTGTGTGTGTGTGTGTGTGTGTATCTCTTTGTGTGTGTGTGTGTCTGTCTTTCTGTCTGTCTGTCTATCTGTCT
>JAUYWG010000012.1:1344035-1366293 GCA_034779775.1 Enteromius afrohamiltoni
ATAGTTTTAGTTATTTATATATATATATATATATATATATATATATATATATATTTATTTTTTTTTTCCAGCAGAAACAGAAAGCAAAGAGTGATTGAGAGGAACTGTGAGAGGAATGCAGGAATGGTGAGGAAAATCTTGTTCCTATTCACGGATACAGCAGGCTTAGAGTATATGGGATTGGATGCACAAGTGGCTGTCTCTGGCTTGGTGGGAGATTTTTTTGAGGAGAGTAGTCAGTAAGTATTTAACTTTTGCATTGTGGTAAGAAACCACATGGCAACATGGGCAACATATTATTTAATGCATAATCTGTGAAATATTAATAAATCATAAACTGAACAGGCAATAAATAAAGATTTATCTCTCCCTCTCTCTATGTATATATATATATATATATATATATAGGAATAATCAGTTTTAATATTAAAATAGAACATGATTTGATTTGAAACAACAGTGATATCGCATTCAAAAAATTTGAAATAACCACAAAAACTATGGTTTTAAACAACTTTACAGTTCAAATAATACAAGTTTTTGGTGGAAGAAAATTAAAAAAATATATATTTTAGTCTAATGAGTTAATAATTATATACAAAACAAATTTGAACAAAACAGCAGATGGGCTGAATGCAAATTCTCTGATATTAGGTGGTGCTTATGGATAAGAGGAAATATGATACACAGTAAATAAATGACTATTTTTTTTTTACAATTATTCTTTTTATTATTGTGGAGTGGCTACAACAGATGTTATTTAAACTATATAGCAAAATTTGTATAAATTTATTTTTCATAGCGATATATGCTATTAACCATAATAAACATAAAAAAATTATTATATTTAGAGTATATTCTAAGTGAAAACTATTTAATTTTTTTTTCTGATTCTTGAACTTGAATCATGTCAAAATATGCCACCATGCACTTTACACCTAAAACCACTGAGCCTGCTGTATATGTCCTTTTTAATGTTGTCTATAGCCTCTGCCAACAAGGTGGGCTATTTGCACTTTGTCTAAAAGGAGATTCTTAAAATAATTTTTTAGTCTTAAATTTTAAAAACACCACAATTTTCTAATTTCTCTGTATTGTGTCTATAACACCTTCAGTCAAAAGTCAAAAATGTTCTTCATTTCCTTCTCAAGTCTCATCAGAACAAAGCATGCATATGGAGGCCCTGTGGGACCAAAAAGGTGTCACGTTTAAGTGCCTCTCTAAAACATTTATCCCATGCCTCTGCCATTCCCATCTTGAACCTCCCACACACAAAAAGGGGGGAAAACCCAGGTATTTTTCCTGGATTCTGCATCCCAGGAGAGGAGAGGATGAAATGCCTGGAAGAAAGAAATCACATGTCCGTAGTGAATGAGGCACCATTGTGTGACTCAATAGGAGGACAAAGAGGTCTCAGATAATGAATTAGATTAAACGGGGAAAACTTGAGTTCTGAAAAAGCCACACAAATGCAAAGCAGAGAAAACAACAGAAGTACAAAGGGGGTGGTAAAAAAATAGCCACCCTAAACTGACTGGTTATTTTGTACCTTCGCTGAAGCAATTATTGCCATTGTATGCGGTGAATGGCACTATGAATGCAGATTATGTGTGCAATGGAAATTTTTCATTCTCAATTATCTTTTTTTTTTCTCTGTACATCATGCCTAAGAGGAAATATTTCACACTCAAACACACACACACACACACGTACAGGGCCTCAGAGACGTCTCTCTTCTATTTTGCCAATTCTAAAGGTCACAGCAGTTTTCCCATCAGCGAGCGTGAAGTATTAGCCCAACGCCTGTGGAGAATAACGGTTTTCCATCTTCATTCCCCCTCAGGTGCGTTTCAGACACTCTCTTACACAGGTCTCCTAAGCGTCTCTCATAGCGCGTTAAAACACACAACACACGCGGCTGTTGATGCCTCAGGTAACACTCAATACACAGGCCAGTCCTAATGATATTCAGGCTCATTTGCATAAAGAGCAAGGGTTTGTGGGTGCCATCAGTTAGATCTGTCTTAAACAGATGAGAGTGACATGCCTTTGACCTTATTTAAAAGACAACGCCGTTTGAATAATCACAAACCTGATCATTTATCCCAAAAGTCAGTTTAGAAAGTACTTTTGAAGTCTTTTTTCCCCATTCTGCTGTCATTGGGATGGAGCTCTGTGCCATACCCCTGTTGTTTGGACGGGTTATAAATGTTATCTTGATGTACTGTGACACGTTTGTTAGTGAGAACAGCAGACGAGAACCAATGACGGCTGACCTCTGAGCTGCTGGGAGATGAAGAGAACTCTGGTTGCCATGGCACCCAAATGACTTCCAAGAGAGTTCTGAAATCACCATTGAAGCGTTTCCATTGTTTCACTCAGGTCATCTTAATTATGCAGTCACTACGGATACAAGTTATTATGTTTATTAAACTTCTCTGTTTGAAACCGTAATTGATGTTTGAATTCTGTTGCACTGTAAAAAGAAATCCATAAAATTTACGGTAAAAAAAACGGCAGCTGTAGTCGCTAGTATAAAACCGTGAAAAATATGGTATCAAAATTTTTGTTTCGTCAATAGTTTTACGGTTTTATTTTACATTTCAGTTAAATGCCACAATTTCTAATAAGAAACCATAATAACTGATATAATGTTAATATACCATCCTATTTAAGTAGTGAAATCTATTTTGTACCTTTGACAAACACTGACAACTACCAAATGCAGAGAGTGATGAGACAGTCATACAATGAACCAAAGCTCATCACAGGTAGCTTTTAAATAGTAACACATACAGTATAGAAGGTGCTCAGTGTCATTCACACAAGCACTAAACACCATCATGGTAAGAATAAACTAAAATGGGCAATAAACATTCATTTAACAACATTACATGTAACATGCAACCCTAATAACTGATAACTGACATAACTGATACAAAAAAAAAAAACTAAAAAGAAACATAATTTTTTTAAAGAAAAAACATCAAATTCAAACAAAATTTAAAATGCAATGCAGGGAATTCTGGTTTACGGTGTTTCCCTGTAAATTTAACAGGAATTTACCATTAACCATTTAACAGGTTTTTACAGTAGCATACCATTAAAAACTATACTGGGACATTGTAACCATAGAAAATAAGTGCCATGATTGCATGGTGTTCAGTTCTGTAGGCATTTTGCCGATAAAAACAAAACACTTAAACTATAAACAGACTAAAAAAAAAAAAAAAACTATTTTCCAACAAAATAACCCCCAAAATCCCCCACCCCCATGCCAATTATGTTAATTTCATATTAGTAATGTTAATTACAACATTTAATATTTTTATGCACTTTGAACTAAAATGTTAAAAGTCATGTTTTGATCAGATGAAAGAAAGCTTACATAATCAACAATGTTAATATATTGTTCTTGCTGCATTGACAAAAACCTCTTGGCTTTGTCTTGCTTTCCTCATTGGATGATATTCTTAAATGGATTTACTAAATATGGAATTTGCTTGCAAATTTCAAACAAATTAACAATCAGCAAAACATTTTAACAAAAGAAATGTAATGCAATTAGAAAACATACTGATTGCTTTCTTCTGAGTGCGGGCTCCTCGCTGTTCTGTTTTGTTCCTAGAAAATGAGCAGTAATTGCTTTTACCATTTTACAAAAAAGCCATAGTGGGGGTGGAGGAATTGGTTTGGTGCTCCCAGTAAACAGCATGTGTGCGGAGGAGAGAAAGGAGCCATTTAACAACCCAGCTTTGGTTTGAACAATGAAGCCGTGCAGTTTGCATAGATTTTCTCCTCACTGAAATGGAAAAGATGCTCAGTACGGTAAACCGCGCGAACATGTGGCCCATCTCTCCTTTGAGAGCTTTAAAACATCTCCACCCATCGTTTAGCCAGAGCTGCACAGACACGTATGGGCTGGAAGCTGGAGCTGGAATCTCCTGATAATGAAATCCTGTTTGGTTTTTATGACCCGGTAGACGAACCCTGCAATGGCAAGTGGCATCTGGAACGAGTCCGTTAGCACGATTCCTCGCACAGAGAGCCCAAACCATCCCTGCAGGCGTGCCACCAAAACAAACAAGACACAAGATGAACGATTCCCCGGGTGTCATGCTGCGAGGAGACACCTGACAGTAGAAAAGAAAACATGCACGCATGGGGAATGGAATGCAAATGATGTTTTTGTGGTTATCCTTTCATTTCGAACATTTCAAAAGCAAGAGAAAGAAAGGAAGAAAGAAAGAAAAAGGAGTGAGAGAGATAGAAAGACAGTGAGATAGAGGTGTAATCTGTCTCTTCCCCTGTTATCTCTGACTGCCGTTGTGTCACATCACCTTTAAATATTCAGCATGTGCCCATTTTATCTTGAAGGGCAGCATTTGAAATCATAACGGCCCATCCGTTTAATTGCCGGAATGCCACACAACTTCTGGATCTGAATGATGTTCCTTCTGTTATTAATGAGGCCCGGAGAGCACTTTGACATTTTGCTGGAATATGCAAATGAGGCCTGTGCATTACTTTAGGAACATATGAAGTCAAGTGCTGCCATGTGCAGATGTTGCCCCCTCATGAGGATACAATGACCAATCAAAAACAAGAGAGTTTTTAGCAATTTACTTTTTGAAAAAGGAACATGGTTTTTGACATGCTAAGGCAAAAACTCAAATTAAGTTATTGTCCATGACATAGGACACAGAGCTTTCTGACCCTGCATATAGACAACAACACAACTATAATTCCAGGCCCAGAAAGGTAGTAAGGACATAATTAAAGAGTTAGTTTAGCCAAGAATTAAAATTATGTCATTAATTACTCACCCTCATGTCGTTCTAAACTCATAAGACCCTTGTTCATCTTGCAATGCAAATTAAGATGTTTTTGATGATATCAGAGAGCCATCAGACCCTCCATATACAGCAATACAGCTGAAATGATCCAGATCCAGAAACGTAGTAAAAACATCAGTAAAACAGTCCATGTCACATCATTGGCTTAACCTCACTTTTGCGATGCAATGTGTATATTTTTGTGTGCAAAGGAAACAAAAATAACATCATATACAGTACACAACAATTCTTCTCCCCTGACTTACGTCTTCCACCATTTTAGAGAACATTACAATGCAACCAGTGGCGATTTCACAAATGTCACAAAATGAATGGTCAAATTATGTACTATTGTATTAACATTTTATTGACTGAAAATGCCTTAGAAAACGTTCATCTCAAAGACGAGTTCGTTCAGAATCAGTTAGATATAGAAGGTTGGCTGACTTGATTTTTCCCGTAGCATCACAGTGCATTTCCCTGTTGAAGCCCAGCGTCCATTGACTTCAATGCGGCTGCTTTGAACATTTTTTTTCAGTGCTTTGAAACTAGACGGTCATTGGATAAACGCTGCAATTATTTCCCGCCCACGGACACTCAGCGTCTCTGGGGGTGAATGAGGAGCAAATGAAGAGTGGGCTGGCCTGAACTCCGAGCTTCTGCGTGATGATTGGAGGGTCTGTGGAAAGACTGCATCTCCTTTTGACTGACAGAGATTTTGTACTATAAGGAATCGCTGGAGCTATTCGCGCTCAGTCCCATCGCGGATTTATCAAGTTCAGTCGAAATAAAAACTGCTGCAACCTATTTCTTTATATTTGCTTGGCGAAATTGCTTGATTTTCATCATACATTTCACACAATTATACACCACATTCCTTGTTTCACTTTTACAGCGTTTAATATTTTTTCATTTCATTCATTCATTGCTTCTCCTGTTTAAAGCGGCTCAAGTCCTACACCCAGAAACACAATGGGCCAAGGCCGTTTAAGCAGCCTAGCTCTGCTGGCCATTGAGAGGACACTGGTCAAGTCACTGGAAAAGACGAATGTGAGTCCCATATGTGTAGGTGACCAAGTGAGCCGAAAGAGTGAAAGTCAGATGAGAGAGTGATATATTGGAGAAGGATGGAGGCAGAGATTGTAAGAGAGAGAATGAGAAGTGCTGACAGGTTGTCAGGGAAGAGTTCAGAGCACTGACCCTTTCCCAAAATAAAACCCATTGACTTCAAACCACAAGCCACACATATATTGGCCAGGACATTATGTTTATATTTTCTCAACTGCCTTTTTTGGAGTTGCTTACATTCATTGGCAGAAAAAAAACATTATTTATGCTTCAAGAGCGGAGATCTAATAAAGCCTCAAGTCTTTTTCATCTGTGGAGCAGGAGAAGTAGGTTGTAATGTTGTCCAAGTTTGGACTGGTCTCTTGAAGCGCCTGCATATGTGGATGACTGCATGAATTATACAGCTCTGAGACAGGTAGAGTCCATTCTCAGGTAGAATATTTTTTCTCTCTGTTGTTATCAAGTGAAACCACTCAAAAAAAAAAGTGCAACAGGTGTTTAAAATAATAAAAAAATAAAGACCAGTTTTTAATAAATTATCTTTAATTCTTGATACTGTATAATGATATGATACTATAAGTACATAATTGAATTCACATGAAACATGTCCAAGAATGCACATGTATAATGTCACATGTACTTCAAGTTCAGATGATGGTGTTCATGAATAGAGGTTTGCACTCATTATGTTTATATGATCACAGTGTGTTAAAAGTGTATTCTCGCATGCCGATTTTTTTGTGCTCATAAAGTAACTTAAAATCAAAACGTAAAAGACAATAGAAATTAACAAAAACAGCATATGCAGTTTTATACTTTTCTGCACCTTGACAATGTTTATTATTTGGCAGTCAATGGGACAGTCACAAGCCTTCCGGTTTTCATCTAAAACATCTTAAACTGTGTTCGACATTGGGCAAGTGAATAAAGTGAATAATGACAAATGTTTCATTCTGGGGTGGAGTAAACCTTTAAATAAATTGTAATTTTATAGAATCACTACAATTATTGATTGATCCCCTTGATTAATATTCTGAGAGACAAAAATATCCTACAAATGCCACTTTATGTTGAGAAAATAAAGGCATCTTATTTTTGGCTTCTTGGGCTGGTAAAATGGTTCTCTGAGAGTCAATAAGCTATTGATGTCACATATTGATTCTTCACATCACTCTATTGGATTCTTTAAAGCAGCAGTATAGATCATATTCTTAAGAGAATAGTCTTCTGTGTATTCCTTTATGATATAGAACTCTTCTACATCAGAATGGAAACTTTATTTTTAAGGGTGGGACAGTGTTCAAGATTTATTCGGCCGTGTTTCCAGCTGAAAATGGGCCATTGTGAGAATAAAATATGTGGACCCCAACTCCGCTTGTCCTAAGGCCAAGAGGCAAGAAAGGCACTTCGAAGCTCCCCCTCCCCTTCCTCACAGTGGTTTGGCCCACCTTTTAATTTCCAAGTTCATCATACCTAGGTTACACCCACACAAGTCAGGTATGTGCTTACGGCTCTGTTCATTAGTAGTTGTTGAACTCCAGTAAGTAGGGAATTTAATTTACCTTAAATAAAGCGATTATCTTTAATGTAGTTGATGCTGATTTGTTTACAATTTAATTAGTTTTTAATTCTGATTACGATGTCCTTTTCCATGAACCTGCTATGTTAGTTAATAAAACGTTACTATCTATCTATTTAACGTTAGCTTGTTTACAATAGCTTTAGTGCACTGCAACTAACATGCCAATGCCGTTTCCCATGCATTGTTTTATTTGTGACGACAATGGCCACAATTAGCCACCCATCCCTCAGGCCCTGTGTCACACACAGTCATGCACATACCGGTGACTTTAGTGAAATTTCATCGCACTACATTTATTGAATTTGAGACCCCTTTTGGCCACAAAAGGTGCAGAGCTTTCATTGAGTTGGAAAAAGTTGTTTCCTCAGCATCTATTTTGTGTAGTGCGTGTGCAGTGGATAAGCTAAATGACTCGACTGTAAACAACATAACAAACATTGCCATAAATAGTTTTGAAGGAAAAAATCTTTGTTTTCATTAAACTGATGCAGTCTCCATGCTACAATAATAATATAAGCAAAGTTTTTGACAATTTTGACATATCTTTAAAAGTACAATTTGACTGTATTATTTGTGTCCCCTTCAAAAAAATTTTATTGTCCCCCGCTTCTTGTTAAATGAAATTATGCCCATGCTGCTAACAGACTTCTTTCCCAAGAAAGGTGAGCCCAAAATGTGAGAACAAATAGTCTACAAATGAACTCCTGCTGTGTTTTCAAAACACAGAGAAGTTGTGAGTTCTTAGTAGTAAGGTTAGTTGTAGGTAGTTGTGAACCTCAAGCTTACAGGGGCCCATGCCACTGCTTGTGCATAGGGCCCAGAATTTGGTGCTACGCCCCTGCCCACAATATCAAAAACACAGCAGTATATTTTATTGTACACATGGACAGTGTTGGGAGTAATGTGATTCAAAAGTAATACATTACAGTAATAAATTACTTTTTGCTGTAATGCAGTAGTGTGAGGCATTACAAATCAAGTTTCAGTAATATTTTACTCGGTACATGTTCAGTAATGCTTGCGTTACAACACACTTTTAGCAGAAATTTTTATTGTTCAAAAAACAACAAGACACAAGAGATTAATGTATAAAAAATGCTGCAAGTCAGCTCTATTTTCTGTTTGTGGTCAGTTATTATCCATGTGTGGTGTACAGGTTTGTAAATTGTAAAGGACAGCTTCTAATATATACGTGAAGAGCGATTTATTTAACTCATCATCTTATGCTGGGGTAACTTTGTGTGATGTGGTCAAGAGAAAGTGTATTTAAGGTGGTTTTACAGGACTATCGTGAGGCTATTGGCCCAACAGTGGAAACGTGGTGTGATTTCGTCCTCTGTGTTCCACGTCTGAGTCTATTAGTTCTGCCCGGCTCACACTGGCCATTTCAAGCATATAACAATGTTTAAACTTTAAACCACCTACAGTGGAAACTAAATGGCAGACAGCGTCATTTTATTCAGAGTATTATCATTCAGAACAGTAAAGGGTCTACATTTATTTGGGTGCACTGACAATATGTTGAACAGGAGCGCTTCACAAAAATTAACCAAAACTCAGCGAAAAAAAGACTTTAAATGACACCTTAACAAAACAAAACATAACATTCAATACAAAAACATCATTTTAATCCATAATGAAGAGATGACGAGTCAGGAAATTTATCTTTGTGATAAAGTTTTATCTCAGAAAACACTAAATAATTTAAATAACTTCATACTATTTTCCTCTGACATTTTTATGGCAATTAAGCTACTTTTGCTGATTCAGTGACAAGCTTTAGCCTAACGCATGTATTTGAATGCAGAACTCTTCAGCTGTGCTGACAGCACACTCTCTGTAGGTATTTTGGTAAAAGTGGCTCAAAAGTAATACAGGAGTCACAAAGCATTACAATTTTGAATCAGTAATATTGTAATGTAAGGAATTACTTTTAAATAACAGTTTGGAAGTAACTTGCACAACACTGCACACGGAGTACTTTTTATCCCTGTATTTGCCAAACCCATCTTGAGCGATTGCTGGAGATTTTTTTTGGATGAGCAAAGAGAATGTATCTTAAACCCTCCTGAACAACATGTGCTGATGTAGGGGCTGTTTGGCTATTTTTTAAGGTTTTCTGACCTTGAGACTCAACTATTTTCTGCAATTCTCCTGCTGCGGTCCTTGAAGAGTCTTTAGCTCAAACTCTACTCCTTGCTGTGTATTAGGATGATATATGCACACGTCCTCTTCAAGGCAGTTTCCTAACATTGTATGTTGATAGGAAATTCTTAATTATTTTCCTGATGGAAATGGAAATGTTCACTGATCTAGCTCTTTTCTTAAAGCCACTTCACTGATTTGTGAAGCTTAATTATTTTGTGCAGCATGTAAGAAATATATTTTTTGGTTTTTCTCATTGTGTTGAGGATTAAGGGATTGTGGGCTTTGTTTTCCCTTCTATATATATTTCTGTGAAACAGGAAGCCATTTTCATCATCACCCTGGAGTGCTCAAAATTGTGAATATGAATAGGAGTATACTTTTAGAGATATTTTACTCATTAAAAATGTCTAGGGGTGCCAATAATTGTGGCCAACAAGTATTGGAGAAAAACCTTTATTTTACAATGAGATTTTCTCCCCATTTCAATTGTTTTAATTCAATGACAGCTTAGAATTTTGTACATTTTTTGAATGAGAGATCAAAAGGATAAACACATTCATTTTCACAGCCACCTTTGCTCAGATTTACCAAGGGTGCCAAAATTAGTGGAGGGCACTGTATTACACAAATTGAATTGCCAAAGTCACAAGACCTGTCTAAAAAACAAAACTGAGTAGAAATGTAATGTAATTGAAATTGTAATGTTTTAGACATTCTGATAGACCCATTAGGTTGGTTGTAGTAAACATGGCCACCTGGATCACATCAGCATTCTTGGATTCTTGGCTTTTCTATACACAGCTAGTGGAGGTTGAGTATCTATGCTCCAAATCCTGATGAAGATAAACTCATTAACTCATTAAAGGCCTTGGCCAAGGTTTGTAGCAACAGGAAGCAAGCAAATGCGTTTCCCCTTCAACCATTTACTGATATAAATCATGCACATAACTCATTCCTCCACCAGACATACACATCCAATCATATATGCCTCCGGTGACTGCTTTTACCGGCCAGGATGATGTATGTGGATAAATTTATCCATGACCCCTGAAGGTCAGGAAACCCACTGAAGATGAAAGAAGGAAATCGTGAGCTGTCAGAGGCTGTGAAGATGTCATCACACCACATCGGCTCCTGGACTGCCACAATTTCAGGAAGATTGATCATCCAATTAGAGTTTGGCCAGAAGGATGTGACAGCGTGCAAATTTTCATACTGTACTAACAGACTGCAAATGTGTCTGTTGCTCTGTCATCAGCTTGTGATTAGCAAACGCAGCCTGCTTTTGTAGCCGAGAGCTGAAGGACAATGCCAACCTGATGTCTCTTATCCTTGCACAAATATAGTGATAGTATCTGATACGAATTCCTCAGTATTTGAACATATTTGAATTGACTGCTGGTTACATGTAACCAACTTCATCCTTGGAAAACATTTCAAAACTATTCATTTATTAAAAAACAAAACAAAACAAGGCTTATTATTACCCAATGTAATTATGCTGCAAGTATTTAAACTGTCTCATTTACCTTAATATGAAAACATATGTTCAAACATTAAAAAGAGCTTTACAATATTAAGAGTTTATATTTATTACTCTTTTTTTTTTTTTAAACCAAATTTTTTGTCACTGTAGATGTAGTAAAACACAGCTATTGCAAACGATATGCTTGAATTTGTGTCACTGGGATTCAGCATGTAGGACCGTGTAATTAAAATTAATATAAATGAAGCATATATACTGTACCCTAAAGAAAGCAAATGTTCTCCATCTGTATGTAAAATAAGTCATGATTCACAATACATTAATAATAAAAAAAAACAAAAAACCACAAGCGGAACACAAGATAAAAATCAATAAATACACATGTAACAAAATCTGATGTGAAATTGTCATGTGTATAATTTCACAGTGTTTACGCTGCTTGTTTGGAGAGATCAAAGTGGAATGACAGACTGATTTACCTCCGGCTGTGTTGCTCTAATAGCTGCGGCTCTGAGAGGAGAACATTTCACTGTGTCAACTCAGCCATGATAAAACAGAATTAATTTTAATTAAAGGTGCTGTACTTTCATTTTAGAGTGTTCATGCCCTGTTGCTGGAACACAATTACATCCTTCATGCACATTTGTGTGTTTTGACAATGCTAGTTTTTACACAGACTAACTAGGTTTACATCCATTTCAGTTAATGAGGAAAAAGCAATGCAAACACGTCTTATAGGTCACAGTAGACCAGGCCGAGTTAAAACGTAAAGGTTTCCTGGACTTGAGTCAATAATCTTGTGCTAGCAAGAACAACATGGAATCTAAAACATTCATGTTGTCTTAAATGTCAAAAAACAATGCAGCGACATGAGTTGCCTAGCATGCATTGTATGAATGATCTCTGGTCAGGTTTTGGTCCAGATGTTTGCAAATTATGTGAAATGGTTTTGTGAGTGTGTTTGTAGTAAGCAAAGATCTACAGGGTGGGCCATTTATATGGATACACCTTAATAAAATGGGAACGGTTGGTGATATTATCTTCCTGTTTGTGGCACATTAGTATATGTGAAGGGGAAAAATTTCAACGTGGGTGGTGACCATGGTGGCCATTTTGAACGGTCTAACTTTTGTTTTTTCAATAGGAAGAGGGTCATGTGACACAATGGTGTGCTTGGTAACTTTATTCTTTCATGAGTTATTTACAAGTTTCTCTTTGTTTACAGCCATTGACACGTGAGAAGCGGATAGAAATTGTATTGATGTCTGGTGAAGGTGCGTGCTTAATTTCGTGAAACTCAGGGAACGTGCCAGCTTCAGCGCATAAAGAGGGAAACACATCATCATGTAGCAATTTCAAATATCTAGTGGCCTTGAGGTTTCCATTGATGAAGAATGGTCCTACTATCTTTGTACCCCAGCACACCATACCATAAATTTTTTTGTTCCAACAGTCTTGGAGGGATTAGGGATGTGGGTTAGTTTCAGACCAATAGCGGTGGTTTTGTTTGTTAGCTTCTCCAGTCACATAAACGTTTGCCTCATAACTGAACAAAATCTTCTTCGTAAACTGAGGGTCCTGTTCCAATTTTTGTTTTGCCCATTCTGCAAATTCAGTGCACCGATCTGGGTCATCCTTGTTGAGATGCTGCAGTAGCTGGAGTTTGTAAGGGTGCCATTTGTGAGTAGCTAATATCCGCCAAAGGGATGTTTGACTAATGCCACTCTCCAGTGACATGCGGCGAGTGCTACGCTGTGGGCTCTTGCTGAATGAAGCTAGGACAGTCACTGATGTTTCTTCATTAGTGACAGTTTTCTTGCGTCCACATTTTTGCAAATCCAACACTGAACCAGTTTCATGAAACTTAGCAAGCAGTTGTATCATAGTAGATCGGTGGTCTCGTAGGGTGTCTTGCATTGAAATCTGCTGCAATAACCCAGTTACTGCGTTCACCAGACATCAACCCATTTCTATCCGCTCCTCATGTGACATGTTAATGGCTGTAAACAAAGAGAAACTTGTAAATAACTCATGAAAGAATAAAGTTAAGTTAAAACCAAGCACACCATTGTTTTTCTTGTGAAATTCCCAATACGTTTCATGTGACATGTAAAACTGTCACTCATTGGTTTAACATTAAGTTTTCATTTTACCATTACATGTTTTAGTCCCTTAGCTCAGTCAAACTGTAATGACTGAATAAAAAAAATATATATATATATATTTAATAACATTTACAATACTTATGCTTTATTTTAAATAGTTTTTGTTTATTACTTTTATAGCCTGACAGTGCAATTAAATGGTTATTGGTGTTTATAAGTTTGTTATTTGTCTTCAATTGCTGTTATTTGAAAGGCAATGCATTATTTCCATTTAAAGAGTATTTGGTTTGTGTCGAATGAAGCAAACATTAGCCTATTAGCACATCTAGTGACAAAATAAAGCTAATGTGTAATTTATTGTTCACATTTAGTGCAAAGCAACATAAATAAAAAATGTTTAACTGTTGTTCATATTTATTTGGTCCAATCTCTACTTTAAGTTTTGAAAAATAAAGCACATAAAATAATTCACACTGTGTTTTAGGCGTAAATTTGCATGGATAACGGTCAGTGACAGGCATCAGCTGTGATCCTGTCACGGATTACTGGATTCATTTTATACAAAATGTATACATTTATTGTAGCACCTAGCCCCATCTTTACCCTAAACCTACCCACATCTGAACAATATAAAACACACACGGACAATAAAAGCGCAGTCACAGGTATTTATTGCGAAAACTGACCATAAGCAGTAAAGAAAAAACATTATAAACAAGTTGTTGCATTTCAAGTCCTTCTGAAGCCACACGATGTCTTCATTTGAAGAAGAGAGTAAAATACAAGGTTTTAATCGCTGAACTTATCCCCGCCCCGTTAACGCGTTGACTCTTATTCAAAATAAACTCTCGTCATGTAGAATGACGCAAATCGATCAGCAGACACACAAGAGCCAATAACATTTCACAACAGCATGGCGCGATCGGTCACGAGACACGCGAGAGCTAATAGAACCAAGGCTGACGTAAGGACTCTTCTGGCGGCATTTTTTAAATTTGCGCAAACTCACAAATGAGTTGCGGCGGGCAGAGAGATGGCGATCAATCCTTTTGTCTTGGAAGAAGTAAAATATTAATCCTTTTTAATAAATAATGTTGGTAGTTGTAACTGCTGGTTTATCTTGTCTTTTATTAACAGATGGTAGGTTTTGGGGCAGGTGTTGGGTTACCTGCTCATATAAATAAATGAATATAAATAAAACTGTTGTGACCGTTTACAGTGACAAATCACACCCCAATACATATATAATAATGGCAATATAATTAATAAGAGTTCGTGGTTATTTTACGCAATTCTGTGAGATCAGGTTGCGTCAAAACGTGTTCATGCTTTATGTTCACACATTTTAATGACTTTTATTGATTTGACTTTTTTGGTTTTTTTTTTTGGTACATCAGGGTATATGTGAAGAGGAATAGTTTCTTTTAAAATTAAATTTTGTCACCCAATTAAACCAGAAGGTCAAGGCAAACCATCAAGGGTTTCAATGACTCGTGGGTTAGTTAATGGTGACTAATGTTTTCTTGTGAAACTTGTCTTTTTAAACACTTTCTTTTTTAAATGATTTTAATTGGTTCTGACTGTTCTTGAAGGAAAGATGTTTGAATTAAAATGTATTTGAAATAGTTTTTAAAGATGTTCCACATAGCACACATGGTCATATTGTTTACTTTTCCTTTACAAAAATTATCCAGGCACATTTTGGAATTGGAATGGATTTACAGACTGCTTGAAGGACACAAGCAGTTTGGTAAAGTTTTGCCACTTTTTTTTCTTTTTTTTTTTTTTTACTTTGGCATTGCAGAATTACTTCCTTATTGGGAAATGCTTTTTTTTTTTTCCAAGTAACAGGTTGTACTTGTAGGAATGCGAACCTGATTGTTTCATTTTGCATTGCAAAGGAAAACATGTCTGTACACATTTGTTTTATTTAAATTGTCAAAAATTCAGGCTTCAGGTTTGAAATGATTTTGAAACTGTGACACCTGCTTAAGATGTTCCCTCATAAAAAGGATTTATCACATATGTGCTGCCTCTGTAGTCATCATTGGGGTATATGAAAAAAAACAGGTGATATTCTAAAACGTATAGTAGTAACTTGACTAAATGGGACTCATTAAACGTGATGTAAACATATCCGATTAACATCAAGGATTAAATTTAATATAGCATGATTAATTGAAGTTCAATAAAAACCATTAATTCAAAAAAATATCAAATATATGTATTAAATCATGTTTACTAAATGTCATCTGTTCATATAAAATTAACACATATATTTAAAGCTGGTTTAACATCATCCAATGGTGTTAAGATAATGTGGTGTAATCACGTGGAACCACTGTCCACGATTAAATCATGTTCAGCCAAAGTGCTATTTTTTTTAAGTACTTTTTTTTTTTCAAAAGTAGTAAGTCCATCTAAAAATATACTTAAATACATTTACTGTTATGACATAACAAACCAAGTTTACTGAAATTATGTGACTTTGGTAGTTTGATATGTGCTCTGAATCACTGGTTTAAGATTAAGATAAATCATGGATTGTACATGGTACCTGCTTTAGCAGCCCAAGCCTGCTGAGACTCAAAATCTCCAGAACTTTTAAGAATACAAGCACAAATAACCTGTCAAAAGTTCCCTTACTATGTTCACAGGTGATGGAGGGTCACAGGTGTACAGTAGGTGGGTGCTTTGGTCCACTCATCTTCGTGCTGTAGGTCCCTCTGTGTCTCTCTGGGAACAATTAATGTCAGGCATTCAGTGTGCAGCTATTGCTGGACCACAGGACTTCAAAGGCCAGCCTCCTCAAAGGCTTGCTGCAGAGAAACGGCCCTCAAAACTCCAGCAGGCCCTCTAAGGCACAGAGAGAGTCCTGTTTCTATGGGCCGGTGAGGGAGGGGAAGGCCTGCATGCTTTATGAAAGGACCTACTAACATGCAGGAAAATCTCCATGGGATTAAAAACTTCCATTCAGAGCGGCGAGAAATGGTGAGATGGAGAATCCAAAGATCAAAAAATGCCCAGAAGCAAATTTTCAACATTGCCCAGTCGTACTGTAATATATATTTTTTTCTTTTAATTTCTAAAAGCCATCCAAAGCAGGCAGCACTCATGTACATGTTTTTTGGCATTGACTGTGGACTGGCACACAGCCAGAGATTTCTTTGTATGAAGCCGCGCTTTGTTCGCTGGTGTGGACCATTAAATCCCATCATTCCCCTCTCAGTTTTTTTTTTAACCGAGGCCACTGAAAAACTGAGCACCTGTTTAAGTAAAAAAACAATTAAGAGTCCATTGGAAGCATTTAAAACCCAGATTAGAGAAGAGGGTACAAATGGGAAGTATTAGGAGTTTCTTTTATACCTTTTTTTTTATTACCAGACCTACATGCAGCCATTTTGGTTGCACAAAGAGGGTTGTAGCCCCCCAGTGACCGGCTGTACGATTTGGTCATTAGCTACAAGGCAGGGAGTAGTTAAAATGCAATAAACCATAACATTTAACGCCCTTTCAATGCAGAGTTCATTTTAATGATCAAAAGATTGAGATTAGCACTTATTTTCTTTCACCTTTCATCTTTTGTTAAGTACAGGAAGTTGTCGTTTAGCAATGCTTTTATCCAAAATGACAAGGAGAGTTTGATGCAAAGTCCCATTGACATCTGACAAGTTTGGCTGGTCTGAAAGACATTTTACGAACTTGCGCATGATTCATCAAACTTACAGACATATAGAGAAAATATAATGTGTAATTTGACATGCAGCTCTAGGAATACAATACAGGGTGTTTACAGCTAAAAGACCCTAGCCTGTGCCAGTCCATACTTCCTGTGACACTACATTCAATTTCGCGAGCAAAGTTAGTCTGGCAAAGCTGCCGTTTTAGAGCATTTCCGTTCCCAAAAAAGTGATAACCAATGAGAAACAAGCACCCTCCCGGGTGCGGAAGCCAGGCTAAAAAGACCCTATTTCCTATTTGATTGTTTTTGTAATGTGCAAAAAAAAAAAATTAAACAATAAAATGTTTGCTGTCAGAAAGGTGTGTGCGTGACCTTGTTTATGTTACATTGTGGGGACCAAGATAGTAAAATTTGGGACAAAGAAAAAGTAAATCCTGACATTTTTGACATGATGTGGAGCGACCTTATGTGTGTTTTTTCGCCAGCATTTACCGTGATCGACAAAGAGTCATTTACAGAAGCTACTTGGCAGTTTGTGTTGCAGTTATTGTGTTGTTAGCTCATTGTTGTCAACTTGCTTGTGGTTTTTCTCATTTGTAAGTCTCTTAGGACAAAACAAATTAACTGTAGTTCAGCCTAACCTTCGAGTAACCTACACTTCCCATCTACTTGGAGGGTAAACAAATACCTACAGCTCCTGTTTTTACTTGTGATCTGCAGCTAAAGTGACTTCCAGCTGCCTGCTGAGAATCCTGTCGATTGCAGGTGACTTTCTGTCCTCACTGTTTTGTTTGGTCTGGCCCCTCAGTCCTCCTGCTGTGACCTCAGCGCATGTTTCTGGCACGTTAGAGATGCTCTCACTCTGATTAGGGTAATTACAAACCATCTCTGCTCTCCCCGCTCCTCAAATCCCTCTTCAACATGTATTCATCCATTTGTCTTAAAGTAATGAAATCCCTGGGGGAGGGGCGGGAGGCGCGGCATGGCGGGGCGCCTCATTTCAGGAGCTATTAAGTAGCGAACGTGCTACTCGCTAGCACTTTTATCACTGCGCTCGTTAATCTCAGAGCCCTTCCACTCCATGGAGCGGCTGCCATTGCGGTAATCACAATAAATCACACAGACAACTGCTGCGGCCCAACCGTGGTGCAACGGAAAAGAGCAGAGTAAATGCTAGAGCCCTCTCGGTCGACCTGATGGCTCTTTCCAGTAGCATGCATTTAGGTTTGAGTGTTTTCATGTAAATTCAAAGATTTTCGTCCATTAAACCACTAAAACTAATGATGGCTACCTAGATTCCCTGATAGCACACGTACTGCATTTGCATCTAAGACATTTTGGGGTATTTGGCTTATGTGCAATATGTCTATAGTTTGTTTTCTAACAGAGTTCAAATAGACATTTATAAAAAAAAAATATATATATTATTTAGGATGTATGTAAAACTGATATCTGATGCTGTTGATCAGATGTTGTATTTTAAGACATTCGTCAGGTTTTTTGTTCTTAAATGCTCTTGTGAGTAGGCATGACAGCACAATCGTCCACCTTGTAGTCTTTCTTCAAGGGTTAATTCAACCAAACATTTTATTTCTGTCATTAATTACTCACTCTCATGTCATTCCAAACCTTTGTCCATCTTCAGAACATAAATTAAGAAATCTCTGATGAGAGCTGTCTGATCCTGTATAGACAGCAATGCAACTGAAATGTTCCTAGGTCCAGAAACGAAGTGAACACATAAAACCAGTGGCTCAATTTCAGTTTTGTAATGCTACAAGGATCCTTTTTTTGCACAAAGAATACAAAAGTAATGATATTATAATGATACTCTATAAAATGAAGGAAGACATAACTAGGGGGAGAAGAATTTGAGTAAATTGTTATTTTTGTTTTCTTTGCACAAAAAAGTATTCTTGCAGCGTGCAAAACTGAAGTTCCCTTTCAGTCGGTCACTCCAAATCACATTGGTGACCGACGAATAGGAATCTCGCTTTGAGATGGCAAATATACTCTGGGTGTATATAAACACGACAATGAAATTGGCATATGCTGATTAATATCCAGCTGCACTTAATCGCAGCGCAAGTATGAGTAGGTCAGCGGATTAAGCATTCATTAGCTTTTCGCGTCGGAGCCGAGCTACATGCTTTTGTTCCTGAGCATTTCTACTCCTTACCTGACGGAGAAGGCTGGTGTCACGCCGTTTGCAGTGGCGGTGGTTCTAGTCGAGTGGCGGACACATCTGCATTGCACTATCAGCGATTGTGATCCAAGTGTCCATCTCCCCTGTGCGCTTCAGCCTATACTAAAAGAGCAAAGACTAAAGAGACAGGTTTCGGTACGTCTTTGTAAAGACGCGTCCTTTTAAGGATGTCCTACCACCCGTGCGATCTTGGGTGTCCCAGACCGGCCTCTTCGGTGACGTGGTGGAAACTTTCGCCCAGCAGTTTTCCACCGCCAAGAAGCAGGCGGAGGCCGTCCGTCACATCCTGCCGCGGCGCCCTGCTGCTGCCTCCACCCAGGCGCCGCCGGCCCAGCCTCAGCCTGCTCGTCGCCGAGGGCGGCCTCCGGCTGCCGCCCCCTGCTCCTCCGCAGCCCCAGCAGCGGCCTTCACATCGGCAGCGTCAACGAGGAGCCGGCAGTCGGGTCCCTGCCCAGCCAGCCCACGTCTCGGTGGCTCATCCGGCCCAGCTCCCGCCCAGGTTCAGCGGCATTCGCTTCATGTCAGTGAACGCGTCAGTACGTCTGGCTCTGGGATGTCTCAAGGGATGCCTCCTGCTGGCATTGGCCTCCATCAAGAGGGTAGGGGACCGGCGTTTTTCGGTCGAGGATTCGTGCCTAGAGCCCAAGGTTCCTACCACTCCCTTCAGAGATCAGGTAATGAGCCTCCAAGTACTGCCCCCAGAGGAGGCAGACCCAACCCTGCTGACTCTTTGTCCCGTTCGAGCACTCAGATGCTACGTAGACCGGACACAGAGTTTCAGGACCTCAGACCAGCTCTTTGTCTGTTTTGGTGGACGGCAGAAGGGGAATGCCGTCTTCAAGCAGAGGATGGCCCACTGGATAGTGGATGCTATCACCCTGGCTTATCAAGCATAGGGTGCGCCCTGTCCCCTCAGTGTACAGGCTCACCCAACAAGAGGTGTAGCTTCGTCCTGGGCGTTGGCACGCAGCGCCTCGCTGGCAGACATCTGCAGAGCTGCAGGTTGGGCGACCTATAACACGTTTGCTAGGTTTTATAGCCTTCGTGTTGAACCGGTATTCTCCCGTGTTCCCACCTCAAACAGAGCTGAAGAGCCGGAGAAGGACCTGTTCGGTCGGCTTGGCAACGATATTCTCCAGAGTGTCCTTCTGTAGACCCTGTCGACTTCCTCCGTTCCCCTCGGCAGCCGGATGTTGCGGAGCATCTGGTGCCAGGCCCTCGATGCGATGAATCTTTGAGAAAGGCTAGAGGGCTGGGTTCCGTGAGTATACCTTTAAGAACTACTCATGTGTATTCATGGCTAAAAAAAAAAATGTGTTCCCCAGCAATATTGCTCCATGAGGGTTCAATCACCTCCAATATTCCATATGCATTGAAATCTCATGACATTCTTTCTGTCTTAGGACCTCCTACAGGAATGCAGACTCCACAAGTCTTCTCAGACGTCCCAGTGGTCCAGGTACTTAGGTAGTACAAGTTCTGGTATCCTGTGGTTCGAGCCACGGCCTAGAGACCAAACACTGGGGGTTTGGGAGACTCCCACACAACACTGGAAGGGACAGCTTCCATGGCGTTTTCCATAGGGATCCCTGTTTGTCGGTCACCGATGTGACTCGGAGTGACCGACTGAAAGGGAACATCTCGGCAAAAATATCTTCATTTGTGTTCTGAAGACGAACAAAGGGTTTGGAACTACACAAGTAATTAACGACAGAATTTTGTAGTGAACTAACCCTTTAATTAAACATTTGCCCTGTAACCACAATTTGTCTAAAAAACAATACAAGTTGCTTTGTTTTAATTGAATGTGTAGGTATGTTTTTTAAGTCTTGCAAAAATGCAAGTAGAGGCACGTTTCACCATTCAGCCTGTTATATGATGCATCTCAAAGCTTATCTAAGCTTTTAGTGACCGGCTGGATTCTTTGTGAATTTTCTGTTCCTCTATTGAGCAACAATAATCATATATCTTCCACAGAAAGCTGCTGTTGCGTACTGCATAGTCCAACTATGCTGGCATAAATGAGACAATATGCAGTTATATTCTTTCCAACCCAATGGCCCTAATGAAGCTCTTTTTATTTCAGTCCTTGTGTGATACACCAATAACACAGACGGCACCTTGGTGGTGTGGAAAAGCTCTGCTGCTATTAACATATCAGTAGCTTGATGTATGACTCCTTATGGAGGAGTATCACTGCACAGTGAATGTAAGCAAAAAAAAACAAGCTGGCTCAGGTCCTTTGCTAATTAACTGAAGTTAATCTCTCATACGCAGCATTATAATTACAGCGACACTTAATGAACAGTATGTTACGCTTCCTGCGCTAGAACGCATGCTTGCGTTTTGAGCAGTGTTGTGTTGATTGATGTTTAGGGAAGCCGGTGTCAAGCCGGTGTTTATTTCACAAGCGGTGGACTCTCTGACAGTCCTTTCATATGTGTGTGTGATATACAGCCGAGACAAAATTCAGAGCAGCTCTGGACAACTACACAGAACCCCTTTGAAACACTGTAACCCAACAAGTGCAGGCACTGTGGGCCTCAAGAGTGATACGGACGGCCTTTGTTCTGCTGGAGCGAGTCTTGACATGCCATTAGTCACCAGCAGGTCAACAGAGACACACCGAGCAAGAGGCACACGTTTTTCCAACGCATTAGTCCTGACTGAAGAGAAACGTGCAAAGAGTACAGAGACACGGAAAGAAGATACAGAAAGAAATACAGTGCATGTTATTTAAAGGCAAACATCTGATACCATGTCGATTTTTTTTTTTAGGAAGAGTTATGGAAACATATGCATGCAATTTCACACACTGCACTAAGTAAACATATACACTGGCCTTTCTTTTCATAAAGTAAAACAAACCACCCTTTTTTTGGTAATCTGCATTACCATATAAGTCAAAGCTGTAAAAAAGTCATGTGTCAGTTTATATACCTGTAATAGCACTAATTATTACATAAATTGTATAAATACTATCAAACGATTAATTGTGATTAATTGCATCCAAAAACAAAACGTTTTTGTTTAGATAATATATATTTGTGTGTACTGTGTATATTTATTATATATATAAATATACACACAAATACATAATACATCTTGAAATTAATGTGTATATGTGTATACACTAATATATTTAG
>JAUYWG010000012.1:1379739-1406686 GCA_034779775.1 Enteromius afrohamiltoni
TCTAATGTTTATCAGTACATTACAGAAAATAATGAACTTTATCACAATATGCAAATTTTTTTAAAAGGACCTGTATGAAATTCATCTGTTAATTTCCATTATATAAATATAATTATACATGAGGCGGAAATGGTGCATTCTTACTTTCAGAACATCAATATTTCTTAATAAATAACAACCAATTATCTTAATCATCCTAGTTTTCTTTAAACAAAGCAGAAGACATTTCTATTTCGAATCTTTTATTCATGATGTATTCAATTGATAAATGACTTGAAAATATTTACAATTATAAAACATTCTATTCATAAAAATATCCTGAAAAAAAAAAAGGTTTCCTCAAAAATCTTAAACAGCGATTAATTAATAAGAATGTTTCTTGAGCACCATGGCATTACTGTGCCTTCACATAATTTTTTTTTTTTTGAAATCTAACAGTATTTCACAACATTACTGTCTTTACTGCATTTGATTTTGGGATTCAATTTTCACACTGCCGGCCTCACCATTTATAACGCTGGCCTACAATTTCCTGCTCCACACTGAAGCAAGCGGTAATGACCTATACTGCAGCAGGGGCCTCTTGAACGAATGTTACTGCCTTAGCATGGTGCCGTTCCATTGTCTCACACAGAACCAGTGGTGAAACTATTTCCTCCATTTCCGGTAGAGCAGAGAGCACCTCATGTGCACACACGTGCAGAGAGCCAAGACAAACGCCTTACACTGGGAGACGCAGGAGAGAGAGAAAGAGAAGGCTAGAGAGGTGCAACTCTGAGCTCAATTAAAGCCAGATGTGCAGAACAGCCTCACGCCTAAGACGACATGCGATGACTCAGAATAGTGTGCAGAGACGGACATTTCTCCATACGTCTCTCCACACGCTCTGAAACATTGAGAGGCACACAAAGCACTGTAAACTACAAATTCTATCAAGATAAACACTGAACGTTGACTCAACAAAGCAGTTTAATTAACATAAATTAATTAGTATGTTGTTAACAATGATTTATATATAACCACTATTTATTTTGTAATTCCAGACATTTTACAAACAAACAAAATATTAGTCATTAAGCAGGGGAATATATAATTTCAGCATTTTTTTAGCTATTTGTATTTAGCTTATTTTTTATTAGCTATTTTCTTTAGCTTATTTTATATCAACAATAATAATTATGACTAATTTAATCCTGATCCTGGAGCCTTTTTAAAAGTTGAAAGTTTAATTATTATTTAAATTATCTTGACATAGCAGATTTGGAATACGCTGGAACTGATTAGAAAGAAATGTACAAATGAATATATAAATTAAGTTTATATCATAAACTTTCACTTACATTGGGCATTTGGTATGTCATTATGTCATCTTAGTCGTTAATTGAACCCATTTTTAGTTGAACATTTTGAATTAAAGAGTTGAATTGTGGACGTGGGAATAAAGAAAGGCGTATTAAATATGAAAATAACAATGTTATTGTTACTCAGCATGGCTCACTGATTTCCTCCCTCACTTGTTTATAGAGGTTTCAGCCAAGAGGCCCCCACCTACCTCATCTCTTCCTCCCTGATTTACTCCGAATGACGGCACCGCTAGATATGTAGATGAATATAATCTATTAGAAGGACAAGCATTTAAACAAGAGCAATATTCAAATAAAAATGAACAATGAAAATAACAAGTTACGTCTGTTGGAGTGCAATGAAATGCATGTTTGTTGAATTCAGTGCAGACTCTGTGACACATGCTGGTACTGCTCTGTGTGGAGGCATGACTCTGCGCCAGCACTGATGAGGACTAGATGCAGCATGCCCCTTCAAGCATGTTGCCGTTGTTGTGTCTGCAAAAGCATATCCCATTACTCTGGTATTCAAAACAATGTTGGGTTTGCACTTCCCATAGAGCGCTTGTGCGGCTTCGGCCAACACGCATGTGTTTAATATTACATGTGACAGCAGTAATTTAGGCTAGGTTTTGGTGGCTGGCCAAAGAATCTTCCTCCTGTTCGGTTACGTTGCGAATGGGAATGTCTGTCCAACTGTGAAATGGGTGCACAGAAATTCTTTCACCCAAAATCACAGGCTCAAGGTTTTGGCATGCCTGTGTAAAATATCCCAGGACTATATCAACTGAAAAACAAGGAAAGCTATTCTTTAAAAATACATCCAGCTTCATGAAGACAAGGCTATAAAAAAACATAGATCTTGTATCTTAAGGCCATATTTTTTTTACACTCACTCTTGGGAATGAGAAGTGGTGAAACGAGGCTAAAAATGCCATGTTTTTTTCTTACATGTACCCTATAATCAGTGTTTTTAGTAGAATTTAGATACTACAGTTAGTTTTAATTAATTTTATTTAGTTTTTATTTATTCTTTGTCTAACGGTTTCCATTTTTTTTAATTTCAGTTTTATGTTTAGTCATTTCAATACATCAGATTTAAATATTTTGAGTTAACACTTATTTCAAGTAATGAAAACTAGCCTACGGTATTTCTACTTATTGCTTTTTTACATATACCTGCTGAAACACAAACCTGGTCAGCTTCCCTTATGAAAACTAACCACGATTTTACTAAAAATTAAACCATGGTTACTGTATTTAAACCATGGTAACCACCGATTAACCATGTTTCTGTTACACAGAACATAGTTTAAACATGGTATTAGTTGTCAAATGTAGTACAAACAATACACCAAAAAACAAGGTTACTACACTTTTACTACAGTAAAACCATGGTTGTTGTCTTTTACCTACTGTAAGGGTTTTAAGCATGTTTTTTGTAATGAACATGGTAATCATTCAGTAGCATGGTATCTGATGCCATCACTGTGCCATGGCACTGCCACGACCAAGAGGCCTATAATTGATCCAATTATTAGCTGCAATACTCACTCATTTCTGGGACACATTCCATCCTGAAAAACTTTGTCGAGGGGAATAACAGCTTGGCCGAGAAACACGTCGAGCCCGATGAGCACGCGGTGCATGACGGTGAGCACCAGGTTGCTGCTCATCCCTCCCGCCTCCAGCAGCCCAGGCAGCAGCTCAAAGGAGCACTCCTCGCTCCACTGCGGCTCCTCAGCCTTCTCCACCAGGCCGGTGGTGTACTTCTCCTTGCCGACCTGAATGATGGTGTAAACGTAGCGGCTGCCTTGCTTGCCCTTCGTCCGCAGACCCCTCGCGCGAAGGACGGTCACGTTGACGTGCGTCGGGACCCATCTTTGCTCGTCGTCGTCCAGGCTGATCAGAGGCATCCCGCTGCGGTTGGAGGCGCAGTTGTTTGGGATAATCCAGCAGAACGACACTTGCGCACTGGATAACTATGCGCTGCCCGCGCCCTTGCGCCTGTCCGCCGCCCGAAGTTGGAGTGAGACAAAGCGCTGCATTATCGTCCAGCTCAATTCAAAAGGGCAAACACAGTCGTAACGTTTTTAACAACAATCCCTGGCGAGTCAAACTTCACCGTAGTGGGCGTTCTGGACCCTCGGCGTCACTACCACAACAGATTTTTGACAACTCACTGCACTGCTGCTGCTGCGCGGCCCGCCCTGCAACATTTTGTGGGGGCTCCGCAATAAAGTATCCTGCTGAATTAAAGAGAAAGGCGACTCAAATCCGTGCTGCGATAGTTCACCTCAGAACAATCCAGTAAAGATCACTGGTTAGAGCTCTTCTTCGACAAGGAGTGCGCTGTGATGAGCGTCGGGAAACTTATCCACGCTGAAGAAGTTCTAGTATGCAGTAAGAGGCGTTTGTTTTGCGAATGAATCATTTAAGTAAACGAATCGGTCGGTTTGAACAAATCTTATACGTGAACCAATATCGTTCTCGTTCTTTTTTTATGCACTGAAGCCTTCAAATATCATTTCGAGGGAGCGCATTTGTGGGAGTTTTGAGGGGTGCGCGTTCTCTTCAAAATCAAAACGTTTCTCAAGTCAGTAGGCGTTTGAAACGCTTTTCAACAGCTTTACAAAAGTTCATCCAAAACCCCACCTCTAAACCTACACAACCCACGGTGAGTTAGAGCAAATTGCCCTGGGTCATGAGAAACGCTCACTAGGAGAGATAAGATTTGAGCCGTTCACAATTTTTGCCCTTGAGATGAGTTTATATCCAACCTTGATCAAACTCACCTGCCTGTAGCGTTCTCGCGGCTCTGAGGAACTCTATGAACGGAGCTTGTTCAGGTGTGTTTGATTAAACTCTGCAGGAAAGTGCACCCTGAGGGCAAGTGTTGAGATCCTAAGACGGAGGAGTCTTAACGAAGTTAATACTGATCACCAAAATCTGAAGAATAGGCGCATTTAATCAAGCGGTTGAGTGAATGATTTAATGACTCCGCTGTTCTGTTACCTGCAAGAAGACCCACTCAATGTGAGTGAATAAGAATCTTAATTGCCGTCTGTAAACCTATTCAAAAGATTCGAATCAATGAATCAATCCCCCCTCACATCTGCAGCAGAGTGAAGATGGCTCCGGGGGTGGATATTTGCTTAAACTGTCCCATGATGAAGATGATGTTTTTCCGGCTGAACTAATCTCTGCGTGAGCCGCATATATTGCGCATCGCCTGGTGTGCTGTTCCACAACATACTAAGATAATATATGGCGATTAAACCGTTTAAGAACAATAAGAGTTTAAACAAACTGTGTGCTTGCCTTGGTCTCTTAGCTTGGCCCATCTGGTCAGTTTTGCTCCCAATTTTGCACTCTTGTTTATTATAAATAGGTTAATTTGCTGCATCCGAATGATTCCATAAAGTGTACTCGCATCCACTCCGCAGACATCTGCAATTATTCACAACGGAGTGAATTTGACAGCTTTTGAATTGCTTTCACAAAGAAACGTTGCAGTGGCTTTATTGTTGTCTACTGCCATCTATTGTTGAACGTCTGGAATTAATAGAGCAGCTGCTATTGAAACACAACACAGATGGCATTGTCTGGAGCACTTATTTTGCTTCATTGTCTCATTTTTGTCCACATTACATAAATGCATCTTCTGTTTGAAAAGAAAATATCATTAGGGAAAAACAGTCTCATCACTTTTGGCGGGGTTCACAGTGTTGACACGTTCTTTGAATAGACTAGAGGACTAACAATTTCCAATCACCATGGATTTGTACAATCACAACAGGCTACATATCACAACAACAGAGGCTTTTGTATGTCTGGTAGTCAAAGGCAACAGCAACTTGGTAACTTATTTTGAAGTCTTTATACCACTCTGACACTTTATCAGCCGTTCAATGATGGGGAATTGCTGACATTTAACCCTGAACTCACAGAAGAAGAGTCAGTAGAAGAGTAATGAGGCCACAGATCGTCAGATGTGAAACTTGCCTAAAGATTACAACGATTATTTTTATGTTGTGTGAGCAGCTGTAAATGTTAGGGATTCCCCACTATCATACATCTGATGAAGCGCCCTGGGCAACGGATTCAAAATGAGTAGTTAAATGACACTTTACTGAATTCTACCAGACATTACACAATGACCTGTATGTAGAAACGTTTCACAGACAGAGACTTTGTCTAAGGCATTACAGAAAGATGGTTCGTTTTCAAACAATTTTTTTTTCGTTTGAAAACCCAAACAGCCAGAGGCCACTAATGTAACAGGAACACCAAGAAATAAACAACAGTCCGAAATTGGCAGTATTTGCAGTTCTTAGTGGTAGATGGTGTCTCTTTTTAAGGCATTTCATTTAGTCTGTTATGCAGTCACACAGAACATTATAATGTTGTAGAATAAATGAAGTCGGGTCGATCCTTTAAATATGATCTTTGTGGTGCTTGACAAACTAGAATCAAGAACCAGCAACACAAATTACGAACAGCATCGCTTCCTTATTGGATCAGGGGAAAGATTAGCCGCCCAACACACTATATTACAGACTTACCGTATCTCCACAGACACGGACAAATTGCTGAGTTTAGTCATTTCATCCTGCAGCCAATTGGATAATGATTTTGCAACGTCACAGTTTTTTTTTTTTTTATAAACATCAAAGATTATTCAACATCATATGATAAAATAGAGGGCAGCACTTTAAATGTAACCGTATCAGAAAGAATAAAAATCATATTAGCACCTCATTTGCAGGCTGACTGTATGAACATCTGACCTTTATGACACAAAAAAGGAAGCTCTTATTATTTACAATGGAGTAAAATGAATACATTCATGTTGCTATAGTAGATCACATTCTTAATCACATTTGATGGAACAAATTAGGAAATGAAGCGCATAATAAACCTGATATTGTGTAGAATTCTGCTGCCTAGTGACTACTAACCATTTAAACAATATAGCATGGAAGAATCCCACTTAATATAGCGGGTAGTTGTGAACACCTTGGAATGTGTTGACAGGAAGGATTATTTTCACACACAAACCACATTAAGATCACGTTAAGTGCTGCTGGATCCAGAGGGCTCGATCCATGATTTGGACGTGTTATTTTTTCTTTAGTCCCCCAAACCATTCTGTGAGCCCTTTAGATAGAGCTCATCCTGAGAGAGCTGCCCATCGTAGCTCTCCATGTATAAACTACCACTGCTGCTGCTACCGCTGCCTCCGTTCCCCAGGAAGGTGCCTACAGCCCGGCCCTGCCGCGCATGCCCTACTGCATCGCTGAAGACTTTGTTGATCTGCTCCTCAGAGGGCATCCACCAGTCAGGATTAGAAGCACAGTGCATCCGGATAAACTCTGTGAGAGGGAACGCCGTGGGACAGAGATGGATGAGGGAGATAGGACGTGTGAGATGCTAAATTAAGTTTGCATAATTATCGCACTGATAATCTGATTAAAATTAGATGCTGAAATCAAAAAAAGTGTAAGAACGTTTTAGCTCACTACCTCTGAGACAAGTGACCTTGACAGGGTTGAGAGGTCTTCTCTCCGGGCCCGGTTCCCCTGTGTGTACCGAGCGTTTCCTCTTCCCCAGACCGCATGAGTATTTCAGCTCATCTGTGGTAAACACAAACCGGATAAGGTAACGCAGGAGCCGCCGGCCATCTTTTTTTGAGGAGTTGACTGCCTCGTCCCACTGCTTATTGGTGATGAAGAGAGGATAGTTCCCCAGAAGCTGTTTACTGCCCTATTTCGAAAAGACAGAGATTATGAGATTATATTTTGTAGTGGGGAAGAAATCTTTAATGCTGTCTTTAATCTTTAATGCGCTTTAATGCATCAACATTTAAACAGACGCTGCACTAAATACTTTACCAGAAAACGGGCAAATTCTGTATGAAGAACTGAAGCTTTACTGGGATGCTAAAGACTTTTAGTTTACGTAACAGTTCTTTAAAAGTGATATTTTCATAACCTTAGATTAGACTTCATTTGACTGAAAGTTTCAGTTCTTTTCCCACCGGTAATCGTTTCTTGCGTAAACATGTGTCTCTGTGGTTTTTATGACTATTTCAACAGCTCTTACAGGTTTTTTGTCAGGCTCACCTCGGTAAGCTGCTCTTCGGGCTGGGGCTGCACAAACTGGTTGTAGTGCTGGAGAACAGTCTTAAAAAAGTCCAGAACGTTCTGGCAGGGAGCTGTTAAGGCAAAACCTTTGGTGAACTTTTAGTTTTATTAAAACCAACCACGCTAAGAACATTATGTAACATCATCTATGCAAAATCAAGCTGAACTGTTGTACATTAATGCAATTTACTGTTAAAATGCACAGTTTTATATCTAACGAATAAATACGTACTCCTCTGTAGCCTTTTGTAGTCTTTGCTATTTACTATTCTTTCACCATTTCTAGTGGTAAGTCAAATGTCTCAATAACCATTTTTAGACACTTTCATTTATGGAACAAATTAATCATAGCTCACAAATACACTGTGGAAATGGCATTTTCACAAAGGTACCCAAAACTGAAACTTTTTCATCATTTCCAATGCAAAATTAGACATGTGTTCAGCAGTTCCCCCTTTCTATATGATTGCACAATAATAATATTTAACATAAAAATGAACAAATGTAAAAAGATAAATATTAATATTGCAACTTATACTGAATAATTAAAAAGTAGTATTTAATAATAATAATTGTATTTTACAGAACAACAGTAAAATCTCTGCTTTCAAACATTATACGAAACAGTTTTTGCTGGCAAACAGCCGGGAGACTGTGGAACTTCTTAAATGATATGAAATTTATAAAACGGGAATCTACTGTGTCTCCAGAAAGTTCGATAAACATTTAGTGAACAGCCTGAACCCCTTTTAAGTACACTGTGCCCCTTTAAAAGCTTAGGATAGTAATGATTTTGTGGATACAACGATTACAGTGGATTTCGTTTTTCTAATATCAAGACAGAAATAAAACCAAATCGAAGTTTAATACCTGGTATATTATCCAGTTTGTGCCTTAGTTCTTCGTTTTCCTGCTGTAGACTAAGAACTTCCTGTTCCAGCTCCATACAGCGTGGACAGCAACCTTCCTCCTCATCTTCCTCAGGCAGTGTGGACGAGGGGTGTCCGTATGACTCAGACGGTGCCGGAGAAGCCCAGCCGCCTAAGTTCTGCCTCGGGGACCCTGATGCTGCCGGCTCCGCCTCGACCGGGCGACACCGTTCACTGTCCGTTGACTGGGGTCCAGAGAGCAGGTAGTTCTGAAGAGACTCTGTGAATATCCGGAGGAAAGTGGAAGTCTGCTGCTGGTTCCAGTGGTTGCCCCGTTGGGTCTCCTCACATGTGTTCTCCAGGGATGAGTCCTCTGACCTGGCCTTAGAACTGAGCCTCTCTCCTGGAGACAGGCAGCTGTCCTCCTGTTTTATGAGAGTGGAAATGGAAGAGGATGGAGGGACGAGGGAAGGCTGGGGCTCAAGAAGCCGTCCGTTGCTGTTAAGGAGGCTGAGCACTCGACTGCACTGCTGGGCAAAAGCATCCAATATGAGACGGTTTTCTGAGGGGAGAGCCAAATCACACATAAGTACACAAGTATTGCAGAATCACATTTCTTAATTTAATCTTTCGTATTCAAAGAAACCGTTCAACCATACGTGAAACTCACTATCATGCATTTTAAAACCTGCATGACATCTCAGGATTATTTACAGTAAAACCGTTCTATACTACCACACGTATCAAGGCAAAATGTTCTATTTAAATATTTTCAATGCTTTTTCAGTGCTATTTTGTACTTGGATATTGTGCTAAATGTCTCCCTTGGTGCTCTAGAGAAGAAAGAAACTAACATGAATATAACATCCCTTTAACATTTCTTCTTCAATTTCTGTGTCAATTTCTTGTTTTGTTGCTATTCTGTTTACATCTGAAAACACTTCATTTACTTACTTCAATTTATTTAGACACCTTCAACATTTCTCACGTTATCAGTTTATGTACTATAGTTTAGAAAATGGTACAGTTAAACTGTGTCAGAACAAATTCATCTTGATAATTTCAGATAACAGTGATTTAAAGGTTTGTCATTAATTTGGGTGGATGGCGGTCAGCACTTAAATTTAATTTAAATACATAATTAGATAATACCAATTTAAATCAAACAATTCAGTCCGTAAAAAGATTGCGTTAGCAATTAAAGAAAAACACTGTCAGTTAAAAAAAAAAAAAAAAAAAAAAAAAAAAAACATGGTCAGGTCGAAGTGTCTGAAGAACTTGATTCCCAGTTGTTGTTTTTTTTCCTCATCAATTTTACTGATAGTCCACTATATAAAGAATTTTATGGTATAATATGTCACAGTTTATTTTATTATTGCTATCCTGGTTTACATGAACTATACTGCTCTGCAGCTACAAGTTAAAAAAAATAAAAAATGCCCCAAATTTGTCCCAATTTTTGTTTTGACTATATTAGCTATTCTATTCCATTGCTTTCGATGTTCAAGTGCTTTATTTCTACTTTTTCCCTACATCCTTTGTGTCCTCTGTTTGCACTTTCCATCATTTTTATCTTTAAATCTGCAACTTGGTCCTGCACGCCTACAGATGTAGGAGATAAGGATGCTGTGAATCTGTCCTCACACACAACTCATTCACACGGTGTCACTGTTCTAATAAACACTATTCATATCTTCCAAATCCTCTATAAATATGATGAGAAGCAGAGAGATTAATAAAAGGAAAATGCTGACCAACCAAGCGCATACAATTACTCTGTCTCCCCACAGCCTTCTGGCCGCGCCCAGATGCAGAATCTTAAGAGGATGATTATGAATTTGCCACCCTCACACAAAGACACAGGGCAGACAATTATCAGCTCAGGCAGTCGCTGTGGCACCCGTATGAGTGACGGGCGCGAGCCTCCGCTGTCGCCTGGATGTGTCTATCAGGCTTAAGCAGATGTGGCCATTTATTAACATGCGCAGCATCTCTGTTTACCCCCAGCAAGATGGATTTGATATCATTCTCCTCTATCTTACCCTCTCCCTCCTCTGCTGCTGTCGTTCCCTTTCTTTCCTTTCACTTCCCCTTTCTCCTGCTCTCCCTCCCTCTTTTTCTCCCTCCGTTATGCCACGCAGAGTGAGCCTCATGAAATTTCATTAAACACAACATGTGCCGCAGAGCCAAATTTATGAGCCACATTTGTTTTAATCACAATCCCTTTGGAGGAGCTTTTAAATGCAATTTGGATTATTGCACTGATCTCAGAGCTGTGTCCTTGGGTGTCTATGGCTCCTTTCCCCAGGGCTAGAAAGATGAAACCATTAGCATTGTCTGATTGGCCAAAAAATCCCCCTTGTATTCTTTTGCTGCAGATATTCCATAGCAATAAACCAAAAAGGCTCTGTATGAAATTAGGATGCACTGTTTACAAGCAGGCGCTGTGAACTCTGAGCTTCATTGGAAACATCTACTGCATCTCCAACAAGTGCAATTAATATTTAGTGAACAGCCTGAAGCCATTTTAATGATGCCCAGGTGAATTTTGAAGTGGACCCTGCATGTTAAACACTACATAAAAAAAAAAACTAAACAAATAGGTGGCAAGGTTTAAAACCTTCCTATATCCAATCCAATAACTCACGTGAAAAATAGATCAGCTGGATGTTTTTTACAGACTCTTGAGGCACCCTGTTGTATGATGATGACACGACTTATCAATCTGTGAAGGCCCGAGGCTCTGCTGAATGAAAACCAACTCTTGCAACAAGCGCATGAAAAACAATTACTGAAGTTGACAAGTTGAGGTAAATCAGAGATAGCTGATGACAAAACATTGTGCTTTCCGCAAATTCATGCTGGGAGCATCTTAATGCAGTGTGAGAAGAAATCTGACAGTACTTGACGAGGCTTTCATATTTATGATAGTTACTCTATGATCATGGACCAATTCACATTTCACTGTAAAACTCCTTCAGTATGAGGGATTTGAGAGCACTTTAGAAATTCCCCAAGCAGGTATGTTGACAGTATGTTGTTAGCATCCTAATGTAAAGATGCAAAATAATATTTTGGTAAAACTACAAACAGACTTGCAATGTCATTCTAATATATCAGATACACAACAGTTTATTGCAGGAGTGTTCATTTATTAAGCCACTGCTGTTATTCTTTCTTGTCGCTACTTTCAGGTTAAAATTGAATTCAATTTACGACAGGCTTGAATGAGTCGCATCATTTGGGCGTGGGTGCCAAATTGGGGATGTGTTCGAGTCTAAAAATAATTACACTGTTTGTAAGAAAACACACCTCAAAGTTAGACACTTCAGCTTTGTGATGGTAAAAGTTTCTGAGGCGAGCTCGTTCACTTACCTGAGCTTATTCCATAGGTGCAGTCTGGGGACTGGTGGCGACCTGGCGGGTATCTACCGGGCATCTCCTGGCCGGCGACCCTCCTCAGGCTGCCAAACGATGCCGCTGCCGTCGCGGCGCTCCCCGCTGATGCCGCGCTGGGTGTCGCGACTCTGCTGCTGGGCCTGATTTCGCAGGGGAGACGGTGCTGCTGACTGCTGCTGATGGAGAGGGACGCTTGCGGAAACGCTACGCGCTGTGAATATTGCTGCTGCTGATGACTGAGAGGATGAGGATGGTCTCCGAGCTGCGGGATGTCCACCATTGTGGGTCTGTCATATCTCGCCTTGCCCGCCGCGCGTTTGTTTGGGAAGGTCTTGAGGGAGCTGTACGGACTCCGCGGTTGCTGCTGCCTGCAGATTTTGGGCGCAGAGAGACCTTCGTCTGCCGGTAGCATCTCCTCCTCCATCTCCCTCGCACTTGAGTGTCGTTCTGTCCCGGTCTGGTTAAATCAGTTATGCCAGTGTCTTGCCGCCTTGCTCTGTGTCTCAAACACTTCTAACTCTGTCTGAGATACTCAGAGGGTGGGTGACTTTACTGACAAGTCATTGCTCCAATCCCCTGGCGGTAACAGCACTCGCTGGCTTTTATTCTACCAACAGGGGAATACCGGCGGCATCCGCACGCGCCTCCGCCGCTCGGTGTGTGTATGAGGCTCGCGCTCCCGTCAGATGATGAGAGAGGTGCAAGATGATATAAAGAGGTGCGCGCGATGCCTCCATGTTTTCTCGCATAGCCATGTTGTCAGTGATGGGGGTTATTTGCGTGTTTGTTAGTTAGTTTGTTGTCTGAACTGATTGGAAAAAAAATAACTTTAGGAGTTGTAGGAGCCGATTGGAATACAATTTAGGTTAGATACTTAAAGGGATATTTCACCCAAAATGAAAATTCTGCCATCGTTTACTCGTCCCAAACCTTTACAAATCTCTTCTGGGGAACACAATGAGGTATACTTCAAATACATTAATCTGAATATCTTATATTCCACAGAAAAAAGTCAAACAGTTTTAAAACGACATGTAAATAATAACAGCATCTAATATTTACTATTGTATTGAATAAAAAAATAAAAAAAACACATACGAGCACAAATATTAAATTATATTGTGTAAATAAAGTTTCTGCCGTTTGCTGCAGTGCTGAATGGAAACAAAGCAGGAAAACAAGTAAAGAAGCTATTTATAACAGTTCCCAGCAAGCAAATATTGGTCTAAAAAACGTATATTAGCCATTGAAACACAGCCCAGACGTCTAGGCTAAAATAAGATTGTCAGTGGAAAATCTAATAGACGTCTAAACATAGCCCTAGAATAGACTAGACATCATTTAGACCACTATTAAACGAATACATCTGAATGTCTACTAGACATTGAATCTAAGTCTAGGCTAAAATAAGGTTGTCATTGGGCCGTCAGTGAAAATCTAATAGACCTCCAACCATATCCCCAGAATAGTCTAGACATCAAATAGACAGCTAATGAACGCCTACATATATACATCAAATAGACAACAACAATCCATCCAAACTAATTACATATACAGCTTTAATGAGAAAAATAACATTTTCAACAATACAAAATGTTAAAAATAATTAATGCATTTTTAACAACTTAAGATAATTATATATAAATTAAATATTTTTAAATAACATGTTTCCAAATCAAACTTAATATTAAAACATTTTGAATAAATGACATCTGTCTTCGTCTTTTTAATAGTCTTTATGATAGTCTCAGGACAAATAGCTAAACAAATAGCCCAGAACACACATTAACATCAAACGCTCATGGAATACTAAATTCAGCCCTACTATTTTTATTGCAGTATGTTTGTACTGTTTAGGTTTTAATGCTGCATTGCACATCTGAGCTATACTGCTGCACACTTCTTATAATTTATTATTTTATACTGTCACTTTAAATCATTTGTATCTTTAAGCTTTACTATAAATTTGAAAGTTTTTAAATACATTTTATTCTACTTGAACAATGACAAATATATTCTATACAGTTAGCTCATGCTCGCTCTGCAGGTATAACAAGCCATTGCTCAATCAAAAACTAATAATTGTATTATTATTATTATTGATATTACATAATACAATAAATGGACTTGGTCAAAGATTTCCTTTACTGAGGAAATGTTGTTTTGGAGAGGTTATTTATTTATTTTTTTAAACAGGTACAAATGATAAAATGTTTACTGTATTATCTATTAAATAGTGTAATTAATCCTCTGAACACATGCTGAACTGTGGGCCTAGTCAAATAAATAATGATCACATCTCAAACAAGTTATTCTATAATAACCACTTTTACGTTTTTCATAGAGCATAAGTACTGAATAGCGGCATTATGTAACATCCAGTGAATCAAAGAGGAAATAATACATACACTGTCACCAGAAGGTCGTTAAACCTAACTAGCTTATTTGAGGTGACAAATAGCCTCTAGATAACCTCTCTGTATCACATGTGCAAAACTATTATTTGTAAAAATGATAATGTCCGTTTGAGGCCGCAGAAGGGAAAAAGCACCTGCCGTGAAGAGCTCTGGCTATTTCTTTTCTAAAAAGGCTGACTTGTTTCAGATGCATTCATTAGTAATACAAATGAGCCTGAACCAGCAAGCAGCCTTCACGCCAGGTTTATACCAGTTTTACTTAAAACAGTAACGGCCAGAAGAGGGCGACAACATGACACTCATTTTAAGGCAAAACCTCCTCACCTCTTTCCAAACGATTGAACGAATACGCCAAGGATAATTCTACGAATATTAATATAAATTAACCGACCGAATTAAATGAACTTAACTTTTGAAGATTTCATGCAAAAAAAGATTTGCATTTAAGTCAACCAAAATAGCAACGAATAAAACGAAAAACAGATCTTTCTATTAAACGGAATACATTCTGGTGTTCCCCGCGCAACAGGACGCAGACACCAGCCACATGAATGCGCACGTCAGGCCAGTTAACTGCGTGCGCGTCATTGAAACGGAGCGGGTGCGAGTCTAAAACAAACTTACTGATGCTGAGCAGCTCATTTGAACACATTTGGCTTCAGTGCGGACGCGCGCGTCTCGGTACGCTCACAACTTCTTTGGGGAAAACTGCAGGATAGAAAAGAGCTTTGATAAAAACGTATAGGTGACAGTTTATATTTCACATCCACATGGATATTAAAACCACTCGATTAGTAGACTACAACGAGACTGAAGTGACAGTAACCAGCGAGAGCGGATGAAACGCGGATAAAATCATGGGATTTCTGGAAGTGATATTTTAAAACAAACCAAAACCGGCGCTGGATGACTCTTAATTTTGGATTTGAACAACAATCTCTGGATTTAACTCCAGTGACATTTAAATATTATGAGCTGATGGAGTATTTCCATAAATCAATTCAAATTCGTTTACCGCTCGCTTAACCCAAAAACAGGCAGTTTATCGGGCGCGCGCTGTTTGAGAGGAACTGAATTGAAGCGCACCTCGCCGGTATGGTGCGCCTGCTGAATTGCCTGGTCTTGGGGTATTTGACATGGAACCTGCGGATATCTGACGCCCGTGGAGAGTACTGTCACGGCTGGCTAGACAGCAGTGGGAATTACCATGAGGGCTTTCAGTGTCCAGAGGACTTTGATACGTCGGACGCGACGGTGTGCTGCGGGACCTGCTCGCTGCGCTACTGCTGCGCGGCCCCCGACGCGCGCCTCGACCAGGGGACCTGCACGAACGACAGAGAGGTGGAAAACACCACGCAGTATGCTGCCCGTAAGACACAGATTAAACCTTTAACATCTCCGACAAAAGAAGCATTTGCATTATACAAAAACTTTAAGATTAAAAAGAGTAAAAGCAAGCAACTTTTTTTTTTATTAATAAACGATTCATCACATGCGTATGATTCAGAGAATTGACCGAAGTTCTGTTCCAGAAATAATTATCTTGAAGCGTTTGTAAAAGCGAGTGCTAGATAAAACACTGTTTTATGCAAAGCAGCAGGCTAAATAAATAACATGGCTAGTACAAGGATAACAAATTAAGCCACAACAACATCTGGTTGAATTACTTATAACAGTTCACTTGTTGCCAGCTAAATGATCATATTGCAGAATGTCATAACAGGATTGTGTGATACTGCAGGTCTCAGGAGTGAGGTGTGTTACACAGTGTTTTATTCAGGTAAACTACAAACAGCAATAAAGGGATTTCAGTACACCAGCACCTCTTATAATGTCTGACAGAGCAGAGCAGAGGTTAACCTGACACACCTGCAGTCACTGGAGAACATTTCCTCATCATTAGAACTCCTTACACCAATTTGTCATTTCTACAAGTTGCCAGATTTTCTTTTTTCCTTCATCAGAAGTTCAGTGCAGTCAGTCGAATAGAATTTAATTTTAAAGTCAATCTCAACAGTGTCGTTTAATCTAAAGGGTAACCTGTTCACAATCATTGAGTTTAATACCATAATAGCAGGTGATGTTTTACAAGGAAACCCTGATGATCTACAGATGATCTATTTAGATCATCATCTGTAGATCAACAGATTTATTAAGCACAAACTTAATATTCCTAAATCGGTATTTATTTTTATAAAGGCCTAATTGACTACAATGCATTACAAGTAATGCGAGTTACGCAATATTACTTTTTCCAAGTAACTAGTAAAGTAACGCAACGCATTACTTTTTCATTTTAGAGTAACATAACTGTATTACTTTGTTAAAAAAAAAAAAAAGTAATGCCAGTTACTTTGTTTTCTTATTTATTGACTGACAAGTCCCCTAACCCCATGTTGGGAGAAATCAGAAATGTAGAGGAATTGTGTGCGGTGTGTGAATATAGTGTAGTTCTAGACTAAATGTGAATGAGCATTAATTTATCTCACTCTCAAAAAACAGCTTTACATTTGCTATAAATAAAACTTCTTATATTAAAAACAAACACTCAAGCTCTGCCCATATTTAAAAAGTAACATATCGCATTACTTTCCATAAAAAGTAACTTTCCCCAACACTGCAGATAATATACTGAAATAAATGTATGTATACAGGATAAGTATAGTTGTGTTTAAAGTACAATTAGGTCCCAGTTTCTTTGACTTATGTAAGCAGTATTCAAAATACATTTGGGTGTGTTTTATAGCGTCAAGTGAACACTGGCAATGGGTTTTGAATATGTAAAACAAAGCTCATGCTAATTTAGATATTGAAAAGATATGAATTAATATTGCAATAAGTAGAGGTTCAGAAAGGGAAAAAGTTTAAATACTTTCTGTTTCTTCACATTAATATTCCCCATTAAATAACCTTTTAATTAATAAATATCACTGAACGACTAATGATCCACATTATCAGGAAATAAATCAAAAATATGATAAACAATATTTACTGTAATTAGAATTAAGAAGTTATTTTCACGAAACACTTTAAATCTAGTAGTATACTTAAAAATAAATGTTTGTTTATCGTCATGTGGTTCCATGAAGAACCACAGAAGATAGTTGATGTTAAATCTCCATGAAGACGTTTCAATTACACAAAAGGTTGTTCAGTAAATAAAAGATTGTTCAGATTATTACAATTATCTTCACACTAAAACAGAGAGATTAGAGTATTTCTAACCGTCCGTGCCGTTTCTCATTCACAGAGCCCATCTACGTGCCCTTCCTGATGGTGGGCTCCATCTTCGTGGCGTTTGTGGTGGTGGGTTCTCTGGTGGCGGTGTACTGCTGCACCTGCCTGCGACCCAAGCAGCCCACACAGCAGCCCATCCGCTTCTCACTGCGCAGTCAGGGCGAAACCATCCCCATGATCCTTACCACAGCCCCTCCCAGCCTGCGCACGCCGTCCCGTCAGTCCAGCACGGCCACCACCAGCTCCAGCTCTGCGGGAGGAGGCAGCTCCATCCGCCGCTTCTCCCTGGGCCGCGGTGACGGGCTGGGACAGTGTTCACAGCAGCTGCTGATGGTCTCATCTTCCACTGCCTCCACTCCTGTGTCCGTGGCTCCGGCGCAGCCTCTACTGCCTCCACCGCCCTACACCTCCCAGCAGGGCAGTAACTCTCTCCAGCACACGCACGCTCACAGCCAGTTACAGCTGCACCACCAGACCCTGCAAAGCTCCGGCTTCCTCCTGCCACAACAGTACTTTTTTCCCCTGCCGCAGGAACCGTTCTCCACAAACAAGGGCTTCGCTGACTTCAGCCAGAGCTGACCTGGGGTTCCCTGCTCAAAAGGAAATGGACACCAAAGAATCTGTCATTCACAATGTCGTTGTTGTAGACTCGTATTACAGGGGCTCCCATCCAAGAAAACGGGCACTAATGTGTCTTTCAGCAAGCTCGATTGGCACTTGTGAGACCGCAGCTGGAATTTAAGAGCCTTGTGGGCAGGTAAAGATTGTGAACTATCAATCTGACAGACACTTGAGTGCTGGATACAGCATGGAAGCCTAAATCTACAACTGATCATATCTCATATGCACTTTTGATCTGCTTATTTGATGAAAGAACAATGACACTCATTGAACATTTAGCCTCTGTACTGGAGATAATTTGATATATAGAGGGACAGAATATTAAATGACAATCTCGATCCCATTTTAGGGGTCTTGAACACAAATGGTGCCATGTATGAATGAGGGTTTTATAGAAATTATTTTATTTTTTCAATGGGACAGATGGAAAGTTTAGTTGCAAGTTTGAGACAAAAATTGTTCATGTTTAAAACTTTATTATTCTTGCTCAGAGTATCAGTCACATAAGGAACAGGTTAACATCATACGAATGTACAGCTACCTTTGGGAAAACCTCTGGTTTTAATGCTTGGAGAGCATTCATTGTTCAATTTTGTTTAATTTGTAGCAATCTGAAAGCCATTATTGGCTTAGTTTCAGATTACATTGGCATTTGATATGAGACATTTGTAAATGATCAGGTGTATCTAAATGTACAGAGCAGCTGGAAGCGCGTCATGTGCCGAGACGGCCTTCAGATAAGTATTACAGTCTCTAACCAACAGTGTTTTTGAGCTAAATTAAACCATTTTATCTTCCAGTTGGTCTCATCACTCTGAAAGGACTAGAATGCATCAGATGTAAGAATAAAAGAACATTCAAGAAACTGCATGACATCAGGTTCCATTTTAGAACAGGCTGACTGAGAATAAGTGACATTCCAGGACCCTGTTACCCAAGAAGGGAAACCTTGTTTTAACCTATGGACTAATTCTTTCTAGGGACACAGCCGTGGATACATTTACATCAAGAGCAGCCAACAGAAATAAATGGCTGTTATTAAAATATGGAACAGAAAACAACTTTATTAATGTCACTGACCACCAGAACAGTCAGAATGATAAATCTAAACTACAGAGAATGTCATCTATGATGCATCTCCACCTTTTCCTGTTTAGATTGATATCACATCCTGTTTAATACCACACACGATGACCAGCTTTAACCATCATGAAAGCTAAATTTTATATAAAAAAAGTAAGGATGCTTAAAATAGCTCAAACTTGATCATTCAAGACATTTACAAGGTTACAAATTTTAAACTTTCTATTATATAAAGAATCGTGGAAAACGATGTATCATGGTTTCCACTGTTTTGCATGAACTGTATTTCACATTGGACACTGAAAAAAAAAAGATTTCCAAATACACCGGGTGCTAAGCCAGAGTGATTAAACAGTATAAACAGATTTTGGCAGCTGTAAACAAGACATCAATATAATTTGTAACACCCTAACTGCCCTTTAAAGAGGATCAGCAGTACGCACATTCTGAAGAAGTGCATATTAGTGCTGTGCAGGTGGAGAAACACTAAAGGTGTTTGAAAAGAGCACATGAAATCCAATGGATCATTGCAGTACTTTGTAATAGCAGCCATAAACAGATTTATGCATGCAGTTTTTGTTTTTACAAAAGAATAATTTAATACTTGTGTAAAAAAAAGAAAAAAAGAAACTAGAAATGTATTAGTCTAGACAGGAAATAAGCTCTTGGAAGTTTATGGTATGGAAACAAAACAGATTATTGCCAAATCATGACTGTGTGTTCACTGAATCCCCAACGGAGAGTCTCCACACGATACAAACCATCAGTGAATCTCCTGATGCCTGATACAATACTGTTCTAACACTAACAGTGTATATCTTGGACTGCATTGAGGCTTCATAAGGATATCATTAAGAGAATGCAAAAAAACTCCCCAAAAAGAGAAAACACAAAAGAAGAGGTTCAGTTGGAAAGTTTATTTCAGTAGTCCTTCATGGCAGTTAAGACAAAACACTTAAAAGTTTGCAGTTCCAACATGCTAAACAATCATTTAACAAAAAGACATAAACGAAAAAGATGCCAAAGAAAAATAAAACACCCAATAGAGAATTTGAAACCATATAAAAGTGCATTTTCATTCTTTAAAGTGACCAACACTAGAGGGAGATTCAGCGTACAATTAACATTTATGCTAAACCAAGAATGACTTTTCCATTCATGCAATCAGTCAGACAGACGGAGTTTTAGAAAGCAACAGTCCAAGCCTTTAACCCATGTCACTTCATATTTCCAGTGTTTGGGGCGAATGACGACTCCCAACGCCAACGATCGGTCAAAAGCACAGCTTGAGGAACGAAATGCACCCTAGCTAAAAACCTATTCTTTCCACATGAAATAAAATATGTTTCAGCTGGAAGAAGAAGAGTTATAGTGAGATCCCAAACTAAATGAAGAACATGTACGGCACCTCCATCCAGATAAATAATACTGCAACTGATGTGAACTAGATAAGAGAATATTCATCACAGAAAAGTTAAAAGAGTGCATTGTGCAACATCTCTGGTCAAGCTTTAGCAGAGCTTCATACAAACCGAGACACACAGACACGTGTGACACACACACACACACATGCTCTCACACACTTACACCTGCACACACCTGCTGACGTACAGGGCCATGCATCGGCATATAGCTCACCGTTAGTATACCTGGAGTCGTGCAGATGAACGAAACGAGCAGCGGCACACAACCGGACAACACAGAGGACGTCACGCACGCATCTTCATTCCAGTCTCTCAGGCTGCTTTAATATAGTTAAACAGACATGCATACCGACGGGGTCACGAACACTCACGCAGTCACACAACGCATCCGAAACGTAGCTCACATGCACATGCAGACGACACACACTGCGCAGACGCACTATACAAAACGTGCTCTCCCACAGGGAGAAGAAAACCAACGCACAAACTCCACCATCAAAGAAAGAAGCGTTAAGAAGAACCACGACCGGTTTCTGAAGGGGAACCACAAAAAAGAGGGACGACGGTTTCATTACAAAGCAGATCAGTCCAAAAAAGTCACACTTAGTCCAACAGAAAAATACAAATTCACTAAATAACTACAGAGACAAAGTTGTATCGATACTGTGTGGGTCTGGCAAAATCCTCCATTCCTCCCCTATGCTAATGGCACTTATGTTTGAGGGATTAACACTCGGTTCCAAGTCAAATAAACGTTATGGTGAACATCTGATCGTCTAAAAGAGTTTCGCACGAGCCCCTTACGATGAGCCGAATGCATAAACGGGGCAGAGGTTCAATGTGTGGCTTAAAAAGTTCTCATTTTGCCCGTGTAGCAGCCTGATACATCATTATTTTGGTCTAACGTGCAAGCGCGAGCTAACGCTGCCTAGCTAGAGACTCTGAAATACTATCTCACTGGGAAAACTAATTCCTGTTAGGCACCTTTGTGATCATTGCAGCTGTGTAAGATGTGGAATGCAGAAACGTGTTCAAGAAAGCTGTTGAAATGTTGCCAAACTGTTAAAAAAAAAAAAAAAAAAAAATGTAGATGCATGCAAGCTAAGATCTGAAGAACCAGGCACGGTAAACTGAACAATCAAAACCAAATACTAATCTAAACCAAAGTTAAAATACAACAACTGAATACAAAGCAAAAACCCTGTAATGGTTGAAGGCAACAACAAATATAAGGCTTTGATATCTTTGAATTTAACATGAACAATAATAAAATAAATCAAGGGTAAAGTTGTCAAATAGATGCAGAAAGCATCGGAGGGGTGTAAAACATCTTGGTACAATTTCTAAATGCTGTTTTTAAAATAGGGACTGTATTTCTAATATTCTTTGGAACTTATTTTCTGGTTATCTGGCATACGTCCTGTTTCTGAAGCAAATAAAATGCATGTGTGATATAAACACAAAAGGGAGTGTTTCATGTGCCATTAATGATTAGGAAGTCACAGTCAAAGACCATTACCACAAATGTTTCTCAACACCTTTATCACCACCCTCATCAACACCAGATTTTTGGCTGTAACACTCATAGCCGAAGGAATGGCGGAGGAGAGAGGAGAGTCAATTCTGTTTGCTGTTCTCCTCTGTTTGACAGATCAGAAACCATACTGACCGCAGGCTGGGCAAAATATGCTAACACAGTGCTTGTGTCTGCTGTTGAACATACAACTACAGCATAGCAGAACTTGATTTTTTCTCTCTCTCTCTCTCTCTCTCATACGGCTTCATTTTTCGTGTCCACTGTTGCCCAGGGTGCCCCAGGCAGGTCAAAGTTAAACTGACAGGCTTCAGCTCTCTGTCAGCCTTTAAAAAGTTGAGTGACCGCTGAGAGGGGGCGGGGCCCAGCGAGCCGGATCTCACCACTCACTGGTCCGTTGCTTGGTGGTGTCATAGGCTCTGATGACCTCAGACTGGGAGAGGACTCCGTTCTCATCCTGTGAGAATGCGTAGCCATCTGTAAACAGGACCCAAAACACACGCATCAGATAAATAGTCAACTAAACAATCTGCTGGCACACTTACAAGATGAGTAATACAAATTAAATCATAGAAAAACATGAAGCAAATAAAATAAACAGCATGCATGAGATTGGGGAAAAAAAATTCTAATTTTGTGCATTTTCTTAAATCATCAGCAGGGTGTACACTTTGAAAAATATAAAGGGAAATAATGTTTTTACATAGTACTACGAATACCAGAAGTTTTGAGAATAAATAATATTATATAAAAAATATATTTTTTTATAAATACATGTTTCACGGTCATAAATAAATACATATTTACTCAGCGGGAAAAAAGTGGGTATATTATCCTCAAACTCAAAAAAGTACTTAATTGTGTTGTTGGGAGTATTGGGGGTTTAATAAGCCCTTACAATGACCTACACACACTAATGGGACAAAAATGTCTGAAAATATTTGTAGTGGTCCGAATTAAACAAGGTCTTTTGTCTGCAAAAAGACATCAATATGCACAACATTCTGACTGCCTGCTTCCAGAAATAAACAAAAAAATTTAAATCGGTCTCAGAGGGGACCTTGAAAAACGGTCTATGGCACTGTGGGTGGGCTGGCTGGGACGATCAGGGCACTCAATAGTAATTATCTTGGCAGACTCTAAATGGTAGCTGGCAAGAAATAAGACACTGAGAGTGTTGTAATGTCAGATTATTGATTCTACCTGGAAAAATCAACTACTCTTCCTACTTTATAAAAAAAAAAAAAAAAAAAAAGAAATGTGGTTTATTCCATTAAATATAGGAAATAGGAAAAAAGGTCTTCTTTGACTCTAAGTCTATTCAAATCCTAGTCATTTTATTATTACAGATCTCTCTCATACTGGTACTATGGTCTCAATTGCACTGCACACTGGGATTGGCCCTATGATCTATGACTCACCTTATGTCTCAACCGACTCGACCTCTACCTGCTGGCCTGAGGGGGCACATGCAAGAGGCCGAAGAGGGCAATGCATGGTGGGAATGATAGCAGGACATTGAAGTGATTAAATATGACTTTGCCTGTCAATCAAAACACAGCAGCACAGCAGCACATGCACAGGTGGGGAATGGGAAGGACGTGATGGACAATGCAGGTTTAATTGCGGTGTTAATATGTATTGTTTTTGTAAGGCAACTTCATTAATATTTAGTGGTATGAGCTAAGGGGTAAGAATGCATATAACATCAGATTATCACTGAACGTCCCCCATCCTCACCTAAGAGCAAACACAAAAATAGAGCAAATAAAGAGAGATAACGGACAGAAAATAAAAAGAAATGTAAATGTTAAACAATAAAGAAATGAAGAGACAATGGTTTTCAACTGGTTATGTTTTTTTTTCTTCTTTTTTTTTTTTTTACACAAAAGTACAAAAGAAATAGTAAATAATATACAAAATAAAAAAATCTTTTTTCTAAAAAATCTAATTCAAATGCTACGATTACTTAAATGTACATTTTATAAATTGTGTAAAAAATATTTATTTAATAAATGTGTATAATTTAATAATAAACTAATTATTATAAAAAAAACAATTTATATAAAAAGTTTAATTTTAACATATATTAATACATTTCTAAATATATAGGGGGGAAAATGCATTTTGCATTTGTTTTCAGCTTTGCTTTTGCCTGCTGTTTGCAATCTCAGACTTGTAACTCACCAGTTGAAAACCACTGAAAGAAAGCATGTGAAAACTGGAAGTGTAGTATAACAGCATATCCAGGAAGGAAATGTTAGTAATTTGATAAGTATGTGTGAATGTGTGTGTGTACTGTGACTGTACATATTATGACCTCATGAATGAGTCAATTTTGGATTGCAATATCCTAATTAACACGGGAGGCCAAGTTATTCCCTGATAAAACATGGGATTTGAGTCCCCGTGCCCAAAACACTGCTGCTTGAGAAGAAACCCCACAACCGATGCCATCTCAGCCTAGCTTGAGCTTTGTTAATGCAGCTGTTGCTTTCGAGCGATATTATGACTACATTAGTTACTATCCACAGCTGTCAAGAACAACCATCCTCACCTAATTTTCACGGGTTTGGGTTCAGATTTGTACATCTGCGAGTGTCTGCAGTTGCACATCCATAAGCCCTTGCGTTTGAGAGTGAACCTGCATTTTGATGCTGCAGATGGGGATGGTAGGGTGTGTGTGCATCAGTGATTCTGCATGACTCTGTCTGTGATGTCTGCACTGTGGAGAACATGTAGGTGTGTCTGTATCCGTGTGCCTGTGGGTGGCCAAGCACATGTGTGTCGCTGACGTACGGAGTAGATTCTGCTGCATGGAGTCGGACCGGTACAGGCTAACGGTGCTCTTCTTAAAGACGTTCTTCAGGAGCTGGGCTCTCTCTGTCAAACTACAAAAAAGGAAAGAAAGAGGAACAGTACTGAGACACAGACATCATTATGCGCATAAAATACGACTCTTTTTTCTTCCCACAGAAAAGTGATCGAATTAAAGACAAACTTCCTGCTGGACAGATGTGTCTCCAGTGAGAGGTTGAGGAGACGGAATGAGACCGGAGCCGGGAGAGCAGCCAGTAGGATCGTTTACACTTGGAGGTGATCCCTGCTGATCTGCTGTTTTTGCTTGTTCTGTTTTATTATGAATTCACAAGGAATGGCCCTTACCTCTTCCCATGCACTACAGCTCCTGGATCTTTTGATAGCGCCTCCAATTCCTGCACCTCATCAACCAGGGTCTTAAAGCACACCTTTTTCATACTGAAACATGAGGGGTAAAAAACAAACAAGTCAAAAATTAAAACTAATGACAAAGATAAAAAAACAGTCAAGGTGGAAAAAAATGCATGTTACATCAGACTATCACTGAACAGCCCATATTGTGCCCTAAATACCAAAATATAAATAAATAAAACAAACAAGTGTTGACTTAATCAAATTTGGTAAATAAAATAGCTGGATTTTTAGAAGTTACTGCTTACAGTAGTAAGTGTTTGTTACACAAAAGAAATCCAAAACCTGGGTAATAATGAATTTACGCTACAAAAACTATAATGAGAGGGCTGGATGTAATCAGTATTTTCTTCAAACTGCCAAAATCATCATATGTGCAAAGAAAAGTTAGATTTAACTTGCTATGTTATTGTAACACTTTGTGAACTTCATTTAATCATGGACAGTGGTGAACTAAATGAACTAAAGTGAACCGAGTAAACAAAGCTAAAATTAGACATGTCCAAATAACGTGATTTGTTGTTTTATCCAAATAATTTGATTTCATTTGTGTGAAACCATGGTCAATGATTGAATCATGTACAGAGTACAGAGTTATTTTTGGAGTGTAGAAAGCCACTTAAAATCTATATCAATACTGTATATATGACACAAACCTCATATACATGACTACAGAGACAAATGTGACCCTGGACAACAAAACCAGTCATAAGTGTTAACTTTCTGAAATTGAGATTTATACATGATCTAAAAGCTGAATAAAAAAGCTTCCCATTGATGTATGATTTGGATATATGAAAATCTGGAATCTGAGGGTACAGAAAAATCAAAATGCTGAGAAAATCAAATTTAAAGTTGTCCAAATGATGATCTTAGCAAAAATATATTTTCAGTAAGAAATTGACTAAATATCTTCATGGAGCATGATCTTTACTAACTATCCTAAGGAACATTGACAAAAAAGAAAAATCTATAATTTTGACCTGTTCTATTTAATTTTGGTTATTGCTACAAATATACCTCAGCAACCTAAGACTGGTTTTGTGGTGCTGGGTCACAAATAGGTTCAGAGTTTAATGGCTGGTACTGAAGAATCTCAACTTACACTTTGTAGGCTACATCAAATACCAGAGAGGTGATGGGAATGAAGATCAGACCCATCCAGAAGACTCCTGAACTGAACATCATAGCTGCCTGGAAAACAGACACACACACACACACAAATTAGACAGAGTACCAAAGAGAATCTGCAACTGATTTCTAAACTTAACCAAACCACTTAGCTGTACTTTCACAACATCAGAACTACAAAGAGCTTCACTTTCAATCACCAATCTGACCAAAATGTAAAAGATGTAATCTAGTTAAGGGGGGCTGGAATGTGTCTCATCCTGGTACATTTTAAATGTGTGTGTGACAGATGAGAAGCCAGACAGACAAGAGGTGAAATGAGAGACAGATGAGAGAGGCAGTTGGCTAGAGTACGGATCCCAACTGTTAGCTGCTAATGGTACTTCCCAGATCACCTCTCGAAAACCCTGATCCCTAATGATGACCCTGAGCTATCAGAATGCCTGCTTCATATGATACATGAGATATATATATACACACACACACAGTGTGGTAAGAAGTCACCATATATA
>JAUYWG010000012.1:1408971-1419660 GCA_034779775.1 Enteromius afrohamiltoni
CACTTGTAATACTAAAAGAGAAAGAAATAAATAAAAAATATGATCAGACAATTTCTCTAGTGCTGATGGCTAAAGAGCACTTTGGCCATCGCGTCTTCATGAAAGCTCAAATTAATTAACATCTTTACCCAAAGGGATTTTTTCATTAACTACGGTTCTATTTAATTAGCTGTGCTACAAAACACAAGTGGAGGGGACAAAAGACATGGTGGGGCAGGTCAAGGAAAAACTAAACAAATCACACCCTTCTTTGAAAATATCTGATCTTTGTTTATATAAGACACCTTCAGGTGTGCAAAAAGCATTCAGGTTCATTGGTCAGCATTTTTATTGTTAATTAAAACTAACACTAGTAAAATCTTTTAGTAAATTAAATGTTAAATTTAAATGTAACTGAATTAAATGATAAAAAAAAAACCCAACAACAAAAAAACCCCCCTGAAAATATAAAAGTGAAAGCCAAATACAAAATACTGTAACAGCATATAAATGGTACTAAAATAACCTCCTCTCCTTTATTTACAAGAGTTGACAAGATTTGAAGGTTTGAAAAGTATAAATGAACAATAAAGACGGAAAAATACATGTAAAATAAAATTTAAGAGCTTCAAGAAATTCAACTAAGAGGTAACACAGAAGAAAGATATAAAAGACAAGGTCTAGTGGAAAGACGTCAGCTTGTCTCAGCATTAACACCAGGACTCCAGCATGCTACACTAGCAGCATGTTGGTTTTTCCAGTCCAACAAACATGTCAAGTCAAAAATCTAGGCTATATTTCACATCAAACTCTTCCTTTGGGCTTGCACCAAGTTTCCCCACTCACTGTAAGAAAAGATGTCACGCTTCAAAAACATCAATGACTTGCTCCGACTCCTAGAAAGAGGAGAGGAGGAGGGATGCATCATCAAACAGGACCACGTTTATTTGAAGCTGATAAAAGATGGCATCCATAGTCAAGAGGACAAGAATTTTGCTTCTGAAATACAGGCCAGTTTGCAAGCGTCAAAGAGGCATGGAGATACTTGTGAGAGTTTAAATAGGTACCAGGTGCTGACTTCACCAAAATATAACCAGAATAATTCCTTCTCTACGCAATCAGAAAGAAAAGTTTCGAACTGAATTGAGCTGCCACGATGCTGGCTCAAAAGCAAGGTTGCCAGGTTTGTGAAAAAACAACAACAGCAGGCCAACTACCATATAAAACTAACTCAATCATGCTTTTTCGGCCTGCTCTGCTCTGTCAAAATCTGGGTGGGACCCGCACACAAAGAAAAAAACAACCTGCAGAAGCGGTGTAAAAGTAACTCAAACAACCTGTAAATCCACAGACTTGGAAACTCAACTCAGAAAGCATCGGTTTTGTAATTTACCTGGTGTAAAGGTCAAGACTGTTGGATGAGAGAGTAAAAATGTAAGAGCTTCATATGATCTTGCTTTAAATTCTTTGTGGTGGACCACAGAGGGTCTGGAATGAAAACAAAACAAAAACAACTCTGACAGTCTTCCCTATCCTTTATTGATTCAGTTTAAAATCCTTAAATGTACAGAGTGCTCCAAACTTTGTATGCTTTCATTAAATTTTTTTTAAGACGATTGGATGCATCAAACATGACAGCAAGGATCACTAATTAGGGCCCTATGATTTCCGTGATGTGGAAAACGCGGACGAAATTATGGAATTTACACATGAAAACGGAATTCTCGGAATCGCACAGAATATGCATATATTTTGTTGACATATTAAATAAAAAATGTTTTACCTCCTTCTCATTTTTTCAGTTTAAAAAAACAAACGTAGAAAGGTCTCTACCTAAACCGTGGCCAAATGGCATTGTTAAACATGTTAGTAACCATACGTCCTTACGTTCCCACGAAGCGAGTGGCTCCTGATAAGATAAAAGTGTCGACTGAACAATACCCCAACGACTACTATGAGTCTAGACAACAACGTTTTTGTAAGTTTTGTCAAAATACTGTTGGCAGGACCCGCAAAGACATGTAACGACCACTTGATATCAAAAGTTAATCTCAAGAACAAAGCTAAATCCACAGCGGGCAAATCCCTCCAGGTTACAACTGAGGCAACGACAAAAACAACAGAAGCAAGGCTTGAGTTTGTGGAAGATTTTGTTTCAATGTGTGCTAAAGCTGACTTACCGCTTGAGAAAATGAAGAGGATACGTCCGTTTCTTGTTAAACATTGCAAGCAGGGAGGTGCACTCCCAGAAAATGCCAGTAGGTAAGGTAACTAGCTTGGCATGGAGCCATTCACAGGTGTCTTTTGCGCGCTCAAGTTTATCAAATGCAGGCGCATAATTGAAGCGACGCGCTCATTTTTTCCAAGTGCAGCGAGATGAAAACACCTCAACTTTTCAGAATACCAGCAGAGCTACAGCAAGCGTTTTTCGGTGGTGGAAATCTATTAGCTACTAAAACTTCTTTGTTTCTGCTTACATGGAGGGGTCACCTATGATGATGGGTTAACAGTATAATTTTAGGCTGTAATGTGTCTGTGTTGGCGTTCTGACAGGCACATATCGTTGTTTCAATGTTTCTGTCTCTCTGCAGCATGGTTACAATTATTCTTTAATTTAATATTCATCAACCCTACTTTGTAACTGTTACCTTCATGTTACTGTTATTTTTAGCCAGAGATTTGTCTGAATTTTGGAGAATTTTGAACATTATTACTTAATTTAAAAAATATATATATTTCATTATACCACAGTTTTTACTGCATTTTTATTTTATTTTAAAAAAGCACGCTTTTGGTGAGTATAAGACTTCTTTCAAAACTATTTTTGAAAGAAAATTCTTTTTTTATTTATTTTTTTTTTAATTAGTGGTATGTGATGAATGCCAGTGTATAAATGAAGTGTTACTGTAGCATGTTGATTCTCATACACGGCTCACAAGTTTGTCTTGAGTTTTACTCAGTATCAAAAGTCAAGTCTAACTTGTGAATTCACACAGCGAGTGACATTACTAATAAATGAAAGAGACATCAGTGCAGCCACCCCCTAAAAAAACCTTTAACTTTGCTGTCTTGAAAGCACTAACATTGTAAATGCAAATCAACATAACGACTTAAACATTTTTAAATGTCACGGAGGAAGTGCCTCTTGAATCTTTTCATCTCAGAAGAGTTTGTATTGAGCTAATAGGATTAATGTTGCTCCTAATGCTGGAGAAGAGATCATTTAGATCCAGCTCTGATATTGCCGCCTCGTGCTTATTCTCTGAATACAGAACATAAAGAGACACCAACTTAAATCTGAAAATAAGGCTGTATTTTGTGATAGCTGGCATGTCTGTGATAAGATCTGAAATCCTTGTGCATGTAAACATTCAATAAGCTCAGAGCCTTGGCATCAATGTGACCTCGTCCAATAAGCCTCATCTTTCGAAGACTGCTTACCATAAACATCACTGTGGCCATAAAATCTATCTGGTGAGCAGGAAAAACACAGATACGGAAGAGAGCACTGCCGCATGCTGATGAACATTTCTTCAGAAACACACTCGCATTAGCTGCAGCCCAGTGGAAATTTCCCCTCTCACAACACTTTAAGCTTATAAATACAACGGTGTCTAGCAAAATGTTCTACATCTAGTTTTAGAACACACACATATACATACACATACATATATAAATATATATATATATGAATGCCCCATAAAAACGTCCAAAGTTAGATAAATAAGCAACCAGAAACGCAGTGTTCCTATCTAAGCAGATAAGAAAAAAGAAGAAAAAAAAAAAAAGAAAAAGTCCCCTTCTCTGATATTTATAGAATCGCTCTGGCTGTGCAGGGAAGCATTGAGGCAGCTGCTAACAAGGGAGCCGAGGACAAGACAGCTAGAGCCAGATGTACACTCTACTGATTATGAAAGCAGTGTGAAACAGAGCCTTACCCGTAGGCCACGCCTGCAATTGTGCACTTCTTAAACTGCATGACGTTGCAGGTCAGGGTGCCTGTCTTGTCCGAAAAGATGTACTTCACCTGATTTCAGGAAAGAGAGAACAATACACTAGAGTTAAATAGTCACACTATAGTACGTATCTACAGTAAATACTTAGAACCCATTTTACTTCCTTGGAACTTATTCGGAATGAAACAGAATATTCTACACAAAAACACCAGGAGGTGCTCCCTAATAAAATACTAAGCATTACAGATAAACTGATAAATGACTGAAATTACAATTCTATATAATTATGCCTAAAAAAAGAAAACTACTCTTTTAGTGATCTGCAACAGATTACTTTTAACAGTGTTATTTAATAAATCAAATTGTAAATAATCAATATTTGATCAATACACTATAGTTTAAAAAAATGATCAAGTATATTATGCTCGCAAATACAATTTTGTTGATGTAACACACAAAAATAGTAATAATGCAAAGTATTACCACAATATAAAAGAACTGTTTTCCACACATTATTAAATAGAACATTTTTAAAGCAGCAGTTTCTCCAGGCTTTAGCCACACATTGTTGGAAAATGATTCTAATATTATATGTTGATTTGTTGCTAAAGAAACTTTGCATAATTGCACAAAACCGGTACATACAAATGTAATTGTTTTACATTTTTTCATTCTTAATCATTGTTTAGTTCATTTCTAATACCTGTCCCAGCTCCTCATTCAGGTTTGATGTCCGGGCCATAGCTGGTGTGTTGGTGACTTCATATAGCATGTCAGTGTCCTAAAATCACCAGGCAGAATTAATAAAATCACAACAATTTTCTATTCATATTTTACCATCTGGACTCCAAAACATATGCCACTCTTTTCATACTATCAATCAAAACAAAAGGAATGAAACAACCGCTGAAACAACCGCTCAAAAGTTTTGACACTCGATGGGAATTAACAAAACTCCCCTGCATCTAAAAGCGAAGTCTGTTTGCTATAAGTGCCTTGCCCCAAATCCAATTTTGGCATCTTCACATGGGTTATTTTGATAAAGCTCCACTTTCGTTTGGGCTGTGAAGTTTTCTGGGATTGACCCTGGAGGTTTAGGCAGTCTGCATTTCAAAGACAGCAGATTCATCACACAGACAGGGTTCCCGCAGCTCAGCCTCACACTCACCCAGTTGATGAAGAAAGCCTGGACAAACTTGATGACCTCGAGAGTTACCAGAAGACTGATGGGAATCAGGTTGTTGAAGAGGATGATGAATGTGAGGAAGTTCAGGCCGAAGTTGGCCGCTCCACCATCTGGAAAAAGAAAAGCGAGGAGAGGAAGAGGAGAGAAAGGTAGTAAGCTGACAAGAAGTTTCTCAGCTATGAAAGGCATGATAGGATAGGGTGGACTGAGAAGAAATGATGGAAGGACAGTAATGCCACAAGCTCATCTGGTCTAATTCGCAACGTTTCCACAATGCTCCACAGCTGTTGTGAGAGCGTTGTGCAAACACAATAAAACTCTTCCACCCAATCTCTCCAGTAAGCCTCTAACCTACAAATTCACATTCCGTTCTCCAATTAGGTCTCCATTACTTAGTAGCTAAACTCGATTCTTTGGCATCATAGCGGCAGCCTTGGCAATATGGACAAGATTCAAAGCAACACATTATCCCACAATGCACTGGGGGGTGGGTAATCATGATTCCCAATCTTAATCAAACACCAAATTTAAAAAAAGAGAGCAGCACAAAGAGAAACAAAAATGTAATCATTAAAAATAAAACCACAGACACAAGACAGCGCACACATAGTGTTAAACTCAACATGAAACAACATTCCCAACCCATTTTACTTTGAATATCCTTTTAAACATGGTCATCATGTCAAAAGATACAAAAATACAATAAAGTACTGCATCAACTATTAGCAAGATAAACAGTAGCCTTTATAAAAATAAAAAAAAAAGTATTTTAATTTGGGTGACTATACGTAAAATTGTCTGTTATCATTAAACACTGGTGAACTGTTCATTGTGAGATCAAGAAAGTGTTTTAAGAAAGTAAATGGGTTCTTTTTGACTTCATGTTGACTTTAAGCATGAATAAAAAGCTTTACCTGGGGATCCGCAGAATGCAATAATTCTCTTTCTGAGCAGTTAGGAGAGGGAGCGGTTTTCTCATACAGAGTCATAGAACTAGAGAGGCTGGGCAATCATACAAATGCTATTGGAACCGATTCACGGAGAGAGGAAGAGGATTCGGCTATTGGTGGGAAGGAAGACAATCAGTTTGGATGTTTCAGTGTAAAGGAGGGAGACCAGTCTAAAGTACCTTCCCATCACATGGAGTCGAACAGAGAGATGTGACATTTAGAGATCTTTCAATCATACTGAATGCTTGACTGTCTCTTGCATGTTGGCTGAAGAAGACCTTTCCTGGTGGAAAATTCACCAGAAAGTACTCAAAACTTATTTCCTGACTATTGAAGAGTGTAGTGAAAAACTACACACACACAGACACAAACTGGCAATAAAGCAGACCGCTTCTCTGCATTCGACGGGCTACAGTAAGCAAATGTATCTCTGTTTGCTAACCTTCACCTGCACATGATCACATGACATTCTGAAGCATGCAGGAAGATGCAGCACCATCTCTCTCAGCTACTGCAGGTCCCCTGACATCAGTGCAGCAAGGAGTCGCGCTGCGGGGTCAGCACTTCTCAAGACACCCGTCAGCATTTGTGCGCCACAAAACCTGCTACCTGTTATTTCATGGTCAGGAGTTCAACATGGGTGACTGTTGTTGCAGGTGGCGTGAATGCATAACAAATGACTGCTGCTCAAGTGCTCTGGAGGTCCATCTGCATAGAGGCACATGCATTGGTTTGGATATATACTTCGACAGAAGTGGAGTAAAATCTCACAAGGGGTTCAAAGTCAAATGAATAATTTATGATGAATAATTACTCATCTGCCTGAAGTGTGCAACGCTCAGACTAATGAGTGGAAGGTGTGTACCCCTTGCCCTCAGCATACGCCTGCTAACCCGATCTTCAAGCACAGCTATTGCATTGTTTCTACCTAAGGGAATGAATCATAATCTGACATTCAGCAGGAGAAAAACAAATAGATCCAATCATGCCCGAGAGGTCAAGAGTTGGCTGGTTAGCGTGACATAGTTAGCTTGCAGATGTCATAACTACACCATCTGGTTGCATAAAGCATTTTCTCCATTGTCAACCATTCAGATAAAGTCTGTATTCCTACTAATTTAATGTTTTCAAATTCTGTTCTTGAGCAACTGCTATTTCAATGTATAGAAATGCTATTTGGGATCATTTAAGAGTTTTGATGTTTTTAAAATAAGTCTTATGTTTGTCAAGGCGGCATTTATTTGAAAAAATAAATAAATCAATAATATTGTACTAAATGATTACAAAGTTTTCCATTTCAATTATTATTTAGAAGCTCTTTTCTGTGCAATTTTTCTGTTGAAACGCGACACATTTTGTATCTTTTTTTATGTTTATTTTAAATGGAAAGCTTTAGTAACATTATTACTTTATTAGTAGTACATTATTAGTACTGCTAAACGCAAGTACTAATGCATTTAAAAAATAAAAATCTGAATAGTAGCTCCATCCAGGTAACCCTAATTATTTTATTATGAATTCTTAATTATATGATTATACCAGTGAAAAAAAGCAGGAAGTGTCCTTGCTGTATAATCTGCAAAAGCATGTAAACGACAAATCAATGCCACATCTCCCTTTTACAGCTCCACTAGGAGGGCAAACAACAAACATGAGACAGAGTCCCCCTCCTTTAGAGGAATAATAAATTTCATGATGGATACCTGCTTTATGACCGCACTGTTCCCTCACATGGCACCCAACAGCTTTGTTATTTCCTTTCCAAATGACTGCGCTGGATGTGAATGATTACAGATGGAACCCAGCATTCACGGTGGAGCGTCTCAGTGTTTGATGACATTTTCAATGAACTCTCAGAGCATACCAAGAAGGGAACGGTGTAGGCCATAAAACAAGCTGCGATCGATTTGGACACAAACAGCCCCTCCTATTTAAATCAAGAGTAATGATGGTGGCGACACGTTAATCACTTTGCAAGCGTCTTCTGCCACCAGTTTAGTCTTGTGTTGGTGTACAAAATAGTTTATTTTTCCCTTTATCAATTACTTGCACTGCTCAAGGCACGCAACAGATGTGTTCCCATCACAGCTCATTAAAAATTAACGGCAGTGTTGTATTTCTTAACATCGTACTTTTACAATCCAAACATTAAGCCTATTAGCATGGATTGGCTCATCTTCTCCAGAGCTAGGCCTTTTCTGCCTCATCTGTCAGCACCGGTATAACAAACCCAGCTGAACAAGGAGAGGAAAAGGAGGACATTTAGAAAATGTCACGGTTTGACCTCCAGGATCTTCTGCTTCTGCACAGGAACACGTTTTTAACTCATGCTCTGACAGCGCCCATGGGTAACTCGCTCCTCTCCACGTGTGTTTCTTTGGGTCCGAGGCTTACTGTCGTGGCTTATTTGTTAGGCACGAGCAAAAGGACTCTGGCACGGCCGAAGTCGGAGCTTGCGAAGTGTTTAATGTGTCACCAAAATAAAAAAGGGAAGGCACGTATTTTACATCAGGCATTAAGAGGGTCTACACAGTGTAGAGCTGGAAGGGAAAAACCTATCATTGGATTCCTGGTGTGTGTGTGCGGTCCTCTGCAATTACCCTCTCAAAGTAGGGCAACCATATAAGTGGCTTCGGTAGCTTAGCAAAAGCTGAGCTTCAGTTAGGGGTTAGTAAGGAGGGGTCATTCACAGATGGCCAAGGGTTTTAAATGGTTGTTACCTGGAGCTGTTAAGAAAATGACAACAACAAAGAAACAAAAAACACAAACCAAACAGAATGTTAGAAAGGAAGCTGATAACAAAACGAACGAAAAAAGAAGTACAGCAGCGTTTGTGATATTCAACCATTTATACATTCATGTGTCTATGCATATTAGAACTAAAAGGGAAAAGTTCTCCTTTCCCTTTTTATTGACAAATATTCACATATGCAATGCATATTTGTTTACATAGAGGGAAGACAAAAATTACTGACGATAAAAAATAAATAAAATCAAATGAAAGCACACATAGACACGCAAGCGGTCTAGCATGACAGAAGGAAAGGGGGTCTGGTTCTTACAGTTGAGGTCCATGTACCAGGCGTCATTGCCGTACTGGTACTTCCAGATGGTTTGACCTATGGAGCAGACCAAAGAAATGGCCAAGAGACAGCCAAAAAGCACAAGGATCTGAAAGTTGGTGATCCGCTCCACATTGGAAAGTTTCAGTGGGGGGGAGGTGGAGTTCTGGAGAAACAAAAATTTATTTATTGATTGAAATAAACTTGATTTATTAGAATGAAACTTGATTCAGTAGACTGAAGCAATAAATTACCTGCATGAGTTTGGTGTCGTGTCCTGTGTAGACCACGATGCCGTGGACCCACTGCGTGTTCCTGAGTTGAGCTCCTCTCAGCAAGATCTGATCAGGACCGAGTGGTACTGTGCTAAATACAGAGCAAACCCAACAAGTGATGAACATTTAAAAAAATAAATAAATAACTTAAGATCATCATTATATAAAAATATACACATATATATAAATATATTCAACCCCAAAAAATAAACCATAACACCATGAGAATGTGCTAGATTGAAAAAAAAAAATAAATGCACAGATTGAAGTTTAGTAAAAACACAAATTTGTATTTTAGATTTGTTATTTCCTAAACATTAATACACAAATAAAACTGTCTTCAAGTATTAGTGAGACATTTTCAATCTTCAACTTCAATCCAACCCTTCAAATGCCCTCATGCGCATCGGTATCTCAAACTATTGAAATACAAGGCTAAAGTCGGCCAGAATAATTCTGCCATTGCTTCTGCTTTTCTTTTTATTAACTTCAAATTTTACCTTTATCGTTGACTCTCTTAATTGTCTCATACCTGTGTCCATCCAAGCGAGTATTGCCCACAAACTCATACAGGTGTCTGTTGGGACTCTCACATTCCATCCGTCCAGAGAGACGCATAAGACCGTCAATATCCTTGATGTCCGCAGTGATCTGTAGACCCTGAGTATAACCAAAAACACTTACCAGTAAACAATTAGCTGAATTGCACAGTATTAATTAATAACAGCATGTATGATAATCACCTGTCTGATCTTGAGATTAGTTTCTCCATCTAGATTTGAGGTCTCAATGTAGCACATTCCTTGAGGTTCACTACAATAAACAGCACCATTATGTTACATACATGTTACAACCAGTATAATACTTTACAGTTTACTGAATGTATAATACAATATTATTAATTTCAAAGGTTTGGGGTCAGTAAGTTTTTTTTACAATTTTTTTTTAGCAAGAACTTATTAAATTGGTCAAATGCGACAGTAAAGGCATTAATAATATTACAAAATATTTCTATTTCAAACAAGTGCTATTTTTGAGCTTTTATAGGTTTTCAAAAAAAAAAAAAAAAAAAATCATGGAGGCACATCTGAACAATGTCTGCTGATAATTCAGTTTTGCCATCCTCTTAATAACGTTAATTACATTTCGAAATGTATAAAAAGTTACATTGAGTTGTAATATTAATATTGCTATTTGGATTATATTTCTGATCAATCAAATGCAACCTTGGTGAGTGCAAAAGACTTTCAAAAACAATAAATAAATAAATAAATAAATAAA
>JAUYWG010000012.1:1429199-1469746 GCA_034779775.1 Enteromius afrohamiltoni
GATATCTTAAATTGTATGCTAAAGATGAACACAGGTCTTATGAGTTTGGAATGACATGAGAATTAGTAACAGACCAATGTTTTATTTTTTTTGTGAACTATCCCTTTAATATTTTAACAGTCAGTAACGTTCTCTTTGAGCAGATACTCAAGTGTAACAGGAGATAGCAAAGTAACGTTTGTGTTCATATCCCTGTGGAGAGCATGTTCAACATTGTAACGTAATGCACGATATCACTGACGTTTTCACACTTGGTTTGATTGATTGGTCTGAACCAGAGTTCGATTCCACCCTGCTGTTTAATCAGCCTTGTCTACTTGAGAAACCCGTTATCTGATCACGGAGGGTCAGGAAACCCACAGACAGATGTTTATCTGCGACCGTGAGAGCTGACAGTCCTAATCTCTCCATCTTGTCATCAGTATTCCTGCCCTGGGGGAGGAAAGTTGAAGACTAAAACTGAGGTCTTACCTGCAGAAGTGCAATGAACAGGAAAAATGAGTTTGCTGCTCTTCTAAACTGAGAGTACAGGAACCGAGGCAGGAAGGTGAGGACATTGTACTTTGCAGTGCTGGAAAGAAAAGAAGGTAGGATGTTAGAAATGTGGTTATATCGTAGCAATGACCACAATATAAAACCACCTGTCAGCTTCTGCAGGCTGGGGTGACAGTGTGTTTATTAATTTCTCAGTTTGCAATTTTCAGTTGGTCACTGGATAACCAGGAAGCATAACCATGATCACCAGCATGAATCAAACTCTCTCTCCTTGCCACACCCAGAGCTAGCTTCAGTGCCAGCCTGAGACACGAGCACAAAGACACAGAGAGAGGCAGTTAATGACCATAAAGAACAGCTAAGTCTGAGGAGTAGAGCGAGAGACTGGGCTGCAAAGAGCTCTGAATTTGAGTGAACTACGGTGAGAGCTTGCCAGATCCTCTATCTCTCAGACTGCTGACTGATTTACGCTCACATTAGGTCTGAGACAGCGAAGCCACTTAAGACTGAGATAAACATCCTAGTCTGAACCCTGACACCTGCCTCTTTATCCACCCACTTACCAACAGAACGGCTAACCCCCCAAAAAACACTCATATTTCAATCATTATATAGGTATTTTCTCTTCACTAATAACTCATATAATAAAATATAAATCAAAATTAAACAAAAAGATAAAATGCATAGCTGTCATACAATAGTTTGACAGCATTAAATATACTGTATGCAATAAAATCAAGTATATAATTATATTTTATCAGCCCTCCAAGACATTCTTTTCAATCAGCATATTACCATTTTGTTATTTATGCATGACTGCAATATAAAATACATCACAATGCAGCCAAGTCGGAGAGACTGAGACAATCTGTGAACGTTTCTAACATTGAAAGCGATACGAGCCCTCTCCCTGTCTCTACATTTCACTGATCCAGTCTTCACAGAGATCCTTATCAGACCACGGCACACGGCAGCACAGCAATTAGCAGCACCATATGAGATGGAAAGTTCTGTCGGGGGCCTGTCGTTCTCACTTTTTTTCCACTTTCCTCCGCTTTCTCTTGGCTAGTTTTCAGCTTTTGCTCCGTGTAGTTGCGTCAGGTGGCTAACAGCGACTAGCAGCTGTTCTTGCTGTTCTTCAGACAAAGAAACACTTTTCCATGTTGCTGGGCAACTCCAATTCGAGAGCAAGAGGAAAGAATGACATCTCCATCTGTACTCATACTAATCATTTAGCTTTTTTTTTTCTCCAAAGATTTAAATTACCACAAAAAACCCAAAACAAAATAAAAGGCAAAACAATAAACACGGTTTAAACATGATCTATTGTTACTATTGTAAAATCAAATGAATCCCCGTCAAACAATACATGAAGTTCTCACGGGAGTGCAGAGACACATGACCTGCGTCTCTCCTCCCATTTCCTCTACACGACCCCAGAAACCAGATACAGGTCTGCCTCTAAACCTCAGCTGGCTGCTTAACCCACACATACGCGCTGCTCATTTAGCACTACTTAGTTTGAAAGCATGATGACGCTAACATGCATGGCACACAAGGCCTTCAGAACGCTGGCTTATCAGGCAGTCACTGGGGTGACTATAATATAACCGCTGATCATCATGCACAATTTTGTTTAACCACATGCTGTTAGTCGTTTAAATGAAGAGAAGGTCATGGCATTGTTGGTGTATATTTACTAATGCATCAACAGTACAGTTCAACAGGAACGCTTTGGGTAGCAGTTTGGCCTATCAGCTCAGACGGTAAAGATCTACTCAGAGCAACAACTTGAACTTAACCTACAGTTCACATCAGCCACATAATGCTTAAATCTAATACACACAGCTCTCAAAGCGGTCAGTATCCCTGAAAAGGCAAAGCTGGATTTTCACATGCATTAATTGGAATATTCATCATGCCATCATTGTTTGTCATATTTACTTCTCTCCTACTCTGTGCTTACATAATATATTTAAATCAAATCAAGCTCCCAATAAAGCTATTCTCTGAACTGGCTGCACAGGAAGTTCAAAACAACAGCATTCATTTTATTATACATAATTTCGCTGTCATGTTCGGTTGAACGTGCCCGTGCTGAATAAAAGGGTAAAAAACTACTAACCCAAACTTTTGAATAGTGTCTTGTTCTACAGATGAGCAAATACTTACAAAACGTTATTTTTTCAATTTTCAAATATTTTTTTCCTTTCTTTGAGTCAAATGTTGTAGTGATTCATTCTCAAGCTGTGTGCTTGGAAGCTGTTCAAGGCTTTTTATTTTTTTATTTTTTACTTTTTTATTTTTAAATGCCTTTAAATTTTTTCTTTTAATGGAAAAATTTCCAGATGCAAGGTTACAAAGAAATATGTGGTCACTGTTGCAGTCAATATTAATCATATTGGCCTGATGAATGACAAATGTCAACTAATGCAGTATGTGAAGGTTATCCAGTCACAGAAGAGGTCATTTAAATACAGACGTCTAGCCGTTATAACACAGACACACATTTGCGCTGATGTGACCGAGCCAGGGCATCCTTTCTAAATATCTGTCCGAACTTTATCCATCCTCTAATAGGTAACATGAAATGTTCCCACACACCAGATTTATACTACGCTGGCGCATCCTCCAACTCCGGCCAGCCTTCCTTCTCTTCCACTTGCCATTTCTACACATACAGTATTCAGTACAGTAAAGCCTATTTTCTTCTCATGGCAGTTCACATAAAACACATACACCTAAGCAAGCAGGACTCCCTGGACTCTCAAACTGCAGGAATGCACATATTAACCTGGTCTGGTTAAAAACTAATGGATTTATCTGTTTGCTAAAAGCTCAGATAAACAGTTCAGACATGAGACAGCACTGCATTAATCAAAGTATGGCAATATTAGTGAGTAATTAAGCTCTCGTCAGACTGCAGTGGCCGTTATGATCACTAGATGGAACTATCAAATAGATGCTTTTGTGTTTTAATACTGAAGGTCTGCTGTCTGAGTGACATGATGTCTGGATGAATGCTCGCTCACTGCAGGGTGGAAGAAATACCACTAAGCATCTTCACAAATGCTGAAATATTGAAATATTATTTCATATCAGTTCATTTAATAGACTCTGATCTTTTGAGGGCGAGTAAATAATTATGCAATTGATTTTTTTTGATGAACTGCACTTTAAAAAAGGTATGATCAAGCAGATATCTGATACTAACTGCAGTGCCTGACCCTACCTCCTTGTTTTTATAAACAACATTCCAGTGGCTAATATGAAGGCCTGTTCAGCCTTTGTTTGAGGAAACAGATGTTGGCACAATACACAAGGAACCACACGTACCTGACACGATTACTGCAGAACTTGGTAAACTGGGGCTGATTGATAAAAATTAGTCTGGAATCTTCATGGTCTGCTAAAGAAGTCTTTTCTGATGTGTCTTCTGTCTTTTCATAACCTGAAGCAAGAACAAAAGAGACGGAGAGAAATAAAACAAAATGTAATATAATGCATGCAAAAAGGAACATTCACCATTTAAAGTAATAGCTATTTTTACCCTGACAGATCAGATCTCCCAGCCACTGAAAACAAATCGCATTTAACAAGCTTACAAAAAGATTATATCTTTAACAAAGTGGCAGACCCTGAGGAGCTTAAGACTTGACCTATAACCACTAGAGTTTTTTTGCAGCGTGTGACTCCTATAAAAGTACCTCAGCTGATGACATTTAGTTATGCATTATTTTATAAATAAAACACACATCTTTTAAATATGAATGATGATGTGTCCTGGTCCCTAGAATTCAGATCTCCAGGTAGATTAAGTCATTATTAGGGCTGGTGTGGTGACAGCCAGTGGAAAAAGAAATGCGTGATATTACAGGCACACTGAGCCCAAGGGAACAGATGAGTGAAAGAAGGGCAGCTCAAACAGACTTGCCTGCAGGCATACACACACACAGCAACAGACAGACAGAGAGCAGTGATAATACTTGCTTAGTCTATTACAGGCCACACTTTAACAAGCTTATGTTGAGGCAGTTTGCAACTCATTTAGAGCTTGGTGAGAGAAAGAAAAAACTTACCAACATTTACCAAATTCTTATTCATATCAAATGAGTCAAAGTTAAAGGGTCAACTCAAAAATGGAAATTATTGGCAAGACATATCTTTGCATCAAAACATCGTATAGACATGGGAGTTGGTTCTTCTGACTCATGCTAGCAAACCAATCATGCTAGGAGAGACAACAACGAACAATGACAACAATCCTAGCAACTATTTTTGGTACCCTGGTAAATGCCATGACAATCACCTCAAGTACCCTAACAACCACCCAGAACACCTTAGCAACCGCATAGCAACAACCAACCTGGTTATCCTAGCAACCACCCATGGTACCCTAGCAACTGCATACCACACCCTAGCAACAGCTCTAGGTAACTTAGCAACAACATAGCTACACCTTAGCAACCACCTCAAGTACCTTTGCAACCGCATAGCAACACCCTAGCAATTGCCCCAGGTACCATAGCAACAACAAAGCTACATCATAGAAATCACACCAGGCAACATCTCTATCTACCTACCTATAATCTGACTCTAAACTTAAAGTGCCCCTATTATGCCATTTGAAAAGGTTGCTAATATTGCTTCACAAGTCTCTTAAAACAGGTTTACATGTATGCAAGGTCAAAAAACACTTTCGTTTTCTCCAAAAATAGATTTAATTTTACCCCATTTCTAAATGATTCATGTGAAAAAGTTCGAAGAATCAGTCTGTCTAAACCCTACCTCTCTGTGATCGCTCAGATGGCGCAGTCCTTCATGATTGGTCTACCACTACAGCGTGTGTTGGAAGACCAAACTTTTTGACATGATGTAATCCACATGGAAATTGTACTGTTTGTGGGCGGGGCAAGTTGTTCCCGACGTACAACATTATGCTAATATGTTACTTAGTGACGTGGATCCGTAACAGAAAAAGATTAAAATTGCTGGTAAAATACAGAAAACTATTTTAATTTTTGGGTGAATTAAAGCTTTAAATAGCCAGGACTGGAAAGTATAGTTTGGAAAAATAATCAACAACTAAAAATTGTGGTTCCATTTTTAACAGCAATCAATCAAATGAAACCAAAAAAATAAGACATTTATAGGTGAAATCTTCCTGTAGAACAGGAAGGGACGCCCTTATACCTGCTTGTTTTAGAAGAATCTGGGCAAGGTACATTGTGCAAGATCATCATCAATGAAGGGTGCGTAAAGTCGAAACAGCACAATGGATTAATTGCTTAAGAAGATTAACAACATACTTTCTTTAAGGAGTTTCCCTTTACAAAATTTACTGGTTCCATGTGTTTGACATCAGCACTAAAACAACATGACTGAATACTTCACATAATGAACAATACTATGCTACTTGACAAAGAGGTCAAGGCCAAATAATACAACCTATTTTTGAAGGTGTTTGTCCGTGTGTGCTGGAATACAAAACGTGAAAGAGGAAATAAAATGAAGACACCAGACAGTTTAAACATAAATCGTCTAAGCTGCAAGTCATGAAGACAGAGGAACTGAGACCTGCAAGTGTAGCTGTATAGTATGTGTGACAGAGGGTGGCTTTACAGAGCCATTTTTAACTAAATAAGAATAAAAATCCAGTGCTTTAAGATTTAAGTCCCAGAATAAGATCCAGTTTGACTGCATCTCAAACCACACAATGCCCTTGAATTACCAGTGAAACGACTCTCTGTGAGTAAACACAACAGCCCCATTCATGGCAGTGCTCATTAAATAATTAATAGTTTCACTGATAAATAATGCAGATTGCACACAGTGAATTGGCTATGCTCATCTGAGGATTGCTGTTATTAAAACAACAGCGGGAAGCAATATGAAAATGAGAGCAGCGCAAGATTAAACGAATTCAAACTGGAGCACCGAACACAAAATGGTGTGCTGTCATACCACCCTTTACTTCTAACCTCCTGACCTCAATTAAAAGCAAACACGACCAGAAAACACTGCTGTTCAACCTAAATCCAATTTACAAGCCTGTGGACGCAGAACCCAAAATCATGAATGCGTGTTTGTTTTTAACAGCCCGAGGTGTGACATGAGCGCATGTTCATCATCAGTTTGCACTTGAATTTGGAGCGTTAACCTCCACTCCCTTTATAGACAAAATATTGTGTTGTTTGTTTGAGCATCCTGGCTCAATCAGTGGTGTGAGTGTGGGGAGGAAGTCACAAGACTTGTTTTGACCAACCAATGCAATACAAGGTGAGTGTTAGAAGAAAAAAAGTTAGCAATTTCATGTTGCTGATGCTAGTGGTACAGATAATACTTTTTCTTTCTCTTTAAAGGGGTCATACAAACCCAGTTTTCCACAAGCTAATAGGGTCTTAATGGAAAGTTTGTTATATAGTTTGTTTTAAAATTTCTCAAAGATAGTTTCAAAAACACTAATTTTTCACCCTCTTTTCCGGACGCTCTCGGAGGATCTTTTTTTAGCCATGTTCAAAGTGAAACTTGCTCATTAGCACATTATTAGGAAAGGCGATTTGCAAAGATTCCTTAAAAGACATTATACTCACTGCTTCTGTAGGTGAGACTGGATCATGAAAGATTTGTGCGAACAAACACATTCCAGTTGATCAAGGGTGTATTTCCTTCAGAATCAAACAAATCTTTTGTAAACAAGTTTGTGGTGGTGTTGTTTGCAACCATGTGAAGTCATGCAGTGCTGCAGATGACATTACAGGAAGTAAGCATACACAAAAAAAGACATGACAAGACAAAACTAAACAATCTTTTCAGGAACAAGCTTACACACAAAACTGTTATGGTGGTTAGATTTCTACATTAGTTAACATCAGTTCTGCCTTACACGGGTGTACTAAGTCCAGAATTAGTCAAAACTGCAGAACCGCATTTTTGGTCACAAGACTATTTTTAATGGTTAAATTACTAATTAAATCAATTGTGACGGGTTGTTCTGAGTTCCTTTACATTTCTGGGTGTAGGCTATATTATCAGGATAGTTTACTCAAATGAAACAGTCAAATGCTGTGACTCTCAGAGCGGTTCTGGACATGTTGTTCATGTGTTAATGCCCTCATTAGTGAATGGCAGACTTCAATATCACTGGAAGTGTCACACACACATAAAACCCGCCAAGTCTCCACCATTCATTAACATCAGAATTTATACAGAAATAGTAGTTTTGCCATTTAATATTGACAAATATTAGTGGAAGCGCAAGTGTGCTTACATTTTTTTTGTGTGTGTGTGCATTTCGGGGCAGCACTCCCGTGCGCACAAAACAAAGAGCAAGACCTTGTAAAACAGACAGAAATCTCTCATCTTCAAATAAAATGATGAAATGCTTGTGTTCATGTCCTTATTCACAAAAGACAAGCAATTTGACTCACTGTGCAACCCAACTTTGCATTTAATAATCTACAATTTGGTAAATGCTGTGCCCGTATTACTTTATTTGTTAATTATTAAAAACATTTTTAAAAATGTTTTTTGGAAAGCTACAGCTGCCCTGGCCTTAACAGCACATCATTCTCATTGAGCTGCAAATTTGGGTCACTTTGGCTGAGCTCCAAAATGATAACGGATCAATCGGCTCACCGGCGCCGCCCTCATGGCTGCACAGACAACAGCACAGGACAGCAGGCGCCACAGAAATAAACAATCACAAATAACGCAACCGTGTCATGCAGGCTCCTATAGACATGTCTTAGGAGGGGTTACTGCACACGTTTACCCTGTTTATTAGAGACATGCAACAGTCAAATGATACTAAAACATTCACCACATGCTTTTACGCATCCTATGTTGTTCTGCAATGTGAGTCAACCGATACGTCCACGATCACATTCACTCCTTTTTGTCATCTATCCAACCGTGGCAATGAATAAAAATAACAGTAAGAGAGCGAAAAAAAAAAAAAAAAACCCAGACATGAATCATTAATCTAAGAGCCATGATTCACAATATGCATAATGACATGTGCTGAGGGCAGCAGCTGAGGGGGGAGGCTGTAGTGATCAAGGCCAAGGGTTTTCAATTAAGCACTAATACTTAAGGGATTATAAACACAAGTAAAAAAAAAAAAAACAAAAAAACTGTTTGCTCTTTAGGGCTGAAAGAGTCTGGTTCAAACAGGAGGGATTTCCCAGCTGAGATGGAGGGTGCTCTCTGTAGGCGTAGTACAGTGGGCAGTGAGGCGGAAAGGATGGAGAACTGAGGAGATACATGACATACAGCGGCAGAGAGGAAAACGTGAAAAGAGGAATTCCGGATGGCACGGACCCACGTGGGCTATGAGTCAGGAGGCTAACGGGTGACCAGCATTCTCACATTTGGAGGTTGAGGTTACAGAGTTAAGTGAGGAGGGAGGACCAAGTTTAAGAGTTTTTAAACTGACAATTAGGGGATAAGGGCAAGAATTAACACTATGTCTGCATTAACACTTTTTGAATGCAAAAATGTAATGTAGAGTGAGCTGAATTTAAAAAGGGGCATCGGATGCCAATTCCCATGTCTCTTTAAATGTTAATGAGCTCTGCTTGCCCCAACCCCTCTCTTCTGTAATGAGCCATCTAGATCATGAATAATGTAAACATGGACACATTTAAGCAGATCGGGGGCACATTCCCTATCGAAAACTTAGGGAATTAAAGCTTAGATGTAGGGAGTAAATGACAACTGCAATGTTCATTATTAAAACCAACAACAAAACACCTCAATTGCTTAGGACAGATTCTTGTGTACACCTTCTCCTGGGTTGAAACAATGGTGGACTGATGATAGCTCACTCAAAAGTAGGACTGTAGCTATCGAATATTTGAAAATTTCATCGATTAATTGAGTAATCGGATAAACCATTTTTGTCTTTTAAAATTAACAACTAATTGGTTTCTTTTTTGAAAAAAAAAGGAAATTTATTGATGATAGTTATTACAATTTTAAAATTAATATTAAAATATTAGGTAAAATATTTATAATTATCATGGCTGTGCATTTATGAACCCTATCCACTGCAATCAAACTAAAATTACCACACCTGTTGAATGGAAACACATTAGACTTAGGGATACGATTACAACAATTTATTCAACGCTCAGTATTCAAACTAAAGCAAGTAACGTTATTCATCCAAGCCATAGTATTGAAATAGTATTACGTATGTTTAATCGTAAAAGCCATGCACAACTTTTTTGACAGTAAACTCATTCCTTTGATAAGTAGCCGTGGTATAAGCTGATAAATTTTCACGAGTTTGTGCTTCCTCATTAGTAGAGAGAAGCAAATTTGGCGTGATATCCGGGGAACGAGCCGGGAGAACGGCAGACTCCGTACCCTAGTGGTTTGAACCTAGGTGAGGGCAAGGGTTCAGCACCTGGGTCGATCTCCATCTGCCCACGGAGGAAGTCGTGGAGAAGTCTAAGGAGGAGGAGATGGGGAGGGTTGCACAAAAGCGAGATGCTGATGTAGGGAAATTAGGTTTATTTATATTTATAGGCAGGAAGGATTTGATTGGGTAAACGTAACAAGGTAATTGATTAGATGAAGTGATGCCAGCTGTGATTAATTCGTCCAGCGCTCCTCCCGAAACTTTGTTATTAATCAAAACAGGCACATAGTGTAGTGCATTCACACCGCCGCCGAACAGTTATCACCAAACAGAAAACCAGTCAGCCCAAATAAAAAAAAACTCTATGAACTTCATTCATCAGCTACAGCACTAACAATCAAACTAAACATTCTGTTGATTAACATGGCAAATGACCAATTTGAATGTAAACAAAATCTGCATGGTAAATAATTCAACTCTTTGAAATTTACAATGGTTTAAAAAAGACAAGAATCCTGTCCTGAATTTGTCAGAAAGCTCAAATATTACTGATATATTGTTGCCAGAGTAGTGTACACTACCACTCGTACCCCAGTGGAAACTTTGATTCTCATATTACAAAAACACAACTTCCAGATATAGCAGTGGTATAGTTCAGTTAGGAAACAACTGTCCTGCATTTTGATTGCAGAATCTAAAGACGGAAATTTGATAAGAAGCTTTCAAAGGCGGTTTTCCAGTAAGTTTGTGTGCTCCAAGAATCGAGTGACAACACAGTGGAAAAGGGATTAAAAGGAAACGCATCTGCTTACATCGATATAAACAGGTTCCAGCACAACTCAGTCAATCTTTGGCTCTGAAGAACCTGACACACAGAGCATTTAAGTCCCAGCTGAGTGTTAGGACTATTTTTAAGTAAAACTAACCTAACTAAAACTAATGAAAATCTTTTTTCCTCTAATTTAAATAAAGCTGAATTTTTGAATTGGATGAAAATCTAGAACTGAAGAAATGTGGCATTGGCAATTGAATTAAGTGCTAGAATTACTAAAACGGGCAAAGCAAAACGGAAATAAAGCACAAAAGCCTAAAAAAGCCTGCAATTAGACTAACCATTAAGAGGAAGCTCCATGCTAAAACAGGAAAGCACCATCAGGGTGGCTGTGTAATTAAAACCATCATAATTCATGTAATAAATCACATTTCACTGCTCATTTTCGTCACTTCCTGTCACACTATCCTTTTGCTAGTTCTCAGCTATAGATAACGGTTACTAAAATTAGTCCTCCTAACCTCCCCCTCAATGTTTTGATCAACAAGCCATGACACATTACATGTCCAGCCATCCCAGGCAAGTTATGCAACATGCCTCCCAAACGATAGCGCAAGATGAGAGGCTTATTGGATTCCCTGAGGCTCAAGAGGAACTTTCCAATACCCCAGGCTTATATAGGTAACCCAGCTGGAGCCTGAACTTCATCTGGCGTGATACTGGTGCTAATCCTGCTAGTGCTCTAGAGGTGCTGGTTATGAGGCATGACTGGCCAGTAAACAGCAGATGCTAGCTCCAGTGCTAATGTAATCCAACCATGGGAATGAAACGGGACCAAATGATACACTTAATACTGTTGCTATTAAGGCTACACTTAATGAACACCCCGACAACAATATCAGCAAACACTGAAACGGCTTGTATAAATTTCACAGGCATCTTCAACAGGTGTACCCTGAAGTCTTAAGGGCTTCCCCTGTTTTACAGTCTATATCTCGTTGAGGCAAGTTGCAAATAAGCCACGAGGTGCTGCAGGGGTGTAAATTAGGTCCAATCATTAAAGCTAAAACTGCAATGGCCATCCCTGTTTGCGTAGGCAAAAAACGGAAAGCTAATGCAGTGCAGAGAAAAATGTATAAGCTGGAAATGTTTCACATCTCTTGGCAGGGCAGAGCGACTGGGGTCAAGACCTAGCCTGAACCCAAGCAGAGACAGCTGGCCGGGGGAAATACGACAGCAGGAACCAGAGGTGAGACGAAGGGCACGACAACAGCATGGTGGGGGCAATAATCACATCATGGGGCATAATTGACAAAAAACAATTTACATTTATAAAAAAATTACAAAAAAAAAAAAATGTATGAAATAAAATACTAAAAGCAGCACTTGTAAAGTTTATTCTTATACATATATTATACATTTCTACAGCACTAATAAGAAAAAGTAGCTAAATTAGCTTTGCATTTAGCTTCGCCTCCATGAGCTCAGCTGTTTTCAGAGAGAATCGTAAAGCTGTATCTTTCTTTTAAGTGTGATCAAACTAAAAACTTTGGGAAGTATCAAAGATGCAATATTGGTTTCTAAAGATTAATATGAGATTGGTTTCATTTGTGTGCTATGTCCCCTTTAATTCAATTGACAACAAGTTTCTTGTCAAGGACAATTATGGACCTGATTATTTTAAACAGAGGATCAGAACAAATTTACAGAGGATTTTCAACATCTTTGCCCAGGAAAACCAGCATCAAAATAAGTCTGCAGATTAAGAGGGCTTTCCATCTGATCCAATACCACATTAAAGTACAAGAACTTGTATAATTAATGACTGCAGTAGGAGCTGGGAGAAAGGAGGGTCGTAGGTTGAGAGTCAGGAGACAGTGACTGATGCAGTTACTCCGTTTTTCACACCCCTACTGAGAAACAAACTGGAGAATGAGAAAAGGACAATGATGTCATGGATGCACCACTAAAATGAGCTCACCTCAGTGCAGCTGTTATTTTCTCATAAACCAGAAAACCTTCCAGCAAACATTTCTACACATGTTATGAAACTCAAATTCAACAATTTGTTCATTAAAAATGTTGATTTATTAAATATTAAATAATAAGTGTTATTATGTAACACTTCTTACGGTGTTTTGTTGTATGGGATACATTATTCTACAGTGTTCATCAAGTCTAGAACAAAGTGGAAAATAGTGATCATTTCTTGTGAACCCTTGAAATCCTAAATCTAAATATAAGAGGACATAAGAAAGCGATTTTTCGGCATCAGCTTATTTGACTGCAAAGTTGCTTGTGTAATACAAAACAAAACAATAAAACTGGCATATTGGGACAAAACTGGCAGTTTTCTGTATCTGTGTATTATTAATACTGCACAGTAATCACAACTGAGCAAAATCAAAATCTTTTTGTTGAAACCCTTAGTCAGTTCCAGGAGGAGTTTCCCATTATATCTAAAGTAATCTTGGCTTCCATTGTATTGTGCTCCTTCCATTTCTCATCTCTTTCCCTCTAGAGACAGTGACGTTCAGGCTCTGTGTCTGACACACATTTCTCTACGTGATCTTCTCGTAGTATTCCCTCATCGACACACTGCCTCCCTCTGCACTAATTTCATTAACCGGAGGCTAGTCACGCCTCAACTACACAGACGCCAACAAACAGTCATCAAGACAGAGGAACAAGCTCCAAATCAGTCTTCCTGACACCTCTTACGCTTCCTGTTTTAGCCATTTCTTGTTTCACTGGATTTCCTTGCTTTCCATGTCACCTCTCCCTCTCACCAGGTCTATTATTTGACCCTCATATTGTTTCTTCAAAATCTTTGTCGCTCATTTATACTGCCAAAAACAGCTATATCTCAGCATTTTCCCAGCTTGCACTGGGAAAAAAATGAATGTTGAAATGAATGTTGAATAAAAATAAAAAAATTTAAAAAAAAGCTTTCCATTGATGGGAAAACAAAAAGTCTTAAAAGTTATCCAAATGAAGTCCTTAGCAATGCATATTATGAAACAAAAATTGATTTACGATTGGAGATTTTTCCATTTAAATTTTTATTGACCCTTATTGTTGGCTACTGCTAACAAATACAGCCAACCTGTGTGACTCCAGATTGGTTTTCTGGTCCAGGGACAAATATAATATCAAAACGCTCTCAAACTTGAGTTGAAACATAAGGATTATTATGAAAGTCTCCTTTAGAAAAATTACCGGCCATATCAAAAAAATAATAAACAGTTAGCCAAAACAATAATTAAACAACAAAATCATAATTAATATTATGATATTACATTTATTACATCATCTACCCCTAAATCAGCCTACTCGCAAACTACTCTGCTTTGAAGGTCACAGTCTATGGATGCCATAAACATAACCAAAGGGAAGAGGGAATGAGAACAGGTGTGCTGACTGAGAGTCACCTCTCTCTGAAAGAAAAAAGGAAGGAGAAACAACAGGAGAAAAAGAGAGATGACACAAAAAACTGTGAAAGACAGAAAAGAGTAATAGCAAGTGAAAAAGGAAGCTGATGGGGAGGAATAGAGAGAGGGAAAGAGAGTGAGTTAAAAGAGAGAGAGAGAGAGGGAAGTGTCACCAGAGGGGAAGCCTCTGGGGGCAGGATCAATGGTGGCAGGAGCTGTAATGAGGTTGGAGGGAGGCCAGATTTCAGGATTATTGCTTGTGTCAGCCAACAGACAGGGAGCCAGAACAATGGCACGGGGGTCACACAATCCAGAGGGGTGCCCGCTGGAGGAAGAGGGGCATAGAGGCCCTTTTCTTGACTTGGCACTCTCTGATATGGCCTGAAAGACCAGTTTGTGCATGTAAGTTTGTGCATGTAAGAGACTGCCCGAATGCAGTGGGAACGAAAGATGGCAAAAGGGAGACAAAATGTGTGTTATTCTTCCTTTGGCACACAGAGACATTTCCCTCCAAAAGGGAGACATTATGTTGATAGCATCACTTCCTGATGGCAATGCCTTATTTTGACATTCTGTCATGATTTCAAAACTCTTATGAAGTACTCCATTTAGATATTGGCACATGTTTGCCACATGACGTTACTGAAAACAGTCATTTGCATTTGTTTCTCAGATGAACATACAAAAGGGGAATTTTTCAGGTGTTTTTCAGTCCTTAATATGGTTACGTTCACACACAGTTTAGTTATTGAAAGGGTGTGATAACCGCATTCTGTAACCAAACTCACACCAGTAAATTTTCTGTACTCACAACCGCATTCTTAGCCTGGGCCCGATCATACTTCCTGTGCCGCTACATTCAATTTCACAAGCAAAGTCGATCTGGCAAAGCTACCGTTTTAGAGCATTTCTGTTCCTAAAAAAAGTGGGAACTATTGAGAAATAAGCTCCATTCCTCATCATTTCTGATAAACACCAACCCTTTTTCACACAAGTCAAAAACCACCTTAAGATATTGTAAAAACTTGCTACATTCTTTTTAAACTTTTCCATCACTATACAAAGCTATAGACTCGCAATGGAAGCTGATCTTCCAAGTAGTCCAGGCATGATTAAATCATGCATAGAGCAGTTAAAGAGAAAAGGTTTATTTTGTATTCCTACTATATGTGTGCTGCTCACCATCAACCCCAATTGCTGTATAGACAAAGCAGTCTCTTAAAATGATTCAGAAAAAGTTACTATTTCAATGCATCTGCCGCACTGCTTCAGGCCTCGCTTCTGATTAGTGACAGAGTATCGCAGCTTTGACTCGGTTTGCACGCGTCTGTGGAGAGGGGGGGGCTGACTTTTGAAGGATTACAGAGGCGTTGCTGTCAACACTAGTGATATTAAATGGATGCAGTGGCATTATGACAGAAACAACAGAGAATGCCATAACCATACATGACCTGTTTGGGATTCTAATCACTCAATGCATAAAAAAAGACATATCCTGGCAGGCTGGGGAGCTGACAGGGGGGGCGAGGCAGCATCTGTTGAAATGAATGACACAAGGCCATGTCTTATACTGCACATAAACACACCAACACGAGAGTGAAAGAGAGACAGAGGGGAAAACAGCCAATCCATGGCTTGATGTCAGTGGTTCAATATAAGGCAGCATGTATTGATTGAGTCCTCAAGGGTGATGGGAGAAATCACAGCTTTGAGTCTCAGGGGCTTTTGTAACCAGCTCTGAAATTGGGCTACAAGATGACAAATACACCCAGAACACCTGCAACTGGAAAGAACTGCAGTGCTTATGATTACTGTCATCTGACATGCCAATCCTCCAAGATGATGGGGTTATTTATAGCAAGTATGATTTTGTGTCAGTTCTATCATATAATTAATTTACAGTAGGGATGCACTGAATGTTCAGTAACTGAAATTGTTTGGCTGAAAATAGCAAAAACAGGTCTTTCAGTCTTCGGAAAAATAATCAATAAGATGGGGGGTGGGGTGGGGGATATGACGATTTTTGATTGTGGACTATAAAAATTTCTCCCCAATCTGCTTTTTAAGGAATATCATAGTATCGTGACAGTTTATCATCTCTGTCTCAATATGCTGTACAACGCGACAATCATTCGCATCAGTGTTAACTCAGTGGTAGAACTACACTCACCGGACACTGTACTTATTCACAAATCACAAAAGTACATTATTCGCTTGTCCGGATGCGTGTACACCTGAAGCATGCGCACTAAAAGCCTGTCAAATAGCACCTAATTACTGAACTAAGATATTTATCACATGTGATTGAGGTAATACTGTCACAAACACACAGAGTTAAACACAGTTGCTTGTGTCTAAAGTGAAAGTAAACAATCAAGAGAAAAACGTGCCAGTATATTAGATGCATGCAGCTCTTAAAGAAACAGAACTAAACATGCTCGTCATTAAAGGGATAGTTCACTCAAGAACTATAATTGTGTCATTATGTACTCACTTATATGTTGCCCCAAACCTGTATTAATTTCTTTCTTGTTCTAAACAAAAATAAGATATTTTGAGTAACCAAACAGAAGCTGGTCCTCATTAAATTTAATACAACAGTATTAAACAATTCAACAGAAAAAAGAAACTCATCTAGATAAAAGCGAGCTGAGAGTGAGTAAATGATGGATGTAGTGTAGAAGTATATAGCGTTTCACCTTTCAATACTGCTGAATACACCTACTCTTCCTGAAAAACAAAAGCACTTTTTGTTTTATTCATATTATATTCAGCTGTAATGTGCATCTATTCGAATAACAAAGTTAAAATGACAACGATTTTTATCTTTGCTCATTTAGGCCTAAATATCTGCCCTTCATTTTCACTTTTTTAAGTTTGTCTGTACTGCTCAGACACCTTGCAAAATAGTTCAAAATTATTGTCCTAACTTATTTGTTTTAAAGGGGTTATCCAGTGCCACATGTACTTTTCAAGCTGGCAAAGCAAACAACCATCCTACAATGATAAAGATCCACCAGTAGTTTTCTTTTAATTTTATAAAAGTTGCCCCTTCTGAAATCAAGCCATGAAATCTGAAATCTCAAATGCATGTCGGTGTGGCATCACACCGACAGAGGCCACGTCCACAATAGTTGATTGACAGCAGCGCGTCACACAGACTGAACTGTCTTACCTCAGACCCACCCTGGGTGAGCCGTCATCAGACAGAGATGCAGAGAAAAGCAAGACTCCTAAGAGATTGAGGCGTTTCGTTTTTGAATGCATTAATGAACAGATCAGTAGTCATTTACTGCCGACATCTGAGTGACTGAAGATGCGGAGGAGTAACGTTATGTTTGGTTCTGAAGGGAAATGCGCCCTTGATCAACCGAAATGCGTTTATGTTCGTGCAAATCATTCATGATCCAGCCTCACCTACAGAAGCAGTGAGTCTAATAGCTTGAATGTAATGAATCTTTGCAAATCGCCTTTCATGAACCAATTACTGACCCAAAGTTTTTGAACGGTTGTAGATTTAACACTTTGTTAGGAAAGTGAATTTGGCTGTAAAAATGTCACTTCTTTAAAAAAAAAAAAAAGCCATTGAGGTAAACACCCAGAAGAGGAGTGGCAGATATATTGTGCTGTAGTGTGTACGTGGCTGTAGTCAGACTGGACTTGGTATGAAGGCTTTAATCTTCTGGACTGCTGCAGCAATGGTCAAAGATTGGTGAGCAGCAGGACACATGCTGAAGGCACCAGGTGAAACAGTCCTTAATGTGAACGCTGTTGCTTACACTTAACCAAAACAGTAGGAAAGAGACTAAAGTCACAGCTCAATCAGTCACTTAGTTTGCAGCAGGGGGTAGAAGTACAGATACGTGGCTAATGCCTGGTAATACCGGGGTGCCCCTGGCTTAAAGTTAATTAGAGTAGAAGACACTAAGACACTGAGGGCTGCTTAATTAGTTAAAGAGACTATGATGCGTTTTCCCAAGAAACAGGGATGCTGTAATGAGTCCCAATGAGTGACATTTGGTCCAGCCATGTGCATTAGTTCCAAATCGTTCCTTATGTATTCTGTTCAATTTGTGTGGGTGAATAGGTTAAAAAGTCATAGGTATTAGTGGGTGCATGTGTGTGTATACTTTAAGCATTAATAACATTTTTAAAAATCCATATGAAGGATTCAAATAAGACATCGCCCACCATCTGCATCCATCTAGTGTGGATTAATATTTCAATACACGCAATATAATATGTATTCATGAAGCTGCAGACTCGTCTGCAGAGGATTTAACTCTTCCATGAACAGAGAGTGGATAATATGACTACATCAGATAGTAACCGCTGATTATGAGCATCCACAGCTGAATTAACTAGGGTCAAAGCAGAAATGAAAATCCAGCTTCCACATCCATCCCAGACCAGCGAGAGCAAGGCGACGAAATGATTAAGACCCAGAATCCCTCTTCTCGCTCAGTCTGTTCCCTTGAGGCTGAGCTGAAACTAACTAGGACTGTCTGGGGAATGGGAGGAGGGGCAGAAAAATGAAGGATTAACAGGATGATCAGTAAAGAGAGAGGGAAAGACACTAGGGTGGACTGATTTATGGATGATGAAGCAGATTTCATGCACAACGTGTATTATTGGTCAATTAAAAAATAAACCAAAAAAACACAATAGACTGGTTCCTGTGCGCAGACAGACAAACACTTAATCCCAACTCACTCTTCCACTCTTAGTCATAATTAGGGCTGGGCGATATATATCGAGCAATATATTATGCGCATCTCATCAGTAAAGCCGGTTCTTTGATTCCTGCTAAATCTTCATCAGCTATTTTTAAAAGGAACGGCAGCTTATACACAGAGCCGTAGATCACTGAGAAGCTGCGCCTTTGAATCACCCGCGAAACTAACGCGTAGCTTGTCAGTGATGTACGGCTCTGTTCATAAACTGACGCTGCATTTAAATACAGCAGACGAAGATTTAGCGCTAATCAAAGAACCGCCTTTACTGATCTGATGAGATGCGCATAATATATCACTCGATATATCGCCCAGCCCCAATTATCGTGATTTAAAACAAGCCAAATTTAAGTAAATAAATCACTACTTATAATGGATTTCTAATAACAAATTATTTAACAAACACTCAAAGCTCTGCAGATTTGCATGTTCCTTTGCAAAAATATTTCAGCGAATATGATTATGCTTTCAGCTGCCAATATGTGGGTTTACCACATTTAAAACCATCCCACATAACTTACCACAAAACCAGCACAATAAAATGTCAAATAAATAAATATTAAAACATAAATGATTTTGCTTATACAATGACAGTCAGTGGTGTCCAAAATAATATCAATGCATACTGTATGCCGTAACTATATATAAAATAAATAGGCATATACGACACAGTTTAAAAGTTAATTACTTTTTTTTTTCTCTCTCTCTCTTTTATTCAAGCATGCATTTTAAATACTGTTCTTTTGAACCCTCTGTTCCTCAAATGTATCATAAATTTCAACAAAAATATTAGGGAAGGACAATACTGAAGGACATACTGAACTGAAACAGAATTGTGACAATGACAAGAACAAGAGTTTTAGATTTGTTAGTCAATGTCAACATTATTTAGAAAGACTTACTAAACACATCTTGACTAATTGAAAGCTGCGAACATTTATTTTGCTAACAAAAAGGAAAGCAATCTAATTATAGCTATAAGAAGAAAGCACTGTAGGTGATCATGGTTAACACCTCACAACTGGCAGTGCACACAGGCTTAATCGTGACTTCAACTTTTCCATTAGAGTACATCGGTCCATCACAGCACCAACCCAACTGTGGCTAACAAAAACACTGCATCCTCCACTAGGATTTGCAAGCCCATTAAGCCATCACATTTGAGAAGACAAACCAATAAAGTCAGGGATCACAGTATGTGTCCATTTCAAATGCGGCGACCTAGACAGCTTTCATAGTAAGTTGTCAATACGCTGTGGCTATTTCAGGCCTTTCGAACGAAGAATCGCTAGAGGTACTGACAGATCTGACACATCCATCTTCAAAAGCGTCAGAATAAAAATAGCAAACCAGCGGCATTGTGAAACACACTCTGTCTGCAGGGCATGGAAGATGAGACTGTCTGACACCAACTCTACAGCCATTATCACAAATGATGAGCACACAGCCTAAAGAGGCTGTTTCAACAATCTTCATATGTTTGCATCATTATTATATATATATATATATATATAAAAAAATTCTAATTCTAATTTCTGCAGCTTGAGATTGCATCAAGAACATTTTTATCTTAAACCATCTTAAAAATGGTCATGAAAAAAGGCATTAAATAGTTTTGAATGAAAGATGCTTAACAGTGTAAAATGAAATGTGCAGGTAAGTGTAGCTACTGGATCCTAAAATGCACTTCACTGTTTAGTAGGAGTGGGATGAGTGACTGCTGCTCCACATAAAGTGAGGTCAATCATCATCTGAACAATCCCACGGGCTTCAATAATCTAAACAGGTTGAGAGTTTGTGAGAATGAATATGTCAGTGTAGTTGTTCAATAACAACCCTGTGAATAACACTAATAGCTCCACTGAGAGACAGAAGGAGATACATTCAGGAGGTCAGACGTGACACTCTCTGTACTTTAGACAGCAGATTTAACACTACTCAGCATTACTACTGCATTAAAAGCAGTGTGTCTGGACCTAGACATTCAAACACGAGCTCATAAAGGAGGTGTACAAAAGTAAACGTTTTTGTTTGGTTAAAACTTGTTTTAGACTGATGATCCTGCTTTAAGTACAAATACTCCCAGTACTCCTAAATACTCCTCATCCAGCCATCACACGCTTGAGAATTTAAAGCGGCAGATACGCTTGAGCTTTTAATAACCATATTGTTTACTGTTGTGGATGCAAATATAGTTATAGTTATCTTGCTTGGTGTGAACGGGTCTTAAGGCTATGTGATCTAGGACCAGTGGCGTGTACTATTGTAAAGGCCATATGTTTATTCCTTACAACCTCATTTTTATCCGTTAAATTCAGTACAGCATCTAGGACTACACGCTGTTCATGTTACAAGTTCATTTTTTAGCATTTTAAATTAAATTTACATTTAAATATTGGCCTTTCACCTGTGATAAAAATGTAATTATTGATAAACCCATCAGTATCGGAGAAGGATTTGAATATACATGTATCCCTATTAAACACAACTTTAGTTGAACGAATGGCGTGAGTTACAGCCAGAGCTACTTGTTTCTTCAATTGACTGAAGATCAGGGGATTGTTCTGGAAACTGCTCCATGAAAGGGGTCATAGTTTTGCCAAAAGCATTTGGTATTAACACAAGCAAAGAAATTAGCTACATACTTCACCTTTAAAAAATAAAAAGGTGCCTAGCTAAAAGAAGAGGGGGAAAAAAAAAAAAAATTACAGCTGCATTGCAGATACTGGCTGGGATCAGAGTTGGACCATAAAAAAAAGAAGTTCTCTGGAAGGGTCCAGCCAAATAAAATAACTAAATGTAAAAAATAAATACAAGGATATTTTTTTTCCTGAGGTCTCCAGCGGGCCTGCCCACTCATTGGTGTGGGCTTCACTCTGTGATCTTTGCCTCCAAACTGAGAACTGTGACACCTCCGCTAACTAACCGCCACGCAGATAAGGCTGCTTTGGCAACCAGCCCAACCGGGCCTGGCTAGTGCTCTGATGTACCCAAAGCAAAGAGACACATGGGTACTGAGGAGAAGTTGAAGCTGGAGTAGGTGGTAGGTTGAAGCTGGGAGTTGTTAGACAAGGTATGAGTGGATTAGGCTGACGCTCTGCCAAGGTCAAAACACAACACATTGTGACGCACACCAAGGTCTGTAGAGAAAGTAAAAACGGTGCAAGCAGCAATAAATAATGCATTTCAAAACAGGTCTCTTGCTTTCATTCAAACTGCTACAGTGTAGGTCATGGGCCTGATCGGACATGCAGGATTATTGATCGGTCAGTGCTGGGAAGTGCTTGCACTGATGAACAGGATACTTTTCAAACACGGTAAATGTGGCAGCAGGAGGCATGGTGCGCTCCAAAACCAAGGTTAAAACAAGCCAGATGCTTTTTCAACATGCTTTTCATAAACGGTTCAGTTGGGCCGACGGAGCTGGTTACCGTCGTACGGACTGTATTTTCACAAGCACTTGTGAAAAGCATGCAATCGGCAAGAACCTCTTAAATTATTCAAGTCAAATGCATGGCCTCCATTTCATCTCCTTCAAACTGTAGTTACTTTGATGCACCGCAGTGCATTGAAGAAAAAAATAATCTTTCCCAACCTAATTTTCCTCCAGTATCAACAAGTCAAAGGTACGAGGAAGTAAAATTGTTCAAATATGCTGATATTTCAATAAGTCAACAGTATTTCTAGTCATTCTTTTTACAGCAATTCAAACTTAGCAAATACATGCAAGCAATCGGACAATCTTAATAAGGAAGGTAATTGGAAGCATGATATTTTATCCAGGATGCAGACAGAAAACATGAGAGGCAGAGAGCAAGTCTGCACAATATCCATCAGACTCAGAGCAGACAGACGCCCTTACACATCTATGCACATCAAAAAAAACAAATTAAAACAAATATATGAAAAAGTAAGTCCCCATCATACCCAAATACTGCAGGTGAAGCACATCGGAGCAAGCAACTTGCTGATCCCGATTCATATTCCATTCCCTTCAGTCTTTCCCTTTCCGAGTGAGAGACCGCTGTCCTGCCCCCAAACATAGATTAAAACACTAACCAATGGCATTTGAGCCCAAGTCGTGAATGTTCATTCCATTGGTTGGAGCTACTGAACAAACACATCCCCTTATTGAACAGTGTTTTGTATCTGAATGAGACTCGGAGCTACATAAAACACTTATTTTGTAATGGATGCATTGCGTAGATTGCTAGATAAAAAGAGTAGCATTTGTCAAAATGGAGGGGAAATGCAGATGTGTTTTATTGGCATTTGTAGAGATGCAGAAACACCATTTATGCGGTCAGATTTGGTACATATATGTGCAGAAATTTTACACAAATTAACAGTCAGTGATTTACAACGAATCGGTTGAGTGAATGATACAGCGATTCACTTACAATATACAAAAGCACAGTGTTAACTGCCTCTACTGGCGTGAGGAAACCCCACTGAACTATATCAATCATACAGATCATACAGACCAATGTGCAAAACAGTTCGTAACCTGCAGAAAGAGTCACAAGAGATTTAAAAGGATTGAATCAACAGAACATCTTTTTAGTTTCATTCTAAAAGCACTCAAAAGACTCGAAACACTGAGACGAATCTGAATTCAATCCACCATCTGTAGTTATTTAAAGACATATGAGCTATTGACATTTATTTGAGAATGATGTTTATATAACTAGGAGAGCCAGAATAGTTCATGACAGCAACAGCGGGAAAAAAATAATTTGACACGGAAACACAGCAGTGTTACAAACGAGTCTTGGCCTACTTCTTACGACCAAATAAAACGCAAATGATAAAACAATACATAGTATAATCACTTTATAATTATACACACACACATTCAGCTTTAACTTTTTTCCCAGTATCTCCTTCTCGACAATAAGAAGTGGAAGACGTCAATAAAAACGTAATAAGTGAATAAATAGTGAAAGATGATGACGGATCTAATGTGAAATTAACTGTATGTGAGTAAATGTCCTATGGGACCATTACGCACCTAATTTTTACAAATACCCATACATAAATATCAAATATTGCCCACAGTCTTTGAAAACAATGGCTAAAAACAACTTATTTGCAAGCTAGAATCATGCAATGAAGCCCAACGCAATCCGCTTTAAGTGCTCTCGCAACAGTTGTCGAGCACGAGAAAGATTGTGCACATGTCACGGAACTCAAGATGACAGTTACAGACTGACACAGATCCGCACTAAAAACGCGTCTTACCCTCAGCTCGGGTCCGGAGATCCGACATAGTTCTCTGAACGGGCGGCATCAGTCCACCTGTCAACTGGACGCATAAAACTCCGCGTCGCGTTTCTCTCTTTAACGTTACCCGTCTAGGGATTTTAAGCGCCGGTGACCGTCACCAAAGTAGCTTTCCACGACTCCCGTGACCGGTAACCATTTATTTAGTGTTAGGATTCATGCTGTCGATCATGAACACCGACAGTTTCGCCCTCAATAACACGCTCCAGCATCTGCGCGCGGAGCTGAACGCCAAATCTCCCCAGCACGCGCATGAATCGATAAGCGGTTAAAACACTGAATGTGAGCGAGCTCTGCCTTGTCACAAATTGGACCGTACCAACTAAGAGCGCAGTGGGGGGTCTAGTTGCAAATTTTCGCATAAAGACTGAGCATTCAGCCTCTGAAAAACATCTGTTTCTTATACAAACAGTATTTCTATAAGTCTAAATAAAACCAGGTGTCCATATACACAAAGTATGATTTTTAATATGCTAAACAAATTCTAAACCAAAATATTTTCCCCTAAAATTATCTCTGTGATAATAAGGTCTGCTGGAGATTCCCTCGCTGCAGTTACTCTCATTGTTTCGAAGGGGATTGCAGAGACAATGACAGCCCACTATTTCTTTATTTTAGGCCCTGAAGCAATCACGACTCTGCAATTGCCTCTCATATTACCCTTCAGCCGGAAAAAAATTATGGCTTTGCTGCATGTATCGAGGGTTTGTTCTCAACAAGCCACATGTTGATGGACGGAATTCTCCATTGCTGTTTCACGTTCTTCTTCAGGCCAACTGCTTTTAGTATTACTGATGATTTTATAAATTGACAAATGGATACAATTAATTTAACAAACAAAAAACAGCACTTATTTATTACAATTTCATTCTTTTATAAACACATTGGCACATTTGTCGCCTTTATTATGTAACTGCCTTAAAGCTTGAGTAAGACACACATCCATCTGTATATCTTTCATCTTTTGTTTTGTACCAATAATATAAAATCTATGAAATTGTAACCCACACATAATAGCACGTCTTATTTCCAAAGCTTTTTTTCTCTCAATGTAGTCGGCATCCACCCGCCTGCACCGGGATTTGGGTCCATTGCTCCTGAGGTTGCCTAGCAACAGTGACAAGATGCCTGCCTCTTTGATTATGTGCGCGGCGGTTTTATCTTTGTGCACATATCAGTCTAAATAATGACTTATCCTCTCAATACACACACAGGCACGCGCTCTCTCATTCACAGACAGATATAAATAGATCAATATGAATTCTGTTGAGCACACATGAACGTCCAACCTTGTTCCCACCCTCCATCTGTGCTGATCAGACGATCATTTGGTATAAACGCTGCATGCAAGTCCCTTTCTATAGTCTTTGATATAATATAGGTAGCCTGTATCTAAAAATGTGTACAGCAGCTGTACATGTGTACAAAATACTGTTTGAATTGAAAACATTTTGACTCAATCATATCTCCTGCATGTACAAAATTTATATTGCATATCCATAGAGTGATGTCTTACACTCCGCTAAATAGGGCGCTCGTAGCAGTGGTCAGAGGGCATCTCTGTGATAAATGAGCCGGCCGCTTCACCAGAACCACTCAGGCCATACAAGATCTGCACTCACTGCAGGCTATGAGAGTGATCTACACTTATTGACAGATTAGACTCACTGCATGTGGCTGGGACCATGAAATATTCAACAGTGCCCATGCATGTGTTTATAAATAGCATGTTGATTCTTTTGTGCCGAGAACGAGATTATAGGTTTAAACAGTGACATCAATATGAGTTCAAAATGGACTGGACTAGCGTAAAAATAAGAGGTTGTGCTTTAGCCTAAAGACTAAGCCAGAAAAGGTCATGAAGAGTATCAACAGCCACACCTGTCAGTCAACAGTCGGATGGCACCATCTGTCCTGAGCAGCGCTGGCAGCCTATCAACCGATATGATCAGAAAGGCCCCTTAGAATTTATGGATCAGCTAACAATAGCTGAGGATTCTGGGATAGTAAAGTATGGGTACACTCCTAAGAAAAGGTTCTAAAATGAACTTTATGAGGTTCCTGGAGATTGCAACTGTGGGGGAACCTCAAAGGTTCACTTTTGAACCTTAAGGTGCATTAATGACCCTCATGGGTTCCTTTTTCTAGATAGCAATAACATTGTCATTATTATTTATGTTATTATTGTTATTATTATTATATATTACTAATCCAATTTAATTCATAAATATTTATTACAATCAAACCAACAAACAAATAAATTAATAAATAAACAATGCATTTCTATACACTTTCATTTAATAAAAAATCATAATAATAAAATAAAATTATATGTATATATATATACACAAGACCATTGCGGGTGGCATATTAGTTTTGGCATCATGATACATTAAACAGTATTCAATGAATGTTAGGTTGTCCCTTTGCAAACAGCACAGGTTTGGGTGTGTATAATTCCTAAACAAGGAGAAAATAATGTTATACTATAACAATATTTAATAGTTAACTTTTTTTTTTTTTTATATTTTAACAAAATTAGGCACTAATAAATATGAGACTTTTTTTGCAGCTGTCACAATGGCTTTGAAAAGAAAGATAAGGCAGTGTAAACTATCATGTCATTGTAATGAAGAACCCAGTCATGAAAAAATGGCCAAATCAGTGATTTATTACCTTTGTGTGACAAATCAACACCGATTTGCTTTCTTCATCCAACTCAGTAACAATATACCCCCACTGCTCATCTTTGGCACTCGCTGATCACTGTTTGTGCCGCCAGACTCTTTGACATTTAACCCAAATGAACTTGGCCTCTTTTGATGCAAATCATAAACAGATAAATCCTCCATCTACAAAATAAATAAATATACATAAAGCATGCTTGCATAATAATAAAAATGTTAGTACTGAAGTATCACTGTATTTTGGAAAACCAACCTCTACAATGGTTGCTTGATGGACACCTGCTGTTTTCTTACTTTATTTATCCAATCTGACTATTTCTAACTATTTCAGACTGAAAACTCAAACTTAAACTTTTTCAACTTAAACTGTTTTAACTTTTCTTAACTTCTTAAAATATTTTAAACTTTTCCAACTTTCAGCTCCAGCTTTCTCAAGCCAACTTTAAGTTTGTCTAGACAAACTTTTTTTATCTAGTTTGTTTTTAAAACCATTCTTTGCCATTTTTTTCTCTCAATAACTGGTATTTGGTATTAAGGGCTGAAGACACCTTGTTGTGTTTGTCTGTGGTCCTGTATCTGAAAATAGAGAAAAACATTTTTACCCTCATTATTTTCTAAAGTTATACACTTACTGCGCTGTGGAAATGACCAAGTACAGGCACACTTCTAATCAAACAGACTATGTCCTGTCAAAAAATGTATTTATTTTTTCTCGCTAATATGTTGCCAAGCATGTATGTTGTCTGAGATTGTTCCAGGTGAAATATCAATAGGAAGGTGGTCTTGCTGGCATCTCAGTCTTTCTTGTAGTCTTATGAATTGACCTCAATCCTTCATTTTTTTTGGGAAATATTTAAGATTTCGTAGTCTCAGTTAAGATCATTAAAATCATAAATTTCTCTGTTAAGACAACAGAAGTAAGAAAATTATAGTTATAAAGCTAGAGTTATAAAGACAGTTGTAAAGTACATACAAACAGTATCATTTTAATTCAACATACTATCTTGATAAAGACAGGCATGTCTCTTTTGAGAATTGATGATAATAGTGTCCTCTGTGTGTTTACCTCACAAACACATGTCTCCGCCCAGCTCGTCAGTTGTCATGGTGTTTCATTGCAAGTCTCCACCCCTTGACCTAGTTTTAAGTGTATAAAGTCTCCATATGTTTGAGTGTTTGTCACGGTCTATTGCACTGTCTTCCTGTTGTTTTCTCCACCCGTGTTTCAGTGTTTACTCTACCGACCCACGCCTGGACCCTGACTAGTCTCTTGCTCTGCCTCCTCCATTGATGTTTGCCAGTAATGACCCTGATCTGTCTGTTTCTGCTCTGTGGTATTCAATAAACAGCCTGCACACGAACCCGCATGTCTTCCCGCCTCCTTCCCGTGACACTTACACGACACAGATCATGCTTCACATTTAAAGAAGTGCTACAAAATTACATAAATCCATGTGACCAACCTGATCATGTCATGTGTTTTGCCAACCATAATAATTTAAAAGAATTTGTTTTTGTCACTTGTCATGTTCTGAACTGAATGATAAGCTAACTGAGGTTTAAAGGTTGAATGTGGTATGGAGAAAATGAAAATCTAAGTATGAAGATAAGCACAGACCACAGCAAAGGTTCTACAAAAATCTGCCAAATAACCAGTGGATTGTTCTAGAAGCTGGAAGTTCAAATTTGCACTTTAAGGTTATTTTTAAAGAACTCCAAAGGTTCAATCTCTTCTAAGAGTGTAATAAAGACAGATATTGACTGAGGAATCAAATTAAACCCCGCATGTTTATTTTGCTCATAAACTCTGTTTGTCTGAACACAGATATACTGCACAGAGAAATGTATACCTAAATAATATAAATAAAGCAAGTCTGAATAAAATAAAGCAAATAAATTACTCTATTTTATAAATGTACAGTCATTAAATTGAATGTGCTAGACAATAAAGACATGTAAAACTGGAATTTCTACCTGGAATGTTAATTGTTTAATTATATATTGTTGGTGTAAATTAGGTTTAGGTGGATTCAGTTATGTTAAATAATATTTTAGATTCCTGACAGAGTGGCCTTTTTGAGTCAACAAAGTATCATATTAAACTAATTCAGTTTATTAGAATACTAATATAAACTGATGTTTAGTTTTATGTGAGTTTACATGATTATAAACGCTTTTTTACAAAGAACTATGAGCAAAAACGTTTTGTGAGAAAAAAGTGCACTTTCTGTAGATCTGCAGATTGGTGTAATTCATCAATCAGTAAGATCAGACTCTGCCCTCTGCTGGAGTAGGACTAACAGTGAAGCCCTCGCATGTTGAATTGCCCGAGAACACCTTTTCAATTAAACAAGTAATATTAAACCATATTTACCACTTCTTTATCAGTTGTACGATTCTCTGTAATCCTCTTATAAAGTCACAGGTAATGAATTTCACTGTTAAGCTCTGAAGCTCATTTATTTTAGTCATTGAACCATATGTAAAAATCACATGAAATACCCCATTTAATCATGGGATTTAAGACAAACTAATTCCTTTAATCACTGTAAACAACATGGAATTATATTAATCTGCATATACATAGAATTTAATTATAAAAGGTACAAGCTCAACTTTTCCACACTCTCTCAAACAATTAAAAAGACACAAAATAAAAATAAATGTAAAAGAAAAAAAATAAATGTTTTTTTGTTGTTCTTGTTCTTGTTGTTTTCTTTCAAATCATTCTAGAAAAAAAGGTTCCCCTAACTGAAAAATATTTAACACCTTCTTATGTCAGTCTATGGAATTACCTTTTGCCAAACTTGAATGCTAACCATAACCAGCCTAACTGGTTTGTTAGCCTAGTTGTTTAATGCCAACAAGGATGTTGATCCAGGAACATTAAGAATAGACACAACGAGCCTCGAGCACTGATCACTGACACTGACGATCACAAGCTCTGACATGCCATCATTTAGTGAAAGACCTGCCTGAGAGCCGGAGCGCACAAAATTGGCACTGACTTTACAGAGAAGCAGGGGTGTGATTTAAAACCCTGCACAGGAAAAGATAGAGACGCATTTATGAGGAGAGATTTAAATGATCACTGGCAGAGCAAGCTTTAGATGAGCTCTCCCGGTCATGGTTCGCCATAGCCTTGTGATCTTGAGGAAACTGAAAAAGCTCAGGAATTAAATAGATGGGTGCATTGGCATGTGGCTGAAACGTGGTCCAATATTCATCAGGCTCCAGCAACTCACAGAATGATTTGCAGCCAAATTATGCTGAGTGTTTGTGTTAAGCGTTTGGTTCTTCTCATGTTTGAAATGCACAGAGCATCTGATGTGACTGTGTGCGTGTGTGTAACACAGATACCTCCTTCACATGGTAAGAACCGACAGATTAGCATGATAAATGAGAGGGGCTAAAGAGCCTATCGCCAGAGGTTTGTTTGTCTGTTATATGCCATAATTTTGTAATAAAACTTTGTCATTTTGTGCTAGTGATGCTTTAGAAGGAATATGGCTTTACAGAACTGTAATCAGCACTTAAGATCAAGGAAAACAGTTGATGAGTGCGGTGTTCTTTCCTGTGCTGTTGCACTTCATGATAAGAGAGGAAGTTTGGGTGGAATGTTTGTAGCCATCGCCTACAATTAAGTCAGTTGTATACATACACTACTGTTCAAAAGATTGGGGTCAGTAAGAGTTTTATTTAGTTATTCATTTTTTTTGATAAAATATGCTTTTATTTAGCATTAAATTGATTAAAAGTGACAGCGTTTCAATTTTAAATTAGAATCAGCATATTGTAATGTGTAATGATGCTGAAAAATCAGCTCTGCCATCACAGGAGTAAACTAAATGATAAAACATATTAAACATATATTAACAGTTATTTCAATTTTTACTTTATACATGTACGGTCTCAAAGAAATACCAATAAAAAACCCAATTGCTGTTTTTTTAGAGTGTTGCTACCAAAAACGTACAAAAACCTCAAAACATTAATATGAAAAAGTATGATAAAAAAGACCTTTCTCTAGTACAGACAGAAAGTGACAATATGCCTAATGTATTCCATTTCCTTCAACTGTGATGCAAGATCATGTGGGTACCGGCTTATAAAGCTGTAGTGCTACCTGCTGCCCCACTGGAGGGCAGATGGGTGCAAACACCAGCCAATGACAGAACAGCCCTATTTCCCATCAACCTCAAGCACAGCAGGTAAATGCGTGCAGACTTAGCACAATCTTCTAAGTGGCATGAAACTGCAGTGCATCAGGAAGTGCTAAGATGCATTGAAAACCACAGTATATAGTTAATTAAATAAACAAAGTCTCTCTGTCTTACGGCCAAGCAATCGTAAAATATTTACCAGAACTTCTATTTTGGTGAAACCCCTACAGAACAAATCAATGTCCCTCTTAATTCATGTGTACACTGAGAAAATATTTATTTAATTTACTATATTTCTGCAATCAATATTTTAGAATGTTGACTAACTTTCAACCATTTTTTTTAATTTTAATGTTGCTTAAATAAATAATTTCTTATTTATCTAATATATATATATATATATATATATTTATATATAGTTGTCGTAACTAACTTAACTAACATAGCAAAACAAATGTTGATTATTTGCCCATACAGTGAAAGCCAATGTTTTATTCATCCAGTTTTGGAAAATAAATATAAATGAACAATGACAGAAATGTTGTCTTTTTTTTAATGCATAGAACTTTTATTTACAAACTTTCTGTTTATGAGTCAAGGCCATTCTCAAAAAAAAAAAAAAAAAAAAAAAAAATCTATGGCATGATGAATTATTAAAAAGACTATCAGTTTCTTCATGGTCAGTTTTCTCAGTAACCATGGCAAGGCCACATGCATTATTAACATGTACAGGAACACTGGTGGTGAGGCTGATGGTGACTCACAGATCAACCTCTTTCCAGGTCTGTTCGCTGTGCCTGGGCTCCAGTGGAATCATGGAGCAAAACCAGGGCTAACTATTTCCATCCACCAATGAAACTGAGGGATTAAAATTACCTTTTTGTTTGTGGACCATGTAAGCCGACGCAATGGAGGAGGCTTTGTTGACACCGGAGGATGGGAAGAGGCAGAAAAGGGTGAGATTCCGGGTGGCCTCAGGGAACAGTGGGAGGGTTTTGAAAGAGATGTTTAAGGATGAAGGGCCGTCGGATTCCCTGGATTCAGACTGCACCAGTAGCTCCGAGGCGGACCGGGCCAGCACTCCATCCACCAGCGGGGAGGTGAATGGACACCTGTGCGGATTCTTGGGGTCGGAGTTGGACGACAGTGGTAGTGAGCCTGATGACTTGCTGATGTTTGCAGGAGGAAGAGACAAAGTGTTGAGTACCAAACGAGTGAATATCCTCAGCAAAAATGGGACGGTTCGGGGAGTCAAGCACAAAGTCAGTGCTGGCCAAATACTCTTTGATAACTTGGAGAAAAACAATGGGGTAAGTCTTGAGAGTCAGTTTTTCCATCTACAATCTTGACAGTGTATGTCAGCGCATTAGCTCTGACGAATAATATTATCAGACTTTCTTTAAAACTGACAGGTGCTCGGAAGCTTTGTGTCCTTAACAGGGTCAGAGCCTCTTTCCTCAGCCACTATTGGTTACAGAACATGCTCTCAGGCTTTGGCCAGACAAATGAGCTGTCCCACAGAGCAAGATCACTGTACGATTAAAGATTAATGATGCATTTCTTTAAGTGTTTTGGCTAAGCTAATCATCTTAATGTATTTTCAGGACCTCGGCCTTGTAGGTGGCCACTGAAAAACTTGCTGACAGCTTTGGTCTGATATCAGATGTAATTCTATATCTTTTTTTATAACAGAGGGTAAATAGGGGATTAGACGGACCAATAAAAAGGTCATTATTTAAACAGTGTAATACAAGACATATTTTAAATACTGACAGAACCCATAAGGGGCTAGGAAACTGAGATAGGAAGATTAATTGTTTTTCAATGCTTTTAGAGTTCACTCACCAAAAAATGCAAAGATTCTTCCCAACAAAGAAAGAAATGTTTTGTCAGTGCAATCCATGTGATATCAGGCTGTTATTTTATGTTATTTTTAACTGTTCATTTTTCTTTTCTTTGCCATTATCGAGAGTATACTGCATGAGCTATGCTGAAAGAAACACTCATGAGTTGTGGTGAGTTACTCTCTATAATGGGTAAGGATGGGACGAGAAGGAAAAGAGCTGTTGAATTATGTCTGCACACGAAAGTATTTTTATAGCTTCATAAAGAACGGGTCAGAACGTTCTTGGATATCATCAAAATATCTTCACTTGTGTTCTGAAGATCGTACAGGTTTGGAACGACATGGTGACTAATTCATCCCAAACTTTCATTTCTGGGATAACTAATGCTTTAAGTTTTTCTTGTTAAAGGATACCATTTTATTATTTTGCAAACAAAAGATTGTGAAGCTAAAAATCATTACACAAGCATCCAAATGAAACATTCATAAAGAAATATACTTCTTGTACATTATACATATAAGACCAGATAACTAAAATTCTATTAAGATTAATGAACGAGTGTTAGTTTATAACTTTGAGAGGACTTGATGTTAGTCATTGTAATATCACCATTACCTGACTGTAAAATGCCAGGTCTGAGAACAGTTCTAGCATTTTTATTTATTTATTTTTAGATGACCCTTTTAGTTTTGTCATCTGATGTATCACTGTAATGCTGTATCATGTTTATCCAAGATGGCCCAAGAGGATAAGCCACCACCATCTTTGTCAGCATGTTATAAGTATGTCAATACAGCAAGTATATAACATTTTTATGAGCTGCTTGATGTCAGATAAGGATGGTGAGATTCATAAGACTGACAATAAGTGCTCAATAATAGCATTACTGCTGTTTTATTGGCACTTCATAAAACTCATTACTCATGTTCATACCTGGCTGACACAATGCTGCAGTCTCTGATCTAAGCTTCCCATGTTCTTATTGGAATTTGAGGATTAGTACAATTGTCCTCAACTAGAAACATCTATTTAAGTTGCTTATAAATACCACATCAGCCTAACTACGCACTAACTAAATGCTACAGTTGCATTGGAAAGTTCCAAGGCTATCCTTTAGTCTCATTTCAAAATGTGTGGAGGTTGAGTCTATTTTTGCTCTTTGCTAAGAAAAACACCTTCACACTTCATGAGAGCTGTTCTTCTTAGAAAGGATGCTGGAGGTCAGTCTCAAGAACAGTGACTCACAAAATCAATAGATGCTGCCGGCTGCCTCATATTACCTGCAGAAGCTGCTGCAAGCCTTGTGCAGACTTAGAAAACATAAAACACATTTATTGTGTTTTTCAATTACAAAGGGTACTTTTCAAATGCAGTACATTAAACTGATTTGTTCTCATTTCTGAAGGTTTTGCTGCAAATGCATTTGCTTACTGTTGAAAGCAAGTAATTAAGTGTCATGATTAGATTGAATACTGTGAAAGTAATGCCAGACTTCTATGTTTTCTTTGGCCCTCTCAGCCTGAACTGACTCTAGAGTTCGGGCGAATTGTAATCTACACCACCAGTTTTCGAGTGGTCAGGACTACATTTGAGAGATGCGAACTGGTCCGAAAGATCTTTCAGAACCACAGGGTGAAGTTCATAGAGAAGAACATTGCTTTGGACGGTGAATATGGGAAGGAACTGGAGACACGCTGCAAGAGAGTGGGAGAACCTCCCTCACTGCCTGTGGTCTTCATTGATGGACACTACCTAGGGGTCAGTGTTCACACCAATGCTCCACATCTGTTTCAAATCTATGCTACATTTAAAGCCATAATGCTAACGCTTGAACACTGAATAATTTGTATATGTTTTGCACATTCAGGGTGCAGAGAAAATACTCGCAATGAATGAATTAGGGGAGCTTCAGGATCTCCTCAACAAAATAGAGGTAAATATTGATAGTTTTTGCTGCAGTGCCAAAGAAGAACTTTATCCTTACTGGATTAACTTTATTTTTTAGTGTAAATAACATAATAATAAGAACCCCTTTTCACAAATTTTATATATATATATATATATATATAAATATATATATATATATATATTTAATACGTTATTTAAGTGTCATATAATCCAAGTATATATTTTAACTGGTTTATCATCATGGTTTATTCTGTAAAAGGAAAAAGAGCCACTTGTGACATAAACTTGTGAAGTTTATTATTACAGTTCTAGCTCTTTCAACATAGACTGCATTATCAGTGCTTCATGTAATTTATATTACATTTGAGCATTTGGCAGGCAAATTTGTTATACAGTGGTTTCTCAAACATAATGAATGCCAACAATTTAAACACAATCCTGAGGCAACTAAGTAAATATTCTACATTTTCCAAATTTTTAAGCCATCTCACTTACTTTTTTTCTTGAAATGTTCAGTTTTTGTATAATTCACATTGAATACATACCTATAAAATGACCACTATGCAAATAGTTACATCTTCTTTGGGTTGACCATTTATAGATTGGGTCTCATCAATAATTGCAAAACAAAAGCAAATTCAAAATATGATTGTGCATTTACATAAACAGTGTGCCCAACAAATGCAAGTTTGACTTTATCAAATAAATAAAGCATCACTCAGATTCTATCTCAAAGAGAATGTGCGTATGGGTCAAGTGTTTCACTGAAATCCACTCACATTTGTCTGTTTCTCTGTCTGATGTAGAGGGTTCAGCACCCCGACACATGCCAGACGTGTGGGGGATATGCCTTTGTCCCGTGCCCTATGTGCCATGGCAGCAAAATGTCTGTGTTTCGCAACTGCTTCACCGACTCCTTCAAAGCCCTGAAGTGCACAGCGTGTAACGAGAATGGTCTCCAGCCCTGCTCCAGCTGTTCGCACTAAGATCCTCTTCAAGTGCCTGCAAAAGTGTTCCCAGCACCACCCCATAAGCCATGTATAAAATAAGAGACGCAGAACAAACTGCTATTTGTGAATAAACAGTTTTTTTTTTTAGAAAACTCAACATGTCTACAGATGTAGTTTTTACCATATTTGCGATCTGATGATAATTATTACAGCACAAAGATTTTTTGTCACATGCCAACAGATGTCTGGCAACATTACCTAATCGGACAGCAGGGACACTGTCTGTCACTGTAAATAAATACAGCAATTAGGTAAATTAACTAGTAGTTCAGAGAGACATATCATCTTTCTGAACCTTATGATCCCAGCACGAGACAAAATTCAAAGCATTATCTGGTGGACATCAAAACAGTTGACCTACAACGAAAAATCAAACATAGGACTAAACCACAAACAAGTAACAATTAATTAATAATGGTAATATTTATTGTAGTCATTTTTAATCTATATTAAATACCATCTTTTAAAGAAATATTATTTAGTTAAGTGTTTCTATTAAATATTAGTTTAATTATTTTCCAGCCAGTTAAGGATGTAGTTACGTAGGATATATTTAATTATTCAAACTTTTGCTGGAATCAGATTGCATGACATTGAAAGATGACCTAATGTCTGTATTCCAATCATATCACATTTCAGTTCAGTTACAGGGTTGATTAAACAAAGCGTCAAATCAATTAATAATTGAAAGAAGTGTAAATCAAGTGCATAGCGATAATACAAAAAATAAATAAATAAATAAAAGAAAGAAATAAAAGAAAATCACACATGATTGAGGTTGGCAGAAATCCTTCACAAACAGCCGGGCTGATATGGAAGTGTGTCTCTGTGCTTTCATAGCCCTGTACAATGCTGCTTGATTCTGGGTCTACAAGGCAGCATTGTAAAGAGGCTCAAAGCTCAGAGTAAATCATCTGTTCTTGAAGTCTATTGAGGGTACATAACACCACTGGCAGTCTCTGAGAACTGCCTAGCGAAAGGCAACAGCATTTCTGGACACCCTTGTAAGATGCCTCATAATGCTGTCAAGGTAGGCAGCTCGTTGAGTTTTCCAGATGCAGGCAGTGTCACACTAAGGTTAGATAAATGCCAATTCTGAAAGGTAAATTAACAGATAAATATAGTGTAATGCTTCCATTGCTGCTGAATTAATAGAGCTGGCGGACGTGGCCATCAAGACAAGTCCGATAGCGCCCCCTATTGGTGTGTTTGCTCTGACAAACATCAATAACAATAGGAAAATTCACACGAATATCAAATATCGACATTCTATAAAAACAATCCAAACGGGCTAGCATGCAGAAACTGGATGTATATCACGGTTAAACTGCAGCAAAAAAAGCAATACTAATACAATATTTGTGGTTTAGATATTAAATATCTGATATATTGTGAACAAAGCACAAATGCATCGTGTTGACTTTTTACAAACAATAAGCGAATTTAAAAAAGCGCGCGATGTATAAACTCGACAGATTTCAATGAACCTTCGTAAAATCACTGATTTATTTTGATATACAAGCATCTCAGCGATAATATTCGTTTCTTTACAATCCGTCGAGTAAACATTAGTCATCAGACCAAAAGAAAAAAACACATTTTACCTCCACAGAGAGACCAAACCCGATGTTCAGCCGCGGCGGTGATCTCTACCTTTCTTCATGATCACCATCACAGATGCGCCACACGTTTCTTATGTCCCTCCGCGGCGGTGTCTCAAACCCTAGTGCGCGCCCTGCCTAGACAGCGTTTTGGGACGCGTCGGGCGTCACCGAGTCAAACGCTCACAACGCGTTCACATATGTCGTCTAGGTATGCTGCTCACTAGGATTTGAGACACAGCCTATGTACAATGTCCCTGCTGCTGTAGATGCATTCTGCACACCGCAAACTGAAAAAAAAAAAATCACGGCTGCCATTGACCATATAGAATCCGATGTGATGCGGCACATTAGGTGCGCGAAATCTATATGGGTCTATTTTGAGAAACCCTGTTGTAGGCTGCAGCTCAAACGTGCAGAAATACATCTGAGACAATCAACATGAAAGGTTATGATTACCGATGAGTGTATTAGCAAACGACATTGACATTTTTGAAGAGCTATGTTCAATAAGGAATACATGTAAATAAATGTTGGAAAAAGTCTCTTATGCCCACCAAGGCTGCATTTATTTACCCCCAAATAATGTACAATAGTTTAAAATATTATAAATTAAAATAACTAGAAAATAATAATTTGCGGAATAAAAACATTAATTCCTTAAAAAAAACCTTGTATTTTTAAAAAATAACAAAGCAGTAAAAAAAGAGATTAATATTCAGCGGTTTAATAAATTAATTGCAATTTATTCATAATTTTTCTTCAGTAGCTCCAAACAGCTCAAGGATCTAACAAAATAAACCTCAAATAAACACTTAAAATATATAGCCTTTCGCATAACTAATTTCCAAACTTCATACTTGCTAACCATCCTTGAATATGTTCCTCCAACCTGCATTAGATGTCTGACTGTTCCTAAGGGCAAATTTCACAATGTTTAAAAACATTACTTAGACTTCAGCACAAGAGAGCAGGTAACTACCACAAAATATACTGTTTTTATGTGTACTAGCGGTATTTCAATGGACTGAATGCTTCTTTTTTCAGATATCAAAATACGAGCGTTTCATAGTCAGGAATATTTACAATGGGAAAACACATGCGCTAGTGTTCACAGACTTAAAAGTGTTCACAAACTTAAAAGGTTAGCAGCACAACAATGCCACCAACAACTTTAGTAACAGAGCTGTTTTTGGACCAACAATTGCTTGCTTCATTCAGTCACACTAAATTACAGATGAACGGTCCAGAAACAGCATAATGACATTAGTACTTTTAATATAGGAAGGATTTGAAGGTCTGGGTAGTCCATCACCTGAGGGGGTCTGAGGTGGGCCATGGACACCTGTTGTAGTAAATCTGGTTTTACAGTTCTTTCATTGCTGATAAATATGGATATAAACCATAATATAACACACTTTCTTCATCTGTTATTAGCAATATTTTAAATAAGTGTAATTAAGGAATCTGAATTGCTTTTTTTAATTGGATTGAAAAAGTAATTACCATTTTTGTAATTGTAGTTTACAAAGATTACAATTACTCTTCATTTTTGTAACGCACATTAATGAATATTTAATAAATCAGCTTAATTCATTCACTGACAATGGCATCTATTGAATATGCCATCATCTCTGCGCAACTAAATAACAATGGAGTAACATGGGAAACTTTTTACATTGAAACTTCATTGAGTGTTTATGCTGCTTTGCATGCAAATTGTGAAAAATAAAGTAAGACTGGTCATTTTACAACCCATGGACATGATTTAAAAGCTCTGATGGTACCAACTACCACAACTCTGAAACTAATGACTGTAAAATAATCATTTATTAGCCTTGTCTCTATCCAGCTGGAGTCCTCTCTGTAGTGGCTATGGTTTTGCTATTTTATCAGCAACTGAAACCAGGTTAGTGCTTGCTTGATGTTTAACAGATGTAACATAACACCTAAGCTGATTGGTTGGCTGGAGAGGATGGGGTGCTCATGGTTTGATTAGTTTTCCTTCCGCTCCATTCTGCAAAGTGTCCCGACGTTATAAAATCTCCAGATCCACATGGCGCACATCAGGATTACGTTGCTGTTGGAGATAAAGAGCAGGAGTCAGTGAAGGCAAAATGAGGACTAGTAAGTACTAACTTGTTCTAAAGAACACTCCATTCAACACATTCATACATACAAAAATTCAATACGTTCATTCAGCAAGAACGCATTAAACTGTTTAAAAGTGTAAAAAAAACTTGGTTCTTTCAAACTTTCTCTTCACCAAAGAATCCTGAAAAAAGTATCACAGTTTTCACAAAATATTAAGCAGCAGCAACTGTTTTAAATGTTGATAATAAATGCTAAAATGTATTTTTAAAAAAATGTCCAAAATCTTTAAATGTTCATATTTGAGCTTTAATGCAATCTACTTTTTTTTTTTTTTTTTTTTTAATCAAGAAATACCAAAATACCAAGTAAAACCTGATTTTTCTTTCCCAAAGTTAAACACTAAAGAGGGAAACTGGAAGGCTTCGCTTTGATTTATTTGAATAGCGGTGGCCAAATAGCTGAACCGATTTCCTTTATGTGCAATCATGAGTATGGTGTCTGCTGAATGTAGTGCTGACTTATTCTGACAGCTAACCATACATCATGTAGGTCAATTTTCCTGAAGGATTGTCACGACGGAGATCTGAATCGGACATTCTTAAAAATAAAGGCTCCAAAATGGTCTTTTCAAAGCACTGCCAAAGAAGAACCACTTATGGTTTGCCAAAGAACCTATCAGTGAACAGTTCTTAAGAAAACAATGTTCTCCGATCCTTCAGGAACACTGACCTACATGATGTATGATGTAGGTTTTCTTAGTGTGGAAAATATTTTAAATTATTTAATAATTCTACTATAAAAGGACCTTTTGTACATAGAACCTTAGAGATCAATTAAGAACTTGAGTGTTGTCTTAGATACCTTTAGTTCTTTCTCTAGACGGTCCACCTCTGCTCCTAAAGTGTCAATAATGTTCTCCCCGTGCTTCAACATAAAGTTCTCCAGCTGCTCTGGCGTCTTCACCTGCTGAATGTCCTGCATGCCAAACACACAATTTATAAGCACATACTATACACTATTAAAATGCAGAGCTCACAAATACAGGTCCTTTTCAAAAAATTTGCATACTGTGATGAAGGTCATTATTTTCGGAAATGTACTGATAAACATTAGACTTTCATATATTTTAGATTCATTACACACAACTGAAGTAGTT
>JAUYWG010000012.1:1523929-1535562 GCA_034779775.1 Enteromius afrohamiltoni
CTTTTAAAAACTCCCAGCCTGGTTCATTACTCAAAACCACAATCATGGGTAAGACTGCCGACCTGACTGCTGTCCAGGACATCACTGACACCCTCAAGCAAGAGGGTAAGACACAGAAAGAAATTTCTGAACGAACAGGCTGTTCCCAGGGTGCTGTATCAAGGCACCTCAGTGGGAAGTCTGTGGGAAGGAAAAAGTGTAGCAGAAAACGCTGCACAATGAGAAGAGGTGACGGACCCTGAGGAAGATTGTGGAGAAGGACCGATTCCAAACATTGGGGGACCTGCGGAAGCAGTGGACTGAGGCTGGAGTAGAAACATCCAGAGCCACCGTGTACAGGCGTGTGCAGGAAATCGGCTACAGGTGCCATATTCCCCAGGTCAAGCCACTTTTGAGCCAGAAACAGCGGCAGAAGCGCCTGACCTGGGCTACAGAGAAGCACCACTGGACTGTTGCTCAGTGGTCCAAAGTACTTTTTTCGGATGAAAGCAAATTTTTCATGTCATTCGGAAATCAAGGTGCCACAGTCTTGGAGGAAGACTGGGGAGAGGGAAATGCCAAAATGCCTGAAGCCTAATGTTTATCAGTACATTACAGAAAATAATGAATTTTATCACAATATGCAATTTTTTTGAGAATCACCTGTATGACAAGGAACACTGGCATCTAACAATGCCTTGGGAAAAAAAGGTTCCATTAAAGCTTAAAAAGTTCTTTAAAAATCTTAAAAAATAAAGCATATACTGTGCATAAATCTATTCTGTGTCCTAAAGTCCTGAAACATTTGTATCTCATATTTTAAATCAGTCAATGCAATTTTGGAAAGAAATCAATCAAATCTGTATATGTTTGAAAATACTCAGATGTAACCTTATGGAATGATTTTAGACTAAAATGATTAAAAGACATACACACAATTATCCATGCGCGGCATAAATTGAATGCATGCTTCTTATTATGCTTCAAACACACAAATACCTTACAATTTGAGTATGTGGACATTTAGGGTTAAATGCTTATACAGCGATTTGTACAAATAAGTACATGTTTGCGAATAAAACTGGTCTGTTCTACATTAATATAACATAAACTGTGCATGCAAAAAGGAATCTGTGCATTTATGAATCAGGTGATGCGTTCATTTATTGACATCTTGTTCAGTTTATTTGGATTTTGAGACTTCATTTTCGCATTTTTACAGCTTTTCACAACACACACCACTACCTTCTCACTGCAATCTATTAACGTGTGGACGATTTGGAAAAATCAGCAAATGTGCGTTTCTACACTGAAACAAATGGTGTTCAAATGTCTGCAAAATTATGAATTACATTAATGTGCTGAGTTCAAAGTAATTTTGTGAGCATAAATGTTCTATTGTCTATTAAAATGTCATAATTTGCGTGGCGAAAGGGAATCTGTGCGTGCATTTATTGACTTTTCTTCTACGTTAAAAGAAAAGGATGCTCACACCAAATGTTGATTTAATTTAATTAATTAAAGTTAATGGATAAAGAATATCCATTTATGACATTATTTTGGACTGCCTAAAACTTTTAACAGTACTGTAGCTTTGCAGGGAGCTTGAATCGTTTTGGAGACATTGTTCTCCACAATTCAGAATTTAGTCTGTCTCAGTGTATTCTGTTTCTTCATATTATCCCAGGCAAAATCAGATCTCTGTATGGGGCAAACAAAAATATCACTGCATTATAACAGTTAATGGCAAAATGAATGTTTGGAAATATGAACTGATATTTCCTACTACCACACTACAGCAGAAGATAGAAATATAGACTTAAAACCAGATGCTGTTTTTTTAGATGCTGAAAATTGCATTGATCTAATAATGTTGGCCACCACCACTGTAGTCTTCTTCCTGATCCTACTAGGCCTATTTTCTATCATGGAATATGTAGAAAATTCGCTTGATAAAATTCCTAATCAACTTAAATTAGGTTGCATTTCCCTCTATGATAGTAAAGAATCCAAAATTAGATTTGCATGACGTCACTAATCTATAATATTTACCATGTAAATAAAGTAAATGAAACCCGATAATACATAATACAAAACGAGCCTGAGTCTTAACTTAAAATTTTACATTTTTTATTTTTTTCACACCCAACTAGATAAAGTTGATAATAGCTCTGTACTGCGACTGCCATAATTTATAATTCTGCCGACATCAGTTGAACACCATTTGTTTCAGTGTAGAAAAGCACAATTTTTCCAAATTGTCCACACGTTAATAGATTGCAGTGAGCCTTGTGTGTAGGTGAAATGAAGTCTCAAAATCCAAATGAATCGAACAAGATTGACTTGAACAAAACGTCAATAAATGAACGTGTCACCTGATTCACAAATGCACAGATTCCTTTTTGCATGTGCAATTTATGATATATTAATTTAGAACAGACCAGTTTTATTCACAAACTTGTCTTTATTTGTACAAATCACTGTACAAGCATTTAATCCTGAATGTCCACATACTCAATTTTGTGTTTGTAATAAGCATGCATTAAATTTATGTAGCGCATGGATAATTGTTTGTGCATCCATTAATCATTTTGAGTCTAGAATCATTCCATATAACTCCCTTTGCAATCTTTAACAAATTCATAAGTAACTGTAATTTAAATACACATTATTTCCCCAGTAACTGTGTAACGTATTATAGTTATATTTTATTTTGTAATTAAATAACGTAATTCCTTTACATGTATCAGTTACTTCCCAACACAGTGATGTTGTTCAGATTTCATTAAATCAATATTCATGTTACATATAATAAATCAAAATCAAGGTCAATCACTCTGTCATGGGAAAACTGACAATGTTTTTTTTTTTTTTTAGTACCTTTTTAAAGAACAAATGGCTGTTAATGAGAATGACAAATAACACAAACATTGAATTTGTAACCCTCTAACATGTAGTTTTCTTTTGCACTAAACCAAAGACTCCTGCAGCACCATGCAAATGTTCCTTAGTATGGGAAGGTAACAAATACTGTGGCTTCTATCCTGTCGGCACAGCTTCAAACCACATCTGTAGACGTATGTCAAGGTCGATGAAGCACACTGCTCTATTATTCAGCTATAAGCTGAAGCCCAGTCACCGGCCAGCATTATTAATCCAGAAGAGGCTGATGAAGTTCACACTTCTGGATGAGATCATTAAGGAGAGAACACCTGGTGTTGTGGAGGGCCGTCTGGGGCCTGTCCTATTTCATTAAGCCTTGGTGGGGCTCATCTTTGAAGCGTCTCTCTGCAGGAGAGGAGTCTCAGACAATAACCCCAAACAAGGCAAAGACTCTTCTCAACAATGACAACACTAAATCAGGCATTCACAAACAATCCAAATTCAAAGTAAGTTTGGTCAGCTGCTGTTGTTATTGCAGTCCGCCAGAGAGTTGGTAGCAGTTCAAATTTACACAGAATATTTAGGTTATGATAACATTAAAACCCTAAATTCATATTTAGATTTTCTAGATTCATATTTAGATTTAGAAGGTTTATTAAAAAAAAAATTACCCCCCCCCCCCCCCCCAAAACGCAAAACCTTTTTTTAATGAATTCAACAGTTCATCTTATTAATGTTTTAAATAAATGACTACAATAAAATAAAATTTAGTCATGAACAAAACATGAACAACATCACTTTAGACCAAAAAACTTCCAAACTTCCACAATGACATTCCCATTAAATTGAACTTCCAAAATTGCATTCATCTTTGCCATATTACATTCATTTAGTTCACTCGTGCTATACAATGTATATAACAAACACATTAATGCCACTAAACACTTCTACTGACAAGCTACTCGATATTGTCTTATTTTGAATAAAATATCACATAGCTTGTCAGTGATTTATGGCTCTGTGTGCTATTAAATGCCCTCCACCTGAAAGCATGCGAGGGAGATCACAGAACTGGCTTTTCTGATGAAATGCGCAGAAAGGGAGAAAACATGACAGAATAACACATAGCAGGATCTCCTGAGGGATCTCCTCCCAGACCTCCAGACTCCTGGACAGTGTGTGGTGCAACATGGCGTTGGTGGATGGAGCGAGACATGATGTCCCAGATGTGCTCAATTGTATTCAGGTCTGGGGAATGTGTGGGCCAGTCTACAGCATCAGTGCTTTCGTCTTGCAAGAACTGCTGACACACTCCAGCCACATGAGATCTAGCGTCTACATGCATCTATTGTCTTGCATTAAGAGGAACCCAAGGCCAAATGGCATATGGTCCCACAAGAGGTCTGAGGATCTCATCTCGGTACCTAATGACAGTCAGGCTACCTCTGGCAAGCACATGGAGCGCTGTGTGGCCCTCCAACGAAATGCCATCCCACGCCATTACTGACCCACTGCCACACCGGTCATGTTGGAGGATGTTGCAGGCAGCAGAACGTTCTCTACTGCATTTCCAGACTCTGTCACATCTTTCGCATTTGCTCAGTGTGAACCTGCTTTCATCTGTGAATAGCACAGGGTGCCAGTGGTGAATCTGCCAATCTTGGTGTTCTCTGGCAAATGGCAAATGTCCTGCATAACATTATTGAGAGAAACACGTTAGTGATAAATGTTGTCATGTTTGTGCTGACTACTTTAATAAAGTCTGTGTGGTGTCCTGGCAGCCTCTATAAAGAAGTTGCTGGCTCCTCTTAGGAAATTAACAACGAAGTCCTTGCCCACTGACCTTCTATAATATCATGAGACGCTGCTATTACCAACATTTAAACCTTAAGAGTGGAAGGGGAGTAAAAATGCAAGTAAAATAATGAAAAAGTAAAAGTAAAAAATTAAATAAATACAATACAATTTTACATATAACAAGAAAGCAATACAATATACAATATAGAATATACAATATTCAAGTAAGGGTACATGGCATTGAGTGCAAACCAGACAGAGTAGTCTAGGCAAATAGTGCAAATGGAGATTGTAAATGTACGATTAAGTGATCAAAGAGACAAAGTCTTATGAGGTAATAGCAGTCCAGTGCTACACAAAGTGACTGGTGCAGGACAGTGAGTGAGTCAGAGAGAGTGTGTGTGTGACAGAGTTCAGAGAGATCATGGTGGAGAAGAGGGAAGTGGGGGCAGAGCCAGGAAGGAGTTAAGCTTCCTGGCAGCCTGACGGATGAAGCTGTCCTTAAGTCTGCTGGTCCTGGCCTGGAGACTCCGCAGTCTCCTCCCTGACGGCAGCAGCTTAAAGAAGCTTTGCATTGGGTGGGTGGGATCAGCCGCTATGCAAAGGCTTTTTTGGTGAGACGGGTGCTGTAAATGTCCTGGAGGGAGGGGAGAGAGACACCAATGATCCTCTCTGTTGCTCTCACTATGCTTTGGATGGTTTTATGGCAGGACACATTGCAGGCTCCAAACCACACAGTGATGCAGCTCGACAGGATGCTCTCGATGGTGCCTCTGTAGAAAGTGTGCATGATGGGGGCTGGTGCTCCTGCTCTTCTTAGTTTGCAGAGGAAGAAGAGACACTGCTGTGATTTCTTGGCCAGTGCAGTGGTGTTGTTTGTCCAGGAGAGATCCTCTGTGATGTGCACACCCAGGAACTTGGTGCTGCTCACTCTCTCCACAGACACACCATTGATGGTCAGAGGAGCATGCTGAGTGTGCGCTCTCCTGAAGTCCACAACCATCTCCTTCTTCTCCTCCACATTCAGAGAGAGATTGTTGTCAACACACCACGTAGCCAGGCATCTCACCTCACTTCTGTAGTTGTCTCATCCCTGTTGCTTATCCCTGTCTGCAAACTTGATGAACAGGTTGGAGCTGTGTGATGGTGTGCAGTCGTGGGTCAGCAGAGTGAAGAGGAGGGGGCTCAGCACACATCCCTGAGGGGCCCCCGTGTTTAAAATGATGGTGCTAGATGTGTTTCTGCCGACCTGTACTGCTTGTTGTCTTCCGGTGAGGAAATCCAACAGCCAGTTACACAGTGAGGTGTTGAGCCTCAGCTGGACCAGTTTTTGAGTGAATTGTTGGGGGATTAGTGTTGAATGCTGAACTGAAGTCTATGAACAACTTTCGGACATATGATTCTTTTTTGTCCAGGTGTGTGAGTGCTGAGTGGAGTGCAGTGGAGATGGTGTCATCGGTCGAGCGGTTGGGCCGATACGCAAACTGGAAGGGGTCCAGGGAGGGGGGCAGGACAGACTTAATGTGTTGCATGACTAGCCGTTCTAAGCACTTCATCAGGATGGGAGTAAGTTCAACAGGACGGTAGTCCTTAAAGCAGGAGGGAGCTACCCCCAATCTCAAGAATAAGACCACCAACTCGCTTCGGGACTGGAAAGTAAAAGCATTTTTCCTTTTCAGGGACTATTTGAATTGCTCCCTATAAAGGAGTGTTGAACTTGTGCAGAACGTGTACTGTCTTTTCATGCAGCAACTGCTGTTGAACCATAGGTTAGGCTGGCTTACACATAATACATTAACACAATTACATTACATTAACATTAATACAATTCTATTATTCAAATATAGTGTTGGGAGTAACGCGTTACAAAAGTAATACATTACAGTAATATATTACTTTTTCCTGTAACGCAGTAGTGTAAGGTATTACTTATCAAGTTTCAGTAATATTTTACAGTAATGCTTGTGTTACAACACACTTTTAGTCTAACTTTTTATTGGTCAAAACAGCAAGACACAAGATATTAACGTATAAAAATGCTGCAAGTCAGCTCTATTTTCTGTTTGTGGTCAGTTATTAACCATGTGTGGTGTACAGGTTTGTAAATTAATACTAAAGGACAGCTTGTATAGAGCGATTTTTTTAATTCATCTCGCTCTCGCCCGCGTAACCTTTTATGTGTGATGTGGTCAAGTGAAGGCGTATTTAGGGCAGGTTTTACAGGAGTGTCGCAAGGCTACTGGCCCAACAGTGGAAAAGTGGCATGATTCCATCCTCTGTGTTTCAGGTCTGAGGCTATTAACTCTGCCCAGCTCGCACTGGCCTGTGGCTCGAGTGTGTCTTCTTTTTCCTTCTACCAAAACAGCTTATACTGTTTCTTCTAATAAAAAAGTTAAGTTTTGTGTGTAATGGCAAAATAATAATATTTAGTTTAGTTTTTTTTATTAAGTTAATTTAGAAAAATGTTTGGTCATGATCTGCTGTGGTGAAGCAAATCACTAGCCTCTTTCAACGGCACGAAAACATGGAAGGCACGGATTTCTCAGAACAAGGAACATTTATTAAACAAAGGAACAGACTGAAACAAAAGCAAAACAACACGAACCACACACAAACATGAAACATCAACGACTGACAGGGATATAAGACATGGGACATGGATTTTTACACAGACTAATCATAACACACAGCTGGAAGGTAATGATACTGATGAGCGGGGCGGAGTGACAGATAATGGGAACACATGAGGGAAACGGCATGAAAACAGACATAGAGCGCATGGACAATGACAACAACACACAGCCCACGGCGTTACAGAGCCCTCCCCTTAGGCTCAGCTTCCAGACGAGCGGGAAACAACAGAAGTCATTAAGGGGGCAGTGGAGACGTCAGAAACAACAAACAGGGCAGATCTGACGGTGGAGACGCCCATCTGGGCTTACCAGGCAACGAGGATGCCCTACTGGGCCGACCAGACAGCATAGACTCCCTCCAGGGCAGAGCAGACAGCGGAGAAGCCTTGAATTATTGGCCTCATCGGCCGAGCTCTCACATGCTATCGTCTCGGGTCATGTGGTCCCGACAGCCAGGGCAGGTCTGGGAGGAAGCTTGGCAGCCTCTGGGCCTGGTTCAGAGCATAGCGACAGTTCAATGGCCCCATTAGCCATCTCAGGGCAGGACAAAAGTTCACTGACGGCCTCCATGGTCGATTCAGAGCAGGGCGAAGATTCAAGAACAGCCTCCTTGGCTGGTTCAGGGTTGATCGAAAGGTCAATGACGGCCTTCATGGAAAAATTCAGGGCAAGGTAAAAGTTTATTAATGACTGATTCAGAGCAGGGTGAAAGTTTGTAGGCCTCTACGGCAGACTGAGAGCACGGCAAAGTTCTACAGTTCAACAGTTTGATACTGTTCAATGCTTTGACACAATCTGTATTGTTAAAAGCACCATATAAATAAAGGTGACTTGATTTATAGGATTATTGTTTTGCTGTTTGCTAACTTCATTTACATTTAATTTATTTTTAATTTTATCTGTTTGTAATGTGATAAAAAGAGCTTATCTTTTTAACATTAGTTTATTAGGGGCCACTGCGGCCTGAGATCTCCTCTAGGGCTCAAAGGGTGGCCCACAGAAGGCCTCTAAAACCACAGCCATATCCCACGAAGGGACTTGGGATCATACTGGAGGCCTTAGCCTCTGTGCACCGTGATGTAAACCTTTAGGGTGGAGTGGGTGACCACAGTGGAGAGAATCTGGTCTGCAGGAACTGCACTGTACCAGCTGGGCAGTTAACTGGGTCCTGCTTGTGTTGTCTACACCAAGAAGTGAAAGGTTTCCACTTCAGGGAATACAGTTTCCTCGTGGATGGAGCTCTGGATTGGAGGATGGTCTCGAAAACCTCGGCCTCAGGGGCCACACTCGCAGCTTACACAACCCTGGGCCAGTAGTAGATTGACCGCGTCCTGGCACACTCTCTCCAGAACTCCTGGGAGTAGAGCGATCAGGGAAATTGTGTACAGACAAAGCCTTGACCATGACTTTACCATGGCATCCAACCCCTCGGAGTGGTGCATCCATTCCCTGGGCCTCAGCCCCTGCCTCGACAGGATGTCTGCTCCCATGTTTGGTGCCCAGGAATATAGACGGCTCTCAGTGAGAGGAGTCTTTCCCGGGCTCACACAAGGATCTGGCGCGCCAGCTTGTATAGGTGGCGCGATCGCAGACCTCCTTGGTGGTTGATGTAAGAGACACCAACACATGTTGATCCCTCACGTTTGGGACAAAGTGTTTCAGTGAGCGAAACACGGCCAGCATCTTCAGGCAGTTGATATGCCATGTGAGATGGTGATCACTTCACAGAAAGTTGGCTGATGACTGCTCCTCAACCAGTGAGGGACGTGTCAGTTGCTAGCACACGCGGCGACAAGGAGCTCCCAGCACCGGGCCCTGATGCAGGGAAACACCTTTGTTTCTGAGCCACCACTGTAGGGGTCTCATGTAGAGGTATATCATTGGACACAGCTGCCATCAGACCCAGCAGTCTCTGAAACTGCTTGACAGTGAGCGACCAGCCTTTTCTCACTCTTACGACTGCAGTGAAAGTATGCGTCTTTTAGATCTATCATGATAAACCAGTCCTCGGACTTGATATGTGACACGACCTCCTTGACAGTAAGCATCCTGAACTTCAGCTTCATCACTGAGCAGTTCAGGAGTCTGAGATCTAAAATGGACCTCAGCTCTCCATCCTTCTTTACTTTTTTTAAGGTCGTGTCTACCTCTTGTTCCATCACCAGAGCCTGCTCTGTGCCCATAAGTCTGGGCAAAACGCCTGCAATTTGCGATGGAGGCAATCTAAACTGGATACTGTAGTGTGAGCTGCCCCACAGAGCAGATCGATATAATGAGTAAATAATGTTTCTTTATTTTTTGCTTTAGTTTACATTGTATTGTGGCATAAGCCTGAACACATTTACTAGTTGGGTTTTTCCCAAACTATAATTCCTGACTAAAATACTTGAAATCGTGAATATGACAAGCACTCTATTGACAGACTTCTACATCTACATTTGTGAGTCTTAAAATGTTTAGTATTAATACTTTTTTCACAAATCTATTTTATAAATATATATCTACAGATGTTTAATGTCCTAAACAATAATAAAAAAATATCTCAGATATACTATAAAATGCTCTTTTAAGATAATAAAAAACGTGTGTGACTACAAAATCATTCTATATAAATATACACCCTACATGTACTGATATTAGAATGCTGACTGATGTTTTGTTGTTTGTTTTTTAGAGATCAGACACCTGCAGCACAGAGTCCTGTCTCCTCAAACTGAGTCTCCTCAAAACTCAAGTTTTTTACTTCTAGGAGCAGTTTCCAACATCTGATGTTTAACTACACTGAGATTCTATGGTAAAACAAGCTTTTATTTTTCTTGAAAAGAAGCAGCAAACACTTAAATATTAGGTATTATGTAGAGGTTTCACTTGTTGAACAGAATCTGTTTTCAGGATTGACTCAAATTATGTTCACATCTCTGTAGTTAGATCAGTGTGCTTAATAATGTGTCTTTGATTTTGTATATTTTAATTATACTGTTTTGTAAATAAAAAACAAATCATTTAAAAACAAAATAAAAATTAAATTTCCCCACATTTCTTACCTGCATTACCTGTCACTAATGGGTCTTTAGGGGAGGGATCTTTGTCTATTCAGGTGAGAATCACTGAATATTAATGGGCATTTTCACTCCCTCGCATACAGGCTTTCTGTCTCAAAACATGTCTTTTAAAATTTAAATCAATATGTTGTTTTCTCTGAAAAAGTAAGTGGAATGATTTTCACATCATTCTGAAGTAAATATTCTAGCCTAATACTGTGCATTACAATTCAGTATGGGTTTCATGGCCTTATTTCAGCTAGTTTTATTTTCCCAAGACTTACTAACCATGCATTATATTTTTTCCCAAAAAATGCAAACATGTACATTCATCTTTGTCACATATTTTTGTAGAACAATGTTTTCTGAAAACACAAGAAAAATTACAAGAAAAATACATGTTGGTCAATAATATTTTATAAGTAGCTGAAAAAAGCACAAATATCAGAGCATGTCCAAACATCTCAAGAGCCCCAAAATCACCTCAGACCCCAGAGTATTAATGCGGTGTGCACCACTCTTCCCCAAAGGAGCCTGCCCTCCAAAGTCCTGAACATCAGGACTACCAAAGCCTTCCATTAAAACAATGGTCCTCACACTGTGTCATCACCAGGAAGACCAAACTGGTAGAACCAGAGCCTGCTAGGCAGGACCCAACAAGACACTCTTGGCTGGGGCTCCCACACTGCCAGGTGACCCATTATGGGAACCAGTCTCTTCAAGACTGGCCTCTGGTGTTACTAGAGTTGCTAATTTATTGCTCTGGAGTGGAGGACCTGCAGGAGATGACTGATCTAGCTGCTCTAGAGAACTCCAGAGGAGGTGGCGAGCCTTTCAACTCTGACTGAAAGCAGCGCTCGCTGGTGACCACTGCGCCCTGGAAGACTGGCAGTGTTAGCAGATCGATCTCCTGAGGGCACTGAATAGAGATGGGCACTGTGTAACGTGGTGTGCGCTGCTCTTTCCCAGAGGGAGCTGGCCCTCAGTAGTCCAGGAGGGGGGGGACAGCATGACCAAAATCCTGCCCGCTTTTTCCCTTGCCTTTAATGGTAATTTTTAGATAAGGAGTGAAAATAGACAAGTGCTTACCAAATAGACACAAACAAAGCGCTTTCGCTGAATGACATAAAGCTGAAGCCGGCTGCATTCCATGCGCTTTTATGCTTCCTGGCCAATGACGTCACCCGCCTATGACGTCTCGCCCATCCATTGGACTGATGGACTGAACTTGCAAGTACGATGTCAGACACTGTAATATGCTCTGGTCCCCTCCCTGCTTACCGGGGTGATGAGATACACA
>JAUYWG010000012.1:1535662-1571932 GCA_034779775.1 Enteromius afrohamiltoni
CATGTATACATTTAATGAAAATATGTTATGTTTATATATTAAATATATTTAGATATAATTTCAAATATAAGAAAATATATAATTGCATTAACATGTAAATACTTTCAAAATATATACTGTATGTGTGTGTGTTCCTGGTGTTTAAAATGAACATAATAAATAAACACAGCATCAACACATATATTATGTAAAGAAAAACTTTTATTTTGGATGTGATTAATCGCCATTAATCATTTGACAGCACTGGTATGAATATATTTGCAGTTTTGACGTGGCTTCTATGTGGGCTAATGTGCTCTTGATAAATTTAACCATAATGCCATGCTCCAGCAGCAGCTGCTATGATGAGCATCATTGCCCACTCTCCAGCATCTGACCCATCACACAGCTCACTGATATATGAAGTGACAAGGTTATGTAGAGATAAAAAAACAAAACAAAAAAAAAACTATGGCCCTTTTTGAACTCTATTCGCAGTTATAAAGGTACTTTTTTACTCAAGTGGCAAAAATAAAACATCACCGGGCTGGATAATATCAGCTTTTGATAATACAGATTTGATAATATCAGCTGATCAGTATATTATCAGTTTGTTAAGATATACACACACAGACAGATTTTGAAATGGGGTAGAAATTCATCAATAACAAGATTCATTGCAACACTTCGGATGTAAAAACACTGGAAAATTTCTGTCATACCACCCACTCTTGCCATCTTATTTCTCACAAGGGTCAATAAATTTTACTCACAAATTATACAATAAAGGTCAATTCTTCCTTGAGATGAATGTATGCGAAGAAGGAGGCAATTAAAGCTGAATAAATGCATACAGCAAGGCTTAGAAAGAGAACATTATCTTAAACTTCATTACTGATTCCCTGAAGAAACAAGAAATGGTGATTAATCATATGTACGCTTTATTATTATTATTATTATTATATTACAATTCTTTTTTATTTTTATTTTTTTCTGTTTTCTCAGTTCAAGTCTCAGTCAAGGGAAACTTGAAACAGTGTAAATCACTGTAAAAATGAATTTCAGTTACATAATTACACAAAATCACACAAATGACTTGAGGAATGACTTGAGAATGTCTACAGTTGAGTTTAGGAAATAAACGAGATGCAGAATTGCAATTCCAAATTAAAGTTCATGAAATTCCAAGTACTTTAAACTGTTTTGTAACTAAAAACAATCAAATATTTTGAAAATAAATAAATAACAAGAAGGTTTGATGGATGGATCTAATATTAGATAATTCTAATATTTGTACAACCCTGAATTTGGCCAATCGGTAATCAGTTTTAAAGCAAAGCATTTATACAAAATCCCTGGATATAATTCATATTCATATTTTATTCTTTTTTTGTAATACTAGTGCTTTGTTTTGCAAATCGCACATGATTTTCAAATACTTAACTAGTTATGCAAATAGTGATTTAGCCATTACAATACAAAAAAATAAAATCACAGGACCATCTTTGTAGAGAGCGTGTGTTACTACTGGGAATAATGAGATATTCGAGTACAAAAGTTAATGGTAAGAAATGACAGTCAATTTCAACCACACGCATCAATTTTTGGAAACACAATTGCATGTCAGTGCCAGATTCAAATATGCCAAGCATACGCCTATTACTAATTTACACATCTATTAGAAATCTGTCACATCTCTATCCCATCACACGTCTAAATGACTGCAGCGTATTCGTCTTCACTCAGCCACGGCAGAGGCAGATCAGACTACTCGCTCAGCGCTGAACTCACTCTCTTTGCCGCCCACAGGCCCAGCCTTGACATCGCAGCGGCTTTTGTAGTTCGAAACCTTTGTCTCCCCATTAGGAGAGCTTCACATATACATATGCACTACCAAACCACTTTTCCTTAACCTAAAGTCAATATGACACCACCCTTTACACCCGCTAAATCTACAAAATGCAAGGTCACTTGATGCCTCAAGAGCTTTTATCGAGTATTTGCTTTCAGATTTTCTAAGGTATCATGAATAGAGAAGAAAAACTCTCATGAAGAAGAGGATTATTATACATAAAGTATATATTTTACGGTAGATGGTAATAAAATGTTCACCATGTACCTTCATTTTACACAGCGACTGTGATTTTAATGGTGTTATAAAATATTTCCAGCAGAAGATTAGAGCAAAAAAAGAGAAAACTAGTGTGAACCTGAGCTTAAGTATCATCCAGAGGGTGCATTCACACAAAGCTTTGCCATAATGTCTGATTATGCTCTTTTAAGAGTCAATACCCCCTGCCACGATGTTAGAGATCAAGCATTTGTAATTGAGCCCCAGTGCAAAGGGGCCATGAATTTCAGTCAATCACAGCCACAGTTAGCTTTTTACCTCTTGCCCAATTAGCAATTACTGTGAGAGGGAAATATCTCCTTTTTAGAGCCAGCACTAATGAGTAATAAACTTCACAGTAGCAAAAAGGCAACTTTGGCTTCCTTGGGAGCTGCATGGCACTGGTTCTTTTGTAGATTTTGATAAGAAACAACACAGATGTGCAATAATATCCTCGCCTGGGGCAAAATACGCTGGAGAAGGAGGCTAACAATTAACCTCTAAGAGACTAGATGCTATGCTGTGCTCAAACTCACAATGATGCACTGGATGACGATGGAGGTGTGATGAAAGAAAAAAAAAAAAAACTGATGAAAGGACATAAGGATGCAAAAGGAACACTGATATGTGGAAGTTATGCTCTCGTTCCACTGACACACGGCCTGAACAGACAACTCATTAGCGGCAATTAGCGATGACACAAAGGTCTCACCCACAAATCACTGGATAGGCACACACGCTCGCTCCCTCTCTCCAAATCTATTCATGCCATATGAAAGACAGAAGCTTTCTTCTTACTAATTATGGATCTCGTTCATTATCTGAGTGAATCAGGCTGCAGTGCTTTGGCCTTTATCCTCCTGCCCGGCTCCAATCAGCCTGTAAATGAGGCAGAAGAAATGAAGCTGATTTCTGTAATGGAAGCAGACCAACAAAAAGGGACCATAAAGACCCTCGGCACTACAGGAAATACTGATTGATTCACCTTTCCTGAGAAAAACAACAAAAAACAGTCTGCAATTTCAATCAAAACAAAGGCAAAATGAAATAGCAACATTTTAACCAGATCTGCATTTCCCAGAAGAAAACATCAATGCTTGTATGGCAGCAACAGAACAGTGTTTCAAGTATGTTTTTAAGCTTTGGTTGTGTGCAATGCGGAAAAAAAAAGCTATCTTTGCAGTTGTCAACATACTTCATATAGAATGTTTCTTGTTGCCTAACATCTGTTTATGAATCAATGCAATACAACATCTTTGCAGCGTAGAGGAGGATCAATCACAATTTGATATGCTAACTATTAAGGGAAGGAACACTGATTTGATTTTAAATGCAAACATCGAATGCCAAATATCAAAAAATAAAAAATAAATAAATATATATATATATATATATATATATATATATATATATATATGCTGCTGAAAATTTTACTTTGCCGTCACTGGAATATATTACATTTAAAATAAAAAACGTATGAAGACATTATTTATTTTAGCAAATAAGAGACTTAAGAGACTGAATGGCATCATACCTAAATCTATTTAATTTTCTAATAAAGGAAGAGGGTGAAAACTAAATGAGAATTTCAAAAATTTGCTCACGTTGCAAGTACTGTAAATCTACACCAAAAAAAAAAAAGAAAAAGAAAGAACGTGATTTCCACTGCAGGCAAATCATAAAAATTACTAACACTCTTTGTGCAAATCTACATTATGACTGCATTTTAAGGTGTCTACAGGAAATATTTGGTCTCTTGTAAAGGTGCATAAAAAGTGCCTGTGAGAAACATCCTTCCTGACAGGTTGTTTGATGCCTCCAATGTATCTCTTATCAACTTCTCTTCTAGCATGCTTTTATTTCCCTGATATGATGAAGTGGACCCCAGGAGGCGAAAGCTCTGCAAACCGCAGGAGACACCTTACAGCAGCTTCCAGACAGCCTCACATACAAACCTAATTCGTATATTGTGACAATGAAACCATTACTTGCGAAATCCCTCTGAGCTGTATTTTGACAGCTAATTACGACAGTGATGTGATTTATATAGCTAGTTGATACAGGTTCTTCACTAGATTAAAAAGAAAGTAGGAGTCCAAAAAGAAGCATAGTTTGCGGATCTTTATCTTTCTACTTTTACTGTAAACATGCTCACGTGTCAAAGAAAGCTAGCTTAAAGACAGACAAACAACTGAGTGGGCAGCTTTGCAAAAAAAAAGAGAGAGAACGCATTCTGAATTATTTTTCAAAACTAAACAACTAAAAATGTGCTTTTTTTTTTTACATCTAAAACTTGTTACGCGCACACATATTTCTGCATGTGCAGCTGAGGTTAGTTTAGTGTACTGTACAGTATATAGGAGGCAAACTTTTGACAAAAGACTACATGCGGCCAGCGTTCTGATGGATGTTACCACGTCACGCAGCGCATATGACATTCCCCATTAAACTAATTTTCCTCGCCGTGGACTGCCGCTCACACTAGCTATAAGTCTTGCAAAATGGGAAAATGAAATTCGGTTAAACCTCCCATGGATACCAGCTGATTGATGACTTTGTGGTGGTTTTCTGCCGCATGCAATTACAATCGCAATCAGATAGGCAAAGCCCCCCCTCCAGCCTTCTAGGGGAGGTTTAGACAGAGATGTCACAGCCGAGACACAACAGCAGGAATTTGATCTCAAATTAGATGTAGTAGATGAACTCGGCATCTGCGGTGCTGCAGATGGAAGAGCTGTTATCAACAACAATATTCATCTCTAGTCACTTTGGCAAAAATAATAAAGAAGCACAAAAAACCCCACACTTATTCCAGCGCGTCTGGTGAATCACAGCACTGAATGCTCCGGCAGAACAAAGAGGGGACTGGGGAATGATAAGAAGCCATGCTTTCCCCAGGGTTCCTACCAGTGAATTACCTGTCTCACAGTCTCCATTGAACACTTAGGTCCCCGCAGCCCTTTTGTAACTCTGTCATCTTTCTTCACTTATTTTAAAACTGTCGACAGCCTGTCAATCCTCAAGGGTCTGTGCCATCCATGGATGACTTTGTTGACTTTAATCTAGCTTAGAGCGCCAGTTAGTTGAAGGTAACACCATTTCCCCCCACAACCTCCTTCAGATGCATACCAAATTGCTGCTAAATACAAAAACCGAGACATTTCAAATCTGCTTATTATTCAATGTCAAGCAGTATCAGCAGTGTGACATGCTTTAATTTAAAACTATTAATCTAAAACAACATTTTTCTAAACATTATAAAATTGTTATACATGCAAACCTCACATCATTTGAGAGACTACATGGAATATTTATAAATGTATTTATCACATGGCACAAGATGAACGCTTTTGAAACACTTTTTTCTTCAGGAAAAAAAAACGTTTCAACCTTTTCCAAAGGTATTAAAATATACCCTTAGATTACTAATATGTAAACTAACTAATAAATAGTTTGATAATAAAAAGGTTATTCATCTATTTTTTCATTCTTCAAACTGCTTGTCCTCTGTAAGGTCATGGGGGTGCTGGAGTCTATCTCAGTGTCTTGGGCCACAGCATCCCGGACAGATGGCCAGTACTGAAAAAGGTCATGTCTGTGTTATTTATCAATTACTGTTATTTAAAAAAGGTAAAACTTGTCAACATGGTAAACTAAATGCAATTAAACTATTTACATATGGCAACATTCTTTACCAAAAGACGATTAGACTGTATTCAAGGTGTATATTTTGTCAGTTCATGCATTTGCTGTGAATTAAACCCTTTATATTGCCAATAAAAGTGCCTCTAAAGAAACATATTTACTTTGTCCCTGGCAGTGGATACAGCCTGATGATCTTGTATTATCTTTTGCACCACCACACCATGTCGACTCCCTTCGGACCTTGGAAATGTAAAATGACGTGAATATTTATTACTGCCTGGAGCTGGGTCAATGACAACTCTCAGAGTGGAACCTATGAAAGTCACTTTGAGTCATCAGTACCTCCAAATGGCTCAGTGGGTTGGCACTGCTGCTTCCGACAGGTTGTGCCCCCACTGCCCCTGTGGCCTAGTCCACTCTGCTCTTATTGAGCATGCTCCACTCTTCAGCGCTGGCAAGCGAGAGCGGAAGCAAGGGGCCTTGGCCAAGTCCCATCATCCAGCAGCTGTGGTCGTTCCTGGCTCTTTTCTCCCTTCTGCACCCACTCCTTCTCCTCTGACTGACATGGGAGCGGAGGGAAGCTATCCAAAAGACATGCACAAATCAGACCAAACTCAATGCCAGTGCATTTCCTCTTTGTAATGACACTTTTCTTAGTTATGGTTTCAATATAAGGAAAATCTCTTCAGAGAAAACCCGATGGTTAAGCATTGATTGTCATCAGCCTTGGAATGTCATGTTTCATGATCATCTATCAATATAACACATCAAAATAAAAAGCTCTAGAATAAATTTGCACAGGATATGGTTTTCTAATAAGTAAAAGGTCTATACTGCTAGCTATAAATATAGAGTAGGATAATCAAACTAACTTATAAAATGGCTTGGTTAAGTCATGGCAGTTTCTAAGCAAATTTCTCAACATTCAGTACCAGCTATTTGTTCTGTGGGCTTTCAGGGGTTTATAAGCTGGATGTACATGGATCTTTTAGCAGTATGTTTAAAAGCCTAGCTGCCGTCCCCTGTCCTTGTACTTGCATTTTATCCAAATAAATTGATAGACAAAAAAGAAATTCTTCATTGTGTTAGATTAAGGCCTTTATACACACTGCTCTTATTGGCCAACATCCTTATAAAAATAACATTCACATTTCTTAATTTACTGCCTTGCAAGTTTGACCTCTTATTCAGTTGCTGTAAAAAAAAGTTTAAATTAGTCCCAATATTCTGAAGTACTGTACATGTCACGCAGTGTAGGAAACACTTCGCGAAGACGAAGGCAGAAGGTAAACTTAAACCTTCGTAAAGTAAATAGCTGACAACTGACAGGAACTTCACATTAAAGAATCACCTTAATCACCGACCAACAGGACAAAAAGCAATGGGCGAGGAATATTAATTAGGGAGAACTCAGGGCAGGTGAGCAGGTAACCAATTACTTAATTAAACAAGAACAGGAACACATGACCAAATTAGGAAACACAGGAAGTAAGAAAAAGAAAACAAAACTAAACAGTGACAAAGACAAAAACATGAGGCGCTACACTACAGTACAGCTGAAAGAAAAGGAAGAAATTTTGAAAAGAAAGAAAGAACTCTCTATAAATGGCTTTCACTGCACTTTGTAAAAAAATAGTGTGTGTGTATATATATATATATATATATATATATTTAGATATAGATATAGATATAGATATATAGATATATAGATATAGATAGATACACACACACACACATTTTAAAAAGAAGCAAAAAGAAAAGTAAAGTAGGTAACCAAGGAGAAGGTCAGTGCTCCTGCTGAGAATATGCCTGGCTGTGCATGGACCCATCTGAATCCTCATAGAGATTAGGCTAATTTTCTCATCCCATTTGTACAGATCAAAAAAAGATGGAGAGGGAAGAAGCTATAGACATAAGGAACAAGACTGGAATGATAGGGCCTCTCAGGGATTACCTAAATCATCTCTCTCTACCTTTCATTTCTCCTTGTGTCATCAGGCATCATTTCTTTTAGGAAGAAGAAAGCAATGATTTAAGGGCCATTTCCAGCAAAAGACTAGTGCAGCCAGCTGCAGGGCTCCTGCTGCTGGCCGTACGGCATCTTCCCAAATGGAAGCCGTCAAGCAAAAATATCTGGCAGGCTCACAGAGAGGCAGCCTCCTGGGTAATTCAACCTGCTTCATAATTTTCGTATTTATGGGATTCACCTTCAAAATGTAATGTGGCATGTAGGTAGAAGGAGGAGGAGAAAGGGATGAGCTAGACAGGATGAGATTCAGCGGGGAGTTGTAAAACGTGCCACCGCCACAGTCTGACACCCAAACATAGCGGATCCGACCTCTGCGTCCTCACACTGCGCACTTCACCTCCAAAACAGCTGCTAGACATGTGCTGCTTCAAACATGGCTTTCATTTCATGGAGTCATTTCACAGCGTAAAAGCAGGCGATGCACTTTCATGAGGCTAAAGTGCACGTACAGATGCACAGATGTGTAAAATGTGTGAGAAAAAAATCATAGCGTGCTGTTGCCAAGGTGGCATATTTCAAGGATTTAGACATTGTAAAGCGAAATGCTTTGTGACATTCAGTAGTCCTTCATAAAAACTGAATATGTAAATATTAAATGGTATATAAAAGTGAATTGAACTGAATATAAAAATGCACTTTATTATTATTACCTATTCATGTTTTCATTCAATTATTCTGCTCAAAATACCTTTTTAAACCGTAATAACTCTAATGCCATAAAGAAGACACAGACAGGGTAGTGTATAAATAAGGATTGAACACAGCCTGACATAATCAATATTATTAATTGTCAATTAGTTGTCAAGATTAGTGTACATCATTCAACGGGTGTAAACAGCTTGCTCTTTTACAGCGCATTTAGTTCAAAGCTTGTAGTTCACAAACTATATATATATAAACTAAATACGCATTCTACTAAAAATAAACACTAAAGCATTCCGAGCTTACTTTTCAAGCCTTCAATCATTTATTCGGTGTGTTGCTAACGCAAGAACAGTGGCAAGCGGACTTGTTAACAAATTGTAGAATCTATTCAAAAAAATAAGATACCTCAATTGCCTCACAGAGTATATACTGGTTTAAAACAATAAGGAATAAATAAATATGGGGGGGGGGTGATATCTGAAACGACTATCTATGGTGTTCCTCAAGGGTGTTGTAATAAAATCAAGTGTAGACGTGAAGATAAACTGAGAGAGAGGAATTGCATCGGACAACCTGCACAGAATGCTTACATTTATAACTGCCACTGATGCTGACAGTGGCGGATGTGGCTTACTTGTCCTCCAGCTGTAGAGTTTCTGGGAATGTGTCAGAAGGGCACAAGAACCAGATGCAATTAAGAGTACTTTTGTTTTCATGCCAAGCACATGAGAATTAAACATTTTATTTTTCATCTTAAAGTGGGTAAGAAGATGATTCTATTCATTAAATGCCATTTCCTTACGTTAAATGAATAAACGTACTTCTTCGTTACACCATCGAGAATTAAAGCACTGTTCTGCTCTCCTTAGTATCGGGTAATGAGGTGGAGTGCTGTACAAGCTCATCCATCACATTCAATGTCTGTATGTGACGATCATAGCACAGGACAACAGAGGGCTATTCATGCTGCTCACAACGGCTGGCCAAGCAGAAAATGGAGAGAAAGAGGTCTTTAGAAAATGTTGGTGATCTGTGTAAAACGACTGTGAGCGTGTGCCCCTGATGTCTCATTGACATTGACCTTCATAGCCCACCTGCATTTTCATTGGCTATTCTGGGGAAAATTAAACCAGGTTTTATACAATTGAGTGCCCTTTGCAACTGTATCCCTTTTAATATGTCATTGTACTCTCTATCGCACTTGCAGTTTTAATGGGCTTTATTGGCATGCTGAATAATTGTGCATTCCTGTGCCAAAGCAGTGCAGCTCAGCTGTGTATCAAGAAATAAGCACGAAACCGCGTAAATAAGAACTATTTTTATAACATGGAATATCAGAGGTAGTTGTCATTCTACTTTCACCTTTTCCAAAAAGAGAGAGAGACACATTTAAAATATGAAAAATAATATACTTGAGTTAAAAATGGAACTGAATTTGAAGTGTTTTTGTTTTTACTCAAGAGCTATAGAAAAAATATGTAATATTGATTAATATTTAGGGTAACTAATATATAAACCCACTGCTGAATAAACACCCTGTCATTTGCCTTTAGGTTTAAAACCTTAAAATAACAACGAATCGCAATGAATTAAGTGTAAAATTACTTTCTTTGAGTAACTAATAGTTCATCTGAGTTTTAAATCAATGAATCAGAGAAATTATAGATTACCACAAAGTGGTAGAAATCATTAGTGGATTTGTACTCTGCATTGTGCGCGATAATGAAGCAAATCTCACACAAAAGCATCATGATCTGCTAATGAGCTTCTGGGTAGCTGACAGATGCAGGAGTTGGGCAGATTATACTATATCAGTGAATCACTTTCTTCAGCTGCTAGTGATGAAATTTAAGCCCTGAGAAATGTTGTTTCTGGACATTAAGTGCAGGAGGGTTCAAGAACAAATGTAACCAAAGGATCCATCACAGCTGTCACTACAGACACGCACTCGCGCGCATACAATATGTATGTGCACAAACAACTCATAAATCTCAACTAACGCAAGTCTTTGAGCACAAGCTCTATGTTTCTGAAATGCAGACATCACAGTGGTCAAATAGAAAGCTTCAGTTGTCGTAAACAGAAACGGTCTGGTCTTTGTAGTCCATGGGGGAGCTACTTAGATTGAATTTCACATTTTGCTTATAATCTCATTGTCCACAGGGAGTTCTCTGTTCATTTGGCTGCCTCAGCACTTATGCTGTTGTTATCCTAAACTGGCCTGCTAAGTCACCCGTGAACAGTTTATGGCACGCAAGCTTGTCCCCTGTGGCACACACTGTACCTGTCAGTCCAGCAACATGACAAGGGGTGGAAAGTTCAAAAACGTATTCATTTTAGATTTGAAAAACATGAGCTGACAAGTTTGGGAAAGGTAAAAATACATATATATTGCCCACAAAAAGCAAAATCATCAGTGCAAGAAAATCAAGTCTGCATGTAATTGTAGTTTATTCAAAGCCTCCGACAGAGCATTTGGGATGCGAAATGATTCCGTTGACTTTAGTAGTTTGCGAGAGGAAGTGAAGAAGGTTTGAACATACTTGCTTTGCCAATATTATCTATTTTTAAATAGCCTTCACTGTCGAAATCTGGGAAACAAGTAGGACCTAAAGATAAAGGCATCATAATATTTGCAGCGTTTTAAAATAATATTTACACCAACATCAAAGCTAGCATAATACTAATGGTAATTACAGACATTTAATAAGATGCCGGTTTTACAACAAGAGTTATTTATTCAGAATTTTAAAGAAACTGGGACTGCATACATTTACAGAGAAAGCAGATCCTGATAATTATGTAGTAGTATCATGAGTATTACATCACACTAGCCTAATCATCATATAGTACTATATATTAAAAAAAAAAAAATCTGTGATTTTGGTCGAGATCTTCATCTCTTCTCTTTAAATCGGTCACCGGATCTGTTTTTAATTATTTTTTTACTAACTTTATGAATGATCTCATGAACTACTAACTGATTTGTAAGTAATGTAATACATAATTTAGAAATGATTAACTGATCCTTAATTAAGTATGAACATACATAATTATATATATGCTTATAAACCAAGAATAAAGAATTTATAGCTGTGTTTATAAACTGCTTATGTTTATTTAATGTAGGAACAATGCTTTATAAATGATTAATTAGCTACTTACTAATGCTTAACTGATGACTCGTAGTGTGTAGCTATTATAAGGTGTTACCAAAATATCTATAGAAAGAAAGACACAAGGAAGTGCATCTGCTGCCAAGGACAGGTACAGATTGGAACTGCAAGCATGGAATTTTTTATCAGATTAGAACGGAGCAGGCAGAGGCATGCGGTATAATATAGGTTACTGTTTTCTCTCGCTGAAGAGAAAATGTCAAGCATGTCTGCAAAGTTGTCGACACAAATCTCGGCATCATCTTCTGTGTAGAGCGGAATTGGCCTATTGACACTGAAAATGGGAATTTACTTTTTTTCGTGCGATGAGCTGAGCCAGTGCAAAGACATTTTTAAATGACATTTTAGTATCGTATAAAAAAATCAACACAACTCAGCTCCTTTTGAGAGGAAATCTCAAAGAGAAATGCATCAAACACATGGGCTTAAAGAGCAAGCCTTTTTAACGAAAAGCCTTTTTAACTTTTATGAACTACTGTACAACTGGTTAGATCTTCAGGGCCATCTTTAAATAATGCCAAAAATAAAAAGATATAATATTTTTAAAAAAAGCAAAAAATTATAAACACAAACAGGGTTTTTATCACTTTGGATCTTACAGATTTGTTGTTGACAAGGTTTGTGTTTTCAATGCTATTTATACTCAAGTAGCACACCATTCCCCACAAAAGCTAGTATCCATGACTTGTCCCTAAACCTGAATAATCCTCAGGCCATTGGTGTGGAATGAGTGGTGAGCCTGTCAGCCCCATGCTGGAGCTGATCCCTTCCCCACAAAGATGCAGGGCTGGTGGGACGGGAGAGAGCACAGGTGGGGAGCTGGAAGCATCTCATCTCACTCAGAGAAAGGCAGGCTGGCTTAGCCAGCAGGAGCAGGGTTTAGCAAAACTTGCAAATGCCAGCCAACTACCTATTATTTCAGCCTCTCTTACATTCTCTCTCATATATTTAGACAGTCAAGTGTATTTATTTATAGAGCTCAGTGCTGTTTAGCAAATATGCTAAAAATAAGGTAAACAGCAAACACTACACATATATAGAACAGCTTGAGAAAAAAAAAATTCACACAAATAGCTTGAAAACATACAAGAAAACTACTACCTCTACTCTACTAGAAAAACTTGTCTTACTTATGGATTTAAATGGAGCAAATGAAAATGATTACCTTACATTACATAGTCACAAGTTGGCCAACAGTTGATGACTTGAGAAATGAGGCCATGTGCAGAAATGTGGTGTTTCTATGAAGATCTTTAGACTAGAGATGATAATAAGTCCTGGACTGTGTAGTCTGTGTAACTAACTGTGGACCAGACATACTAATATAACTAAGAGACTCTACCAGTCAGTAAATAAAAGAATACACTGTATACACACACACACAGTATATATACACCAGCAGCAAACAGCAATGCTTATCGGTGTATCACATATCATCAAGTCAAATTCCTACATATAAATGCACATTTTTTTTAGATTGTTTTAACAAAATGATAAATGTTATTTTTTTATAATACAGTTAACACCACAGCATAAAGAAATATATTTAAATCAGTTTTTGGCAAATTTTTAAATTATATTTTTGTCAAAATATCTTTTATTTTCTTGTTCCAGAGCTTCACAGCAGTTAAAAACAAGACTTTACCACTATATAATTAAAATGCTTTAATTTAGCATTGGCCCTGAGCTGCAAAAAGCTTCTTTTATAGTAGCACTTATTTGTCAGATTTTAGCACTGAATCCATGCCAAAACCTTAGTGAAGATAACACCCAGGTTTTTGGCATGAGTGACAAGGACCCTTAATTATTGGCTAAACTAGGAGCTTGAGGAATATAATACCTTCTGTCACTTTCATTTATATGGAAAAAAGCTTTTAGCCATTTATTGCACACAAGGCAATCGAAAAGATTTATAGCAATGATTAGCACAACTGTGTGTCATCAGTATAATAGATGGTATGTGTCGAGAAATGCTATGTGTTTGAAAAACAGAACGCAAAGGGAGTGCATACAAAGAGTGGTAAAAATGGGTTGAAGACAGAACCCTGTGGTACTCCGCAGGAAACAGAAATCAATAAAGAGATGTTTCCGTCAGGCATCATTATTGTCTGTGAATGCTGGCTATGAAAAAAAGTAAACAAGAAGTTATCTTAGTGAATGTTTATATCCACAGCAATTATTAAAGTGACTTTCAGTTGCCATGCTAAATGAGTAAATAAAATAAACAAAACTATAAGCTTAAGTATTATTATTCAGGGCTATGCCCAGCTTTATCCTTACCACAATAATAGTGAAGAAAGGACTTTTTGTCTAGTATTCTGACTGTACAAACACAATAATGTGGAGCCTGTCAACAGGCAACTACAATCCAAAAAACAACATTGATGAGAGGATAAACCCACAGAGAAGCCCAGTTGTGTGAATCACTGAACAACACCTGCAGTTTACTAGTTGACCATCATCTCTAAACAAAACAGACAGACAAAAGAAATAATGAAAACAAAACTGGACATGCTAGAAAGCTTATGTTAATCAAATGAGTCACAAGCACACAGATTATTAGGCAAAACAGCTTGCACTACAAACACAGCTGGATGTGCCGGGTTTTAAAAAATCATAACGCTTAGCTCCCTCAAACTAAATTGCCTAAATCACCCAAACCACATATTAAACTTAAGATAATAAAGAGCTATTCATTGCACATTGACAAGTTTCTCTAAAACTCACTAATGAAGTGCCACCATAAATTACACAACATCCTGTTGAGAGAGGGGAAAAAAAAAACAGTTTTTGTGCAAAATCAGAACTCTTGGGAGAAATCTAAGCAAATCATTTTCACACTTGACTCCCTTAAAATTTGAAATGTGAAGATGTGCATGCAAAACCTAGATTGGCAGTTTGCTGACATCCACAACACCCGAACCGCTACAGCATCACATTTATACATTTACACAGCGAGAGGCGCTGCAGGTAGATTTATCAAACCCAAAACAGCTTCAGAAATGGAATGAGCCTCCAAGCAACATCAACTCTTTAATCCCATTTGAGTCAATTTAAAGGAATTTAAATGGTTCCCACTTTGAAGAGACATCCATTTAAGACATCTATCCATTCTAAACCAAATACATGACTAATCTGACAGCCATATGTTCACTTTGTTGTAGAGACCTGAAGTAGGTTTTCTGTTTATTGGTGCCTCATGTGTACATACATACACACACAGAATTTACTTAAAAATTTGTCCTCAATTTTTTATGTAAAATATTATAAAGTCGGAACACTTTAATATAATATACATTAATATAATTAAATGTAGCACACCTAACATGCATGTATGAAATCTGTATGAGTGTGTCCACTATTCAACAACCTCATTTAAGCTTCACTCATTAAAAAGATAATGTATTCATTGTGTCTGTGCGCTCACTAATTTCTCTCAGACAAACCTATGCTCTATGTTAATACTGATCATTATTAATTCAATCAATTTTATAATCATTTGACGAGCCAGAGGCTAAGCAAATCTTAGCCAGACTCGGCTCAAGATGCGATCTGCATCGCAATTAGCACCGCTGAAATTTTGGCCCAGCAGAGCCCATTTACATGTACGGCTCTGAGGAGAATGGTCAGAGGATACTGGGATTGCAGCATGGAAAACCTTCAGTGTTGTGCCTAATTACGGTTTTCTGAAACAACACTGGCTGAATACCCAAGAGTGCTTGAGGCCCAGGCCTGAGACTGAAACAGAAATGTTACATACTCTTCCATAATCACTAGGCTTTGATTGCACTTTCCAAGATATTCTGCAGTTCATTAACCTATCCCTAAAAACTCCAGAGACATTTAGCTTAATAGAAAGGACATGGCGGTGTGTCTGCCCTGCTCCTGCGTCTAACGAATAACGATAATTAGCAGCAAGCAAAAGAGAGATGTAGATCTACTTTTCCACTGCATAGTTCAGGTTTAATTTGCTCCCTCTGGGCATAACATTAGTATGAAGTGTGACAGGCAAGTCCTTCAGGTCATCTCACCACTCACAACTCTAATGGCGCAACAGGAGGAGGTGAGGTGACATTTTCAACCAAAAAAAAAAATCATTTACCATCCTGCCAATGTCCACTCATTATGGTAGAATTGGCACTACATCTTTATTATAGGTGCTGTGCGAGAAATTAAATCAGGTATCTTCAAGATTCAACTGAATTTTATGAATATGATTATACTAGCAGCTGGAATTCACAAAGTACGCCCACTATGACACAAGCACTGACACACATAATGAAGATAAATGATGCATGATAATGTGTTATCTAGAGGCCCAACGTAGGAAGCGTGTGATTATCCAATGACAGTAGACTTTCCTGTACTGCCATCGAGATGAATTAGATGCTCGTGTGGATGTAAATATGTGGAAACAGACAGAGTGTGACATCACTGAATTCGAGGCTCTTCTGACTGTCAAGTGAACCATGATACCATCTGTTAAATCAACAGTAGAAAACCAAGAATTGTATATTTATGGATAAATAGCATCCATATATACATATATATAGTGTACAGAACTTTTCCTACCCGTTTCAGTTGCTTCCTAAGAATAAACAGGAACAAACTTTTACAAGGTTAGAATGAAAAAGTGCCATGCAAATAGATGCTGGACCGATGAGGGGGGCAGATGTTGAATAGTTTGCTAATGTCAGAGGGAGAAACAGCGGCAACGTGTGCCAAGGTACACAGCATTAGGAACAGATACAGGTATACATCCAGTCTGGGCACAAGGAGTTGGAACATGTTGAAGTGGACTTGGCACTTGTGCCAGTGAACAGATGTTAATCCAGGACAGATAATTACATCAGTGAGGGAACAGACATTTTTCCACTTAATTTCCGTCTTTTAAAAAGTGTGACTACTCCCAGAGGAACTTGCTGACAGAACGCCCCCGGACCTGTTTCCTGGGAAGGAGCCCAGGGAGGCTAGCGTGCTGTCTAATAGGTGGGCTTCGCAGCGCTCTTCATCTCAGCAGGAGGGTGGGGGGGAGCGCAGCATGTAGAAGATGGTCTTGTAAAATGTCTCTCTTTGTTCTGCTTTAACACCTCCAAAGATACAAAAGTGCTTGTAAGTGCCAGTACTACAATAACACAGATTTATTTTGTCGGATAATTAAATTGTTTCATTGTGGGAGGCTGCCAGAGTTTTGAAATTGAAGCATTTGTTGTTTCCTTTACTTCAAACGCAAATAATTATCTGACTTCAAATGAAAATAGATGTATGTTTACTCTAATATCATTTTAATTACCCATTAATGTAATAAACCACAATTGTCCCTTTCCAATTTTTGAGTGTTTTGTCTTTATAAACATTGATAATAATAAACTTTGATCAAGATATTATTTCAAGAAGCTTAAAAAGAGTCCACACATAGAAGGTTTTGTTTTGTTTGAGTGAACTAAGCAGTTTTGCACGAGCAAGACTTTAATACACAAGTATAAATACAGTATTTGATACTTAACAGTTTACATTTTATATATCAATTTTATTCGTTTTTATGCATGTATTTATGTTAATATATGGGAAAACACAAACACACTAAATGTAACATGTGCACTGTAATAAGCTTTAAAACACTGGTCTCAAACTCGATTCTTAAAGGGCCACAGCTCTGCACAGTTTAGCTCCAGTCAAACACATCTGACCCAAATAATCAAGGTCTTCAGGATTACTAGAAACTTCCAAGCAGGTAGGTGTGATTCAGAGCTGGTAGGAGCTAAACAGAGCAGTGGCACTTCAGAAACTGCGACCAGTGCTTTAAAACATCTCACTTATAAAATATGACGTCAAATATAGTGCTCGTTTGCTCACGATAGTGTACTGCAAACATGTTGCAACTTAATTTACTAAAGTTTAAATGGCATTAAAAGTACATTGGGTGACTTCACAGGTTTTATGATAGCAGACAAGGGCTGTGGAACTGCATTAGGGAAATTTACAGTCCTAAAGACATTAGGAAATTCATTGCATGGAACCTTGTGATAAATAAAACTGCAATCCAGGTAAACAAGCCTACACTGACTGTCAGTGCTGACAGAGGCCTTTCGTGACCTTGCCAGCGCGTATGGTCACCAAGAATCCCTGATAACACCTCATCTAGATAGCAAATGTCCTTCATAAACGTCCTCCCTTGTACTGTAAATGGAGGCTAAGTGTCAAAGATATATACAGCAGTGATTCTCTGGGATCATATATCTTTGTGAACAGCGTTTTCTATCTAATTTACAGCAATAAAACCTTCCCGGGGAGGAGGCTGGAGAGGAGGTGATGTTTATGCTTTTTTCCCTCTCTTCTTTTACTCAGCGACCAGCACTAAACTCATTTAAAGCTGCCACCTTATTGATTTCTTCTGTGCAGTGAGCTGACTCACTGGTCACTCTGGTTCCACTACACTACTATGGAAGTTATTTGACTAGCCATTTACATCACTCTCATTAAAGCGTGCAGAGAAATTTAATCCTCCTTTCATGCCATTGTCTAACCTGTGAGGGTAGACTGATGCTGAAAAATGCTCTGCAATGGAGAATAATTAAGTGCAGTCCCCCCTTCTGTGAGGGAAATGAAGTGTACAGTATTGAACCGTGTTGATAGCAGAATAGCTCCAACCGATTGATTAGGGTGAGAACTTAGTTTAATGCCCTTGGAAAGTGCAGCAGGTAATCCATTGAGTTATTAATCTGCGAAGGGCCAGAGAGTTCTGAACCAAAATGGCAGATCTCTTGGGAAATCCCATTATGTCAAGAGTGTTAGTCTCCACCAGTGTAACCAGGCAGTGAAAGGATTTCAGCCCTAATACACTGTAACCCATTTCTACCCTGACCTCAGGTATTATGCCGTTTGACCCCGAGTGTGATAGAGGGGAATTGGCCTGAGATTTGTTTCCTAATGGAATTCATTTTTGGGTTACTTATCGGCTGTTGAAACAGAGTAAGGACACAACCGCACAGATGATTGTCAGTGGCCCGCTCAGCCCGGGTGTCATGAGAACGCTTTGCTACCTTCATGACTGGGATTATTGCCACCAGGGAACCAGGACAGCAAAATAGATTGTGTTTTTCAGAGCTCAATACAAAAAGGACAGGAAATAATGAATACCATAACAGTGCCATTCCAGGACGTGTTCTTTCCAAACATTTTGTTAAGTTGCTGAAAAAAATTTACTTCAGCCTGACACAATTTTTGATATCATTAAAATGATGGAAGTTTCCCAGCTAAAGCCCCCAGTCTGGCAAGTCACAAACAGAGAGCTATGACAAGTTCATTTAAAAGGGGTGCAGGTGGCAGAGGGAGGGCTGAAAACAATTGAAAACTAAGATCCCTTGCTGCTTGATGTCAGGACAGTCCATTTGTACAATAACACTGTGTGTGTGTGTGCGTGTATTTGTGTTAACACACATGCATGCATACAAACATAAACACATATATAATAATAAAGCTATACCTATTTAATATATTAAGAAAATAACAAACATAAAAATAATAAAATTTTAAATAAATATAAATATGCACTCTAGAAAGTTAATAATAATAATAATACTGTAATCTAGTTAGATTTTCTGAGTTTATTTTGCTTAAACGGCTGATTGAATGTACAGTATATCGCCTGTTACAATGGAGGGAAATGAGAAATGCTTGGTTGGTAAGGTATATACCAAAACAAATATAACAGTTGGACATATAAATACTACTAAATACTCTGGAAAATGTATAATAATAATAATTATTATTATTATTAATTTTTATTTATTGTTGTCATTGTTAGTTTAAATTTTAGTATTTGTACTAGCATTAGTATAGTTACTCTTACTGAGTTTATGTTGCAATAATGACTGACCGACCGTATATTAATGGAGGGGAATAAGAAATACTACAAGCACCAAATAGTCAAAGAGGGGGTAGACAAGTTTAATCACAAATAAAAACTAAGCTGCAGAGGTGAGACCACCTTGCTTGATTGGTAATTAGCATTTAGATCAGATATAAAAGAGGTCTGAAGACTGCCAGATTAATGTGGGGTTTTAAGCCACAGGCGAATACTAGCTGAACTCCAGGCCAAACAGTCTTGCAAAACAGCAAAGTTATTTAATGGTTGGAACAATCTCAACAGTAATGTGAGCATATGCCAAACATGAACAAACTGGCTGGCAAAAATAATCACTGTAAGTCTAAGCTCACTAATAGAAACAGATGACCACTTAACAGAAAAGGTGCTAAATGGCACACATGTACGGCTTCATAAATTACTATAGAATTACTTCAGCACCTCTATGACCCTGTCGCAACAAAATCTGCATGTCAACAGCTTCACAAAGCTAAAATTGTTGGCAATAATGCCATTGGTAAACCACTTGGACAAAACATGGACCAAATAACCAACTGTTAAACATGGAGGGTATTTGTAATGGTATGGGTTGCCATCTCATGGGAGCCATTAGGTCCAGCGATTGCACTGCACAACTGTATAATGGCCAATGAATATTAGGCCATTTTACAAGAGCAGGTGCATTCAGTGCTGCCAATGCCCTTCCATTGTGATATTTCTGCATTGCAGAGTGATAATCTACACATCCACACCCCAGATTCAGATAACATCAGACCTGTTCAGGAAGCAGTGGAGTTGGGTATTTGTGAATATACAAATATATATACACGAGACAATATCTAATATTTTATGCATAGATATTAAATCTATCTATAACATACCTTACACACGTTAATTTGTTTGAACACATTAAGAAATTATTCCTTCTAAAAAATGTCCCCTAATGTAGCAGGAATCTAAATTACAAATGTAAATGAAAGTAAATTATCATGACACTTTGAAATAACTATTCATAAACATTAAAAATTTAACTTTATGACTCAAAGCCCCATTTTCGGCAGCAATGACTCTAGTCTATTAAAATACTTTATTTTTTATTATCCTTAAGAATTAGCCTATCCATTGAGTGAGCTTTTCTTATTTGCACTGTTATAAAACAAAGATTTGACTGTAAACAATGAGAAAACAGTATTAGAGAAGTATAAATCTAGCTGTTATGGGCACAGTTTGATAGTGAGAAGTGATAAATAACACCTATCTGAAGTGCTGCAGAATGCATGAGACATAACGTCAGCTGAATATTTCAATAAACTGACTGCATAGAAAGCATAAGCTCTGATGAACAGAGATTCAACTTAGGTAAAGTACTTCTTTAAACATAGAAAAACATTAACATGTCTTTTGAATTATTTTGCACATTATATAACGTTAGTAAAGTGTTAAGAGGATGTGCAATGAGAGCAAGCAGAAAGCAACGGATTGAGTCACGCTCTCTTCCATGTCCTAGATGTGTTGTTGTGTGCACCCTCTACATCCCAAGAGCACCTCCATCCACAACATGACTAAATGATGTCAGCCTGCTCTTCTCCTGTGGCCTGTAGACAGGAATTAAAAGCGTGTCATTTCAAAAGAATTACGGGCCCTGCAGCACTGACCTGATCGGTGACATTCCAGAGTTGCTAAAATACTCCTTTGAATAATGTATATGAAAAAAACAAACAAACAAAAAAAAAAAAAGTGCCTGTTTTGTCAGAGAACACCTTTCCGTGGCGTCCGTGCGATCTGTAGAAATATGTCAGACTGTCACGTGGCATTTTCCTGCAGTGTTTACTCCTGTTACAAATCAATAGAGCACCATTGTTAATAAGCATGCAATGAAAATCTGTTTGGTGCCCAGTGAACTGAGCTCAAGTTGTCAATTCAACAGGTTGAATGCATATCACATGTTGTTTGAGGTGTGTGTGGTTGTCTGTGCGTGTAACACATTATTAAGGGCTTAAAGTGCGCAAGTGTTTCCTCTGTGACCATATTCACTCATAGAAACATACTACCACACACAGGGAGGGGGAAAAAAAGCCTTTTGAACAGCACAAATATCTGACCAAGAATCTTTGAATTGCTCAATAGCAGCAATAGGAAGTACCGAGGTGCACGATTGGTACAAGGACTCCTTATTTTCTTGGCACATCGAATTTGAATGTCAAAACAAAAACAGAACTCGTTTGGCTAGACTTTTACCCACTCATGTCGCACTCTCCGTAAAGATTATCCTCTTATCTGTCCCTGACAGATTAATAAAGGCCTTAAGGAAGACCACATTCAACTACACAAACTCACAAACTAAATGCAGCTTCAGTTCAACACAACTTGCACGTAATTAACCAATGTAGGAGGAGACTAACGCAAATGAGAATTAGAAATAAATGGCCATCGGGCTTATGTGTGGTCATACAAATGAAGTCATTTACGGTTATTACAGACCTGGTATTAGAGATAAAATGAAGAGTGCATTGTAAATCCAAGTATCCTCTCCTCAATTCAAGAGAGCCTCAGTCAGTCCTGTGCCTAAGCCTAACATTTTAATCAGTGCACCTCCAGTGCACAAGGCTAGGCCCCTCGTTGATTATTGCAATTCAATTTAGCATATTAATTATAGCCAGTGGCAAAGGGTATGTTCTCTTTTAGCTAGACTAAATCTGATGAGCCTTTTTCCCCCTAATACATGTTTGCTTATCTGGCACCTCTTTAGCACATGTTTACATTGCATTGTAGTCTGGGATGAACTTATCTCAACAGTAACTGTAACTTTGCATCATGTTGCCCCAGGACCTTAGTGAAAGTCAGTGGCCAGCGCAGTGGGAATATATCCCAAATTATCCTCCATAAAGAGATGATAGGTTCAGTGATATACAGCAGGGCTGAATGAGAAATGTGAAGTTTCATAAGTATTGCTTGCTTTTTTCAAGGTAAGCTACATTCTTTGAGAAGTTAATAGAAACTTTATCTAAGATTATCAACTGTGACAATATCCTTTTAAATATAACTGAATTAATTTCAAATAAATTGCACACTGGAAAAAAAATGCAGATATAGTGTCCACATCAGAATTGCTAGTAAATTGTTCAATTAACTATGAAGAAATTGCAATTAACCTACAGAATGATACATATACAAAGACTCAAGTAGTAGATTCTAGTAAGCTGTAATTCAATAATGTTTGTAATGTATTATCAACAATGTTTTTTTTTTTCAATGTATATTTTTAACAGCATATAAAGGCAAACATTAACCTTTTTTATGATCATGAGTTTTAAATAATTACATTACAGCAATATGGACATTATTTTGATACATCGACAAAAGAATACTTCCTCATTGCACTTTTTTTTCTTTTATGAGCTGCTATGGATACAATACGAATATTGTTAACAAATAAAAATAATATGCCAGAAAGTGTGAAAAACCTTAAAAAAAAAAATCACAATAATATGTAGCAAATTAGCTTGAATAAAGAATCAAATCAGATTCTAAAGGGAATTTGCGCAGAATCGTTGTTTTACGGTGGATCACTGAATCGGTCTGCGATTCACTGAGCGAGCCTTGTAACATCAACTCTGCGTTGGATATTAAAATCCAGATTATAGTGTAAACTCTATTAATAAGCACAGTAACAAGATCAGCAGTTTAAGGCATTAATTTGTGAGCACAAAACACAAGATACTTTTCAATTATAAGTATGGATTTATTGGATAAACCTAAGACACATGAACTAAACTATCACATAAACACATGCATTCACACATTTCTACGAGTTGCAGGAAGAGAGAAAGTGACGAAAGATTGAGTTTAAGAGAATGAAAATATGAAATCCAATTTTTACAGCAATAGGTGCTATTGCATCGACTTGAACAAACATCAATCAAAAGATTAACTCTCATCAATGAGGTTAACATTTATATCAGTTTCACCGGTTCAGCCTGAATCTAGAGGTTTGTACTTGCGTTACCTTTGTGCTACAGGATTCCTGCTGTGGTGCTGCAGAAAGGGGTTTCCCAAAGATGCTGATTGGCTGGAAAGCAGTTGTCATGGAAGTCTTGGGAGCTGATGATGGGTGGTGACTGAAGGAGAAGCAAATTGCCGTCCGTTTGAAGTTTGATGCGGTGCAGTCGGAGACTTGAAGAAATGGCTGGCAAAACTTAACTTACACAAACTCTCACCGAAAGAAAATAAAGAAAAGTAACGAGACTAGATTGGTTTTCTTCTCATTGAGGCTAGGCAGCAGCAGGTGGGCATGCTGGGGCACATGGAATGGCTCTTAAAAAACGACAAAGGCTAAAAGCTGAGGCTAGAGCGTAATTTGAATAGTGTCTTGAGCTTTAAAACTCATCTTTGGAAACATCCCAAAATCGTGTTTTAACCGATAGATATCATTCTAGCTCAGGGTGTGGTGATACTTCTCCTCCCGAAACATAAATCCAAATGTTATCTCATCAGTCACATGGTCTGAATTTTCCCACTCTTGCAGAATATAATTTTGGACATGATTTCTACAACATGAATATGATACATCTGACCAAGAATTGGTGGGAAGAAACTCAAGCAAATTTCAAACAAGAAGATTGAAGCATACTAAACCATACTAAACACAGATATTAAACTATAGGCCATAGTTATTCAAAATACATATACAATGAGTGATTAACAAATGATAGTTCAAGGTGTGAAGTTAAATATAATATGCAGTAATGCATATCATTGATTTAAGTCCGATTTAGTGCATTTTAAGACTGGATAGGCATGAAACAGCAGTTTTGTGCCATTTTGGTTTTGGTTCAGTTTTTGTAAAAGGTTAGGGAAAATTTTGTAAAGACAAGGGGTTAAAGGTCTCATCAGGAATTTCAGTCTGGTCCTGAGTTGGGGGATGGAGAGCCATCCAACAAAATCTTTAATTATTTTACCCATGTAATGATGATAATGTCCTGTGTCTTTGACCGTTATCTTGATGATTTGCACAATATTGACAATCTCCTTCCTGAGGTGGGATTCTCAATACGTGTTACTTTGTGTTTATGTTGCAAGCTGTTCTGTGACTATGTCTGTTGGATCTGCTTGCGAGAGGCAGGCAACAGGGTATCATGGACCAATTTATGACTTTCTGTTGTCTTGAGTCTTGTCTTGTGCCTTGAGGAATTCGGATCCTCATGTTTCAATGCTCTGATCAAATCTTGCACTACAAAATGCACTACAATAAATCCAAATAAGTCATAAAGTACCAAAGGATGTTTGTTTTTGTGAAATACTGGTTCATTATTTGAAATGGTTCACTGAAACTAACTGAATTAACAAATTCACCAAAATAAACTGTTACAAAAACAATAGTTAATTGCTTGACTTTAATTGGCAAACAAACAAACAAAAAAAGCACTAATAAAAAAAAATGTGGGTAGGTTATTAGTGTTCGCAACTCTTAGATGATAATTGCCTAACACCGATGTTCCTAGTCTTGATTAGATGTTTGAAACACATTAAAACTTTCTGGGTCACTTAGGATCACCTTTGTAATCGCGCACCAGAAAGTCAAACAATGCATTTTTTAAAGTGGCAGGTAGTAGGTGACATAGTAACAACATTAGTGTTAAACAGAGAAGAGTGCATATGTGATGGTGATGAAGTGAACACACCTGCCATGGCTCTCCATGTGTTTGCGTTAGAACTTTCTTCATTGGTGCCCCCCTCCCGCTATACTGGAGCGCCTGTCACATCCCCACACCGTGGCAGATGGGGCCTGCTTTTTATGTACTAATCAAGGAGGAATTCGCTCCCTCACAGACATGTCACCCATGACCCCTGTGTCTATTCACATTAATTATTCATCCTCAGTGAGCTGAATGCTGCCAAGGGTGAGCTGATAGAGGAGAGGAGGGAGAAACAGAGGCCGGTGAAAGAGAGAGATCACTCACAGTTTTCAGTCGTCACGCTAAAGTACTGTTAACCTCAGCGTGTCCGCCCACTCGCCCCCACTCCCCCGACGAATTACTGTGAGAGTCATTACACTTTAAACTCACCTGAGAGAGATGAGAGTTTGGGGTTGGGGGTGTATTATTGGAAAAAAAAAAAAAAACCTTGGAAAGAAAGAGCAAAAAAAAAAAAAAAACTAACTAAAAGTCACATTAAAGTCAGGGCCCACGAAAATCAATGTTTTGCTTCCTACATTTAATCAATGTATATAAATAGGACAAACATAGGTCATTTCTCTACTCGTAGAAAAAAAAAAAAAGAGCAGTTTCTGAAGTGCCCGGTTGTGACAAATCTAAATGTAGTGTTAAGAGACTAATGCAAAATACTGTGCCCACTTTCGGGTCATTCTATGAAATGCACCTTTCACTTTATAAGTTTATAATATGCATATTTTGAAATATTCTTTGAACATTCTGTCAGACAAACAGTGGTAATAAATCACATAGTGCTCAAAGAAGTCAAACTATATTTCAGAGATTTCTACAACGATCCACTTTTTCTTTAAATAGTTAGAATATTAAAACAGTTAATTACTTTATAAAAGGAGAAAAATAATAGAAAGATTGCCTTGAATCACACTGTCTAACTAAATTAATAAAGCTGCATCATTAAAATAAAAATCCATATATCTTGCATTCAATTTCTGAATTACAATTATCCAGCTTTCATTAGATAGATTATTAAAACATTTACTTTTAAAAATGGGGAAAATTACAGACTTATATTCTTGTGTCATATTGTCGAACTAAATTATTAAAAAAAAAAAACTAATTTGGCATTAATTAAACAAAATCTTATGTTAGAGTATTTATTTATTTTACATTTTATTAACCATATTAAAGTTATTTACATACTTTGTTTGAGGTCATAAAGTAGGGTCCAGCAGACAGCACAGCTGCAGGCTTATGACCTGTAGAGAAATGTTAGCTATAGAAACTTCCTCATTTATCAATGTTAGAGGTTTTTTTCTTTTCTTTCTGTTCCTCCCTGGCTGAGGGTGTAATTCACTCCTCTGCAGCTAGTGAAAGTCTAAATTGATCCTGGTTGTTTACTACACACAAGCAAAGAGGATGAACGTTCTGTAAAGCAGTCTACATTATTACACTAGTTACATCGGCAAAACGACATGCTAGCGCTTTTCATATGCTGCAAATTGCACATTGCTCTTGCTGTAGCTGGATAATTTATTTAGCTTTACTGATAGGCCTCACTCAGGTCATTAGGAAGCTATTTCCATTTTGCATTTTGGCCCATTAGTGGCCAATGGAACACAAGGCCAATGTAATGCCCTGTTTGAAATACAAAATTACCTATGTCCAATTTACACTGGTATACCAGTCCACGAAGAGTGCTAATGTCAGATTAAAATTATATATAATAGCATGGGCCGTGATATACTGAAAACAACTGTCTGTCAAATTCACCTCCTAGTCTCGCCCGTTTCCAGTTGAACTCTTGACATTGCTGTGAATTGCTGTCATTACAGTGTTTATTGGACTTTGTGTGCCCTTCTCCTAACATCTTAATAGACGGAAATAGGAGCGTGCATGCTCCACTGAGCTTCCACCAAGTGACTTTCAGCTACCTTGCAGAAGGTGGACAAACCAGTGGGGAGTGGGCCATTATGGCAATGTTGTGGTTCATTTGAGTGGCGCGCACTGTGAGAGGAAAACATGATCTCTCTAAGTGGCCAGGGAATTCTGAGTAGTGGGGTCACAGGGGAGGAGTCGCCCGTAAATTACAACTAATTACTGCTTCTATTGAGTCGAGTTCGGCACAACCCTGCCATCACCACAGACGTGGGAGTGACATTGCACTCCAGCTTCCCTGCGTTGCCTCTCTACAGGCGAGCCGGGCACACGCTATGCCGCGTGGATGCAGTGATATTCTCGTTCACCTTCAGAGCCAAGAGGAGAGAGAAAGGTGCAACGACATATGGACTACTGTTCTAAGAATAAAGCAAAATGGAGACGGTGATCCATTGCACTCATATAAAACAGTATGTAACCGTTCGGAAATTATGCAAAGCCGATGGGATAGCAGGTGTGGTATTATAATGCTATACAATTAGCAGCTGCAAGACACAATTCACAGCATACACTATACAGTGTTCATTTATTTTCATTAACAGCAAGAAGAATGAATGATTGCCTCATGCTCAGGTACATCACAACCTACACATAACAAAATACCCATGCGTCTGAGTATATAGTATATACTGTAGTTCAGTAGTTTCTCAAGTAGAATGTGTTTAATAAGATTTTACTCTATGCAATCACATTTTGTATCATAATCCTGATATCAATTTTACACTTTCATGACAGTATTGATTTTGTAAGCAAACTGTACAAGTAAAAACATAATGTCATCCATATGCTTACTGAGGTAAAGGTCACACCTTGAATGATAATCCAATATTTACCAATATTCGCGAACAAAATGCTATCCAAATACATCCTTAATGCTGTAGACACTTGTGCTGTATTATCTTACAAAAAGCGGTGCAGTGTTGCATGTGGACCAGCGTGAAATGGAAGAAAACACAGCCATGGACACCCACAAAAGTGTATTTGGCGTATGTTGTAAGTCTGCTGCAACTCCCTTGTCCCCACTTTCAACAATGAAAACTAAAAAAAAAAGAAAAAAAAATCAGAGTCCATAAAGGGCAGGAGCATCAAAATAAAAGGAGGAAAAAGGAGAAACATCCTTTGTCTAAGCCTGTGCATCATCCTAGAGCAGAAAATCCCTCTCCTCCTTGTTTTCTTCATGAATGATTCCCAGCTCACCATTTCTACAAAATAATGTATCACACTCGAAGGAGAACTTGGGCTGCATAAGAGGATGGATCTTTTCAGAGGTGTTTACATTCTGTGAGAAGAGAAAACCCACTAGCTATAGGCAGTGGATCAGAGCAAAAAGAGGGAACTGAAAATACTGAGAGAAACGTGAAAAAAAAAAAGGAGTTTAGAAAAATGACCAGTGCGTGGGAATGTGTGACAGATCTGTATGTGCCACACTAAATAGGACATGTGAATGATGGTGGAAAAGGAAACTACAAGACTTAAGGGCAACATCATAACTTTTCCCAGCAGCCTAGTGCGAAGCATATTGTGGTTTTCCACCATGGTTGATGAAGCTACTTTAAAACTGTAGCTCGCCAAGCTCATCATAATTAAAACAATTTAACTACAGTCAAGCTAGCTACAATACTTTACCGGTACCAGATAAATAGACTAATGCTATTTTATTACACAAAACACCTGACTGAAATTATTTGTAGTTCTGCCAAAATATCTCTTGACTTGGCTCCGCCATCTTCAAAGTTGGGCAAGTTATTATTTTTTAAAAAACAAAACATTGTTATAACAATGCTAATTCAATATTGGAAGTACATTGTTCATGGCCTATGAACCTAAAAACCCAACTATTGCAAGTAAGCACTAAGTAGCTGACCAGTCACAACAGACTAGGCCAGTTGACAAATCAGAGCAAACTGGTGCTGCAGCAATGAGAAAAATGTTTTTGAACCTTAAATCAATGTATTGTAACATTATGAACTTGCAAATGAGTACAATGTGTGGACACAAAATAAAATAATGGATTGTACCATTATTGCTTGCTTTGCTATAAAGCTGCGGGTGCAATAAAATATGAAAAAGTAAAGCGATTAAGTAGCATTTTGTAGCAAAAATAATAGGTTGTTGAGGGAACACAGCTACACAATTCTTAAAACGGATGAAAAACTAAAAAAAAAATAATTATTTGGTTATTAGCTTCCCAACACCAATTTCCAGCAGTTTCCTCTGTCTGAGCACATTTCTATAAAGCACTTCACAAAGCCATTTTCACACTGAGCCCAGCACTGCCCTGTTCTCCAGAGGAGGTCACAGCCACACCCACCTGTATCTAAGCATCACATCTCAGCCTCACTGCAGCCCAGCAACAAGCCAACTCTGTCCTTCTCTAAAACACAGCAGCCCTAAGGCTTTCTCTCTCTGTCCGTCTCTATTTTCTTACTCTTTACATCTCCCTCAGAGAGAAGCTAAATGTGTCAGGAACAACCAGAATACAAATAAAGCTGAGTCTGAGATATAGCAACAGGACAACACGGTAACAGACAGAAAATGCAGGAGGACAAGAGAAACCGGGGAGGGAAAGATTGAATGAGAAATGGGACTGATGTGCAGGTGGAAAAGAAGGATAATCGAAGAGAGATGGGGATGTGAGAGTGGAGGCCAGAGCTGATATCCTCCAGCGCAGTCAGCAAGCAAACAGACAGGACAGACATTAACACCTGGTAGGCTGCGGCTTTACTAAAGCCTCTTAGCAAAGCGTGTGTTTAGCTTCCAGAGTATTTCCAGTGCATCTGCATAACAGAGGGGCTCACCCCTAACAAAAAAAACGCTGCAAACCCACCCTGCCAAGGTGAGACAGGCCTGCAGCCAGGCTGTGTCATTACAGCCTGCTAAGTGTTAGTTTGGTGGAGAAAGCGGGTAATTATCTCATTGCCACACTACCGCTGTCTGGAACAAAGAAAACACACATTGTGCTTTATATATTAGGGTGTGTTTACACTTGTAGTTGTCTTTGTTGTTTTGGTCATGACCAAAAAAAGAAAATGTTATATTTAGGCCTAGTTCGTTTTGCATTCACACTGTAGTTTTTAAAACCAAACTGAAATATAGAAAACAAAGCCAAACCTGCTAAGTGTAAACATACCCTGAAGTGAAAATGACATCACCCACAGGCAGTTTAGCTTCCACAGGATGTAGTGTAGAAGTAATGTGTAAAAACAAAGAGCACTGAGGTTTTAAGGTCAGCTAATACTTAAGGCCAGATTTACTAAACAGGGCAAATTGTGATAAAGTGGAATTTATATTTATTAGGGGTGGCATGATTCACAAAACCCACGGTTCGGTCTTGTCACAAGCCGTGCCTCTGTGGCTCTCCCCGGGAACCTTCACCAGAATATTAACGTTCCTACCCGGACTCATTTAGACCCACGTACCTTCCTTTGTTTGCGCTCACAGGTGTTTCTCATTTCAAGGACTATTTAAACGAGAACTTCGCGATCGTTTGACGCGAAGTCTTGTTTGCCTCTGTGACATTACTAAGCGTTTTTTCCTGTATTGATTCTCTGGTCTGATTTTTGATTGCTTACCTGGTTTTTTGATTCCCGCTGCCTGCCCCGACTCTTTGCCTGTTTTTTGGATTATGATTACTGCCTGTCTCTGATATACCTGTCCTGCTGTGTACCGACCTTTGCTTGTCTGACTACTCTAATAAAAAAACACAAATGGATCCGAGTGACTCCGGGAGTTCGTCACAGAAGACTTCGCCGCAATAGGATCCAGCGGCCATGCATCAAGTGGTGAGTGAGATCACGCGCCAAGCATCCGTTCTGGCAGCTCACCAGCAACAACTGTCTGAATTATCCTCACTCACTAAGGAGTTAGTCAGCTCAATACAAGCACTTACTGCTGCCACCACGGCGCAAGCTCAAGTCCAGGCTCAAGTGTTTAGGCCACCCACGCCGCCCATGCCTTCCACTTCCGGTACAGTCAATCCGGCTCGCCTCGCGCTGCCTGAAAAATACAATGGCGCCCCCGGCAAATGTGATGGCTTTCTCCTGCAGTGTGAGTTATACATGGAACAACAACCCAACTGTTTTATCACTGATAATTCCATAGTGTCACTGATCGCCTCTCTGCTAAGCGGCAAGGCACTTGATTGGGTTACTGCACTGTGGAGAGGACGCGGGATGGGTTTCCCTTCGTATGCCAGCTTCCTATGTCAGTTCAGGGACGTGTTTGATCACACGGTAGATGGACTCAGTGCTAAAGACGAACTGCTGAACCTCAAGCAGGGCACCTCATCTGCCGCTGAGTACTCAATGACGTTCAGCACACTCGCAGCTCAAGTCGGATGGGACGCCGATCCTCTTAAATCGCTGTACCGCCGAGGACTCAGAGAGGAACTCCAAGCGGAGCTGGGCAACCGCGATGAGGAGAAATCGTTGGAGGAATTCATCGACTTGGCCATTCGTACGGACCATCTTATTCGCTCCCGAAAACCACGCCCGGTTCAATTCCAGCCAGGACCCCGCACCTATCTCAGCCAAGGAGAGCCAATGCAGACTCAAGAGGATCATCTTGAGTCTTACTCAAGAGGAAAGAGATCGGCGCCGAGAAAATAACCTCTGCATGTACTGCTGACTGGCTGGTCATCTCAGAGCCAACTGCCCCACGCGACCACAACGCCCTAGAACCTACCGGGTGAGTGCCACTTCTCTATCATCTGTAATGAGAATAGATGTCAGTCTAGTGCTGGTAGACTACACGCTACACACGCAGGCTTTTATTGATTCAGGGGCTGCGGGGAATTTTATGGATTTGGAATTTGCCTCTAAACATTTGATTCCTCTTATTACATGTACTCCTGCGGTGTCTGTGGCAGCCCTCGACGGCCGACCCTTAGGGTCTGGTAGGATCACCCAGAAAACCACCGAACTCACCTTGGTGACCAGTTCACTTCACACGGAGAAATTTTTTTTCCACGTTATTGACTCACCGGACTACCCTCTGATACTCGGCTTACCCTGGCTACAACTCCACAGCCCCACCATTTCCTGGAAGTCACACTGCATCACCAAGTGGTCACAGTTCTGCCAGGATCGATGCCTTTCCAAAGCACTAAAGACCAATCACAATGAGCACTCCACTTCCTCCGACACCCCTGAAGACACCTCACTTCCTTCACAGTACCACGACCTGATGAAAGCATTCAGCAAAGAGGAAGCCACACAACTTCCGCCTCACCGTTCCACCGATTGTGCCATCGACCTGTTACCAGGAACTGTACCTCCACGTGGCAGAATCTTTCCCCTTTCACGACCAGAGACTGAATGCATGGACCAGTATATAAAGGAGGAACTGAAGAAAGGCTTCATCAGACCATCTACGTCGCCCACTTCAGCTGGATTCTTTTTTGTAAAAAAGAAAGACGGAGGTCTGCGGCCCTGCATAGACTATCGAGCCTTGAACAACATCACTGTTAAGTACAAGTATCCTCTCCCCCTTGTCCCTGCTGCCTTGGAACAACTCCGGTCTGCCCGTTATTTCACCAAGCTGGATCTGCGCAGTGCCTACAACCTCATTCGCATCCGGGAAGGTGATGAATGGAAAACAGCTTTCTCAACTACTAACGGACATTATGAGTACCTGGTCATGCCCTTCGGACTCTCCAATAGCCCATCTGTCTTTCAAGCCCTAGTAAACGATGTCTTCAGGAACATGCTCAACCGATTCGTTGTGGTTTATATTGATGACATTCTCATCTATTCTAATGACCTTGTATCCCACGTTCAACATGTCAGGACTGTCCTCAAAGAACTCATTCAGAACAGGCTATACGTCAAAATTTCGAAGTGTGCCTTTCACCAGACCAAGGTTACTTTCCTGGGCTATGTAATCAGTGCAGAAGGAGTAGCCATGGATGACAACAAGGTCAGTTCTGTAGTCATTTGGCCTAAACCTCAAACTCTGAAGGAACTACAGCGATTTCTTGGGTTTGCCAATTTTAATCGGAGATTTATCCATAACTTCAGTAAAGTCGCAGCACCTTTGACCAACATGACTCGCAAGGGCACCAAACGCTTACCATGGAGTCCAGTCGTCGAGAAGACATTCAAGGAACTTAAACAACGCTTCACCTCGGCCCCTATCCTTAGGCACCCTGATCCTGAAAGACAATTCGTTGTTGAAGTCGATGCATCTAACACCGGAATTGGCGCTATCCTTTCACAGCGACAGGGCGAACCAGCGAAACTCTTCCCATGCGCCTACTATTCACGCAAGTTATCCCAGGCAGAAAGGAATTACGACGTTGGAGATCGTGAACTGTTGGCCTTAAAATCAGCATTGGAAGAGTGGCGACACTGGTTAGAGGGAGCCAGAGAGCCTTTCTTGGTACTTACGGATCATCGAAATCTGGAATACCTGCGTTCAGCCAAATGCCTCAATTCCCGACAAGCGAGTCATTATTCTTCTCCCGGTTTGACTTTCAAATAACATATCGACCTGGCTCTAAAAACATCAAAGCGGATGCCCATGTGCACCTTCAGAGTGCCATCCGCCGTGTGAGAGCCCAGGCAGATCGTCATCGTCGCCCAAACCCACCTTACGAACCCGGGCAATGGGTCTGGCTCTCCTCCCGAGATCTCCGGCTGCAACTCCCATGCAAGAAGTTAAATCCAAGGTACGTGGGTCCGTTCAAAATAATCAAGCAAATAACGCCTGTTTCTTTTCGATTAGATTTACCATCAGAATATCGTATCTCACCCACCTTGGGGACCAGGACGAGGTTGCGGCACCCGACATCCCTCCCCTGGACACGGACCGCAAGGAGATATACCAGGTCCACGAGATCCTAGACTATCGGCGCCGAGGCAGACTCCTTCAGTACTTGATTGACTGGGAGGGCTACGGACCCGAGGAAAGGTCCTGGGTTGATGCTCACAACATACTCGATCCCTCCTTAAAAGAGATCTTCCATAGGACCTACCCCAACAAGCCAGCCCCCCGACCACGGGGAAGACCTCGGCGTCGTCAAAGATCTCGCTTCAGGAGCCGCTCGCAGGGGGGGGGGGGCTCTGTCACAAGCCGCGCCTCTGTGGCTCTCCCCGGAACTCAGCAGCGCGAACCTTCACCAGAATATTAACGTTCCTACCCGGACTCATTTAGACCCACATACCTTCCTTTGTTTGCGCTCACAGGTGTTTCTCATTTCAAGGACTATTTAAACGAGAACTTCGCGATCGTTTGATGCGAAGTCTTGTTTGCCTCGGTGACATTACTAAGCGTTTTTTCCTGTATTGATTCTCTGGTCTGATTTTTGATTGCTTACCTGGTTTTTTGATTCCCGCTGCCTGCCCCGACTCTTTGCCTGTTTTTTGGATTATGATTACTGCCTGTCTCTGATATACCTGTCCTGCTGTGTACCGACCTTTGCTTGTCTGACTACTCTAATAAAAAAAACACAAATGGATCCGAGTGACTCCGGGAGTTCATCACAGGTTTGTATCATGGTTTTAGGGTCACAGTTTTCGGTTCTGTACAGTTCTTGTTATTTTTTCTTTTAATCTTTAACACTCCAGAAATGTACTTGATATATAGCTTAATTATCCACAGTTTGGGATACAGTATTAAAAAAGTTATATCATGTAATCATTCATAAACTGAATTGGATGCGTGTTGCACAATACTTGCACACAGTTGCAGTTCTATCTATTGTTTTATTTCTACTGTCACCACAGGTAATAGAGCGTGGATCGGGCCACATTTTTCTGTCTGAGCCCGCCCCATGTCTGACAGAGCTGTAACCAAATTCTTTTCTCATACTAATGACACATGCACTTTTTTGTGTGGAAAGCCCGCTTTTATTAAGCAACTGTAGGAAGGCGTTCGGAAATGTGAGTATCAGCGCACAAGGGCCAAAAAGCGCCATAATAACACAGATGCACATTCGTGCTGATGTGACAGAGCCCATCATCTAATAGGTAACATGAAATCCAAAAGGTTCCCATACACCAGATTTATACAACACTGGCGCAGCCTTCCTTTTCTCTCCCACTTGCCATTTCTACACATACAATATTGTGACCACACCATAGACACCTCAATTCTTTTGGGCGAAAGGGAAACACACTGACGTCACATACGGGGCACGAGGCTACATTGCGCATGTCATGAACCGTCGAAGCGTGCCACCCCTAATATATTTATTTATTTTTTAACCCTGACATAAATAATACAGATGCAGTCAGAAGTACCGCCTGCTTTAAGACATATTTTTTTGTGGCACAAATACCAGTAATTTGACAAACACAAATGCTAGTAAATGCTAGGAAAAATGCATATTTAGTAAGGTCAGGTGTAAAAAAAATAAATAACTGCCAACACCTTTCAGCAGTATTTCTTCACTGTGCATCTTAAACCTATATAAATAAACCTACTACTATTTTCTAGTAACCGTCTAGTAAGACATTTTGCACTGGCACAAACTTAATTAGTTAATCTGGCCCATAGTATTAAAGGGGTCATATGATGCAATTTTTGCTTATGCAGTGTCATAAGATGCATAATGCATATATAAGTGCATATATAAAGGTCCCTGAAGTTGCAACGAGATTTCACGTTTACAGGTATCTCGGAAGTCATCATAGTTGGGTTAATTTGAATAGCAGTGAATGGGATGGTACCACAAATATATTTTTTGCATTCCCATTTGATCAAATAGCAAAAGAAAACTCCACAAAAGTGTTTTCATGACTTCCAGTGAAAAGTGAAAAATAGACTGATAACAACAGTCAAAAGAGAGAACGATGTGAAATTTCCAATTCCTAGACGCTGCATTACTTTGTGCTTCCAAAAGAATACATAACTAGAAACCAGGGTTTTATTTTGATTGTCCCTTTAATGTATTCTGTTGATTATAAGATAGATAGACTTGCAAAGTTATTTAGTCAGCAGAGCGTCTATAAAGAGTTAGCAGATCTTAATTAAGGTGTAAATAAAGTGTTACCGAAATCAGTGCTTAAGGTGTATTCACAACACTGTTCCAGAACAGTTCATAACGTGACCCCTTTAACTGGCATTCAGTTTCTGGATATACAGGTCCTTTTCAAAAAATGTGCACATTGTGATAAAGTTCATTATTTTCTGTATAAGTACTGATAAACATTAGACTTTCATATATTTTAGATTCATTACACACAACTGAAGTAGTTTCAAGCCTTTTATTG
>JAUYWG010000012.1:1572032-1583016 GCA_034779775.1 Enteromius afrohamiltoni
TGAATCTAAAATATATGAAAGTCTAATGTTTATCAGTACATTACAGAAAATAATGAACTTTATCACAATATGCTAGTATTATATGTTAGTATTTCCTGTTACTATTTTCCTGTCAAAGAAGCAAAGTTATTAGATGTTAATGAAAGAGGAAATTAAACACTAAAAAAATGAAAGACTTCTTGAATAACTGAATGCACTTTTTGCAACATGACTTAGTAAACAGGGTACATTCTGATCGAAAGCTGGATTTCAATTCTTCTTCTTCTTTTAAAAAAAAAAAAAACATCTCCCAAGGATCAGAGGAAAAAAAAAAAATCAAGAAGGCCATAACAAATCAGTATGCAGAGGGATAAAAATTGGTTTCAACTATTTAAAAAAACAGCTGAAAAAGAGTGAATGTTAAAGAGAAAAGTTGCCCTATATATAAAAAAAAGAAATAAGTTTCCTTATGAACTGAATTTGTCTCAGTTTGTGAACTCCTTTCACATAAGCTTCATGCTAATGATTTTCACTTTCAACAAGACCAGGAATATATAAAAAGAAGATAACCAGTTTTATGTAATTTTGCCTCTTTACCTTTGTTACTAGCTTTAATATAAATAAATCAAATGAACATACGTACATTCTGTACATCCTTACACATCAGAGGCCATGGCCACACATTTTTTTTTTTTTTTTTTTACACATTGAAATGGGAGTAGTCTAAACCCTAACACCCTAGTCTAACACCCTCCGCAAATAATGTAATCACTGATATCAAATCAGTATGCAAAGCAGAAGAACTTGTTTTCACCTAATTCAAAACAAACTTTCAAACTTAATCTAAATGCCTGATGAAGAGATTAGCTTTAATAAACCATGCACTATGAGATAATTCCAACCCCTGAACAAATAAAAGTTTCACTCACCAACACAAACTTTTACATTACACGCACACACACAAGAGCACATTACTCATACTGTGACAAATAGCTCTGTTTCTTCTCAATTCTTTGGTCTGTTTCCCCCCCACAATTTTAAAGAAAAGAGAAAGGTATCAAAGGACAGCAAGCAGTCGACTCCAGCACGGAGGAGCTCAGACTGTCGGCCACAGATACAGCTAAGGTTAATAGATTGTGGATTTACCAAAATGAAAACAATATCATATTTACAGGCTACAGCTGTTTGCCCAGTGCTCAACAAAGGTCTAAATGGTCACACTGCCGCTGTGCTGACAGCGTTCAAAACGCGATGTGTGTGCGAGAGGTGGGGGGGGTGATGTGGCAGACACATCTGTGACTGGGTGACCGTGCAGAGCGGGGCACATAAATAGCCCGTATTAAAGACTCCAGAGGGAGAGGCTGCGGCTCTCCCGGTCTTCAGCAGAAAGCTAAAAATGATCATTACAATCATTAAAGTGAATTGACAGGCAGCCACAGAGAGAGGCAGGCACTGAATTCCATCCAGCATCTCTGGGATTAGACTGGCGCAGAGTCCTTGTCAGTAATTCTTCAAGACAAATAGCATGGCTCCCCAGACACCACCCCCTGCAAGTCGGCAGGCAGGCAGCACTAATTAGCAGGGGAGGTGTGAAGGAGAAATCATTACTTTATCCACACAGAGCTCACCCCCCAGTCCCTCGTTCAACACGGCAGCAGGGGAACGAACGGGCGAGCAGAGAAGGTGAGAGCAAGAAGTCAAAATGAAGCATAAACGGCACTAGAAGACTTCTGCAGAAGGGTGTAGTGAGAGAAAAGATGACCAAAGATGGTGCGGCGTAGTGCCTAGTAATTGCAGATTGATGGCGGAAGCCTGTGGGATGTGCCAGACACTTTTTTTTTTTGCATACCTGAGTCCTCTCTCTCTCTCTCTCTCTCCCTCCCAGAGCTTTGTCCCCAGCAGTATGATTCATGAGACTGTTGCTTTTCTCCTGACCCTGGCAGCCCTGCAGCACAAACCATCAGGTACAACTCAAAACAGTTGCACCCTTCAAGATTAATGAGCGAACCCAGTACAGGGCGGAGATGTGGTGCTCTCGCTCTCTCTCCTCCGCTATCACACACAAACACACTCCCTCCCTCTCTCTTCAAAGCTGCTTTCATCTTTAAGTGAGAGAGGCCAACCATGCAACCTACACGAGCTCATCAGGGTCATAGCTTTATGCATTCAGACACTGATCAACAAGAAAGAGACAAAAAAAGAGGAGGTGGAAGAGAGCGGGTGAAAAAAATGTGTTGGTGTTGATTTACCTAAACGTTTGCCATTCATGTCAGGACACAAATCCCTGCAGGCACACATGGAGGGCCTACATGCTAACCAAACAGGATTTAGCCTCGATGCTCTCGCTAAGTGGAGATCTTCAGGCTCTGTGCTCCTCAACTGCCACAGCTCTAGGAGCATGCTAAATATTTCAGTGAAGCTCAGATTGAGTGCAGGGTTTTAAATGTGTGATCTTTATTTCATGGGGACAGAACGCCTTAAAACCCCTACAAGCAGCCCTGTTGCATGACCACCATTTCTGTACTGCACTTTGGTTAAGCTGCACTTAAGAACACAAGTCTGAGCTGAATGCCCCTGCAGCTGTGCCATCCACCTTTACTTTTCTTGAAAGATACATAGGACTCACAACTCATAACCTCACTACTTTAGAACAACTGGTATTAATATAATACACGGTATTATGGAGTAATAAAGAGTGGTCAAATACATTCACACAGTTTCCATCCAAGTTGCTAATTTTATTGAAGCAAAGATCTAGACAAATGGTGCACTCAAGACACATGACTGTTTGAGACATTTTACAGAGTTATCTCTACATATAAAGTATGCATACATGCTAAAGTATAGGAACTGGTTTAATAATGCTTGTTATAACTCATCTTTTACTTACAATTTTATTTACAAGTCATTTTCATGCTTAGAAATAAACTGAACTGGAGAATTTTTCATCTCTCGACTGCATCATTATATATATTATATTATATATATTTATAGGCAGTCACTTTTGTAGCACCCCCACCTTGTTTTTAACTAATTTAGTAAGAGGCAGCACCAGGTTCAATACTCTTGTGCCTAATAGATGTGCATTAAGGCCCCTCTGATGTCACTACACTGCACGCATAAGCAAAGCGGAACATATTCAAAACAGGAGCAGCGCGCCGTATGTGCTTTCATTCTGGCAGCTTGTACTGCAGGCTGTAGACAAGCATCTTTCTGTCTTATTTTCCAGCGTTCTTCTCCGAACTCTGTGAGCCATGTGCTTTGATTTATGTCATTTCTCTGCAATCGCTACTTGCTGTTGCGCCGCCCCTGCGTGAAAGCTCTCATCCGTTAACATGGGCGCTGAAAAAAATACGCACTGCTTGCACCCTGCTCATGCGTGCAGTGTGAAACTGCCGTAAACTCAATGTTCAAGCGTCCAACTACACGCGAATAGCGAGATTTGACTTTTATTTTATTTTTAAATTAATTTAATGTCATTTAATTCAGTAATGAAAAGATTTTACTGTTATTTATTTTTGTACAATTTAGTTTTAATTTATAGTTGTTGCTAGGTTGCACTGTATACTGTATGTCAGTTGAGAAATACATATTTCAGAATTATTAGTAATCGGTGTGTGCATTTTCCTTGATAACAAACAAGTTGAGTCAAACCACTTACATATCGTATCGCAATTGCAAATCGCAATTTTGACCTCAATCATCGCAAACGCACATTTTTCCCAAATCGTGCAGCCCTATTCTCAACCCACCCGTTGCAGGCCTGAAACGTAGCTCGTGTTCGTAGTGACCACAAAAACAGTAAATTGGTCTCTTCACTTTCCTGAGCACAAAATAACTCTACAAACTACCTTGATTCCTGTGTAATGTAGACAAGCAGACAAGTCCTGTATTAAGCCTCCTTTGAATCCACGTCCTGCTCTGTCTAGGGCCTCCTGCGTGTGTCAGCCTCCAATGCAGCCACAGGAACCCCAAACCGAACAGTTATCTGGGGCGCTATCTAGTCTCCCTCGATACAAACACACGATGAATTCGCCTTGATTTCAGTCCTAGTGTTCTGCTTTCACATTACTTTTTTAGGATAACTCAAAACTGATTAAACGCTAACAGTTAGATACAAACTAATGACGTAACCGCAATGGCGGAGAAAAATACAGAGAACTTGAACAGAAAACAAAATACACTCCACAACCAGAGTATACACGCTCACGATATATACTGCTTACTCTATTAATGCAATGGTTTATCGATTAATTCACAGCATTTACTGCAATCTGACTTCTCTTCAACTCTCTCCTCCACTCTCTTTTACTCTCTTTTTTACTCTCTCTCGTCTCTTGACCAATCACAAGGCCCTATTCTCTTGGGAGGGAGGATCTTAGCACATAGTTAACCAATAAAAATAAAGACAACCTAACCTGTTAATCAAAAGCACATTTTTCACCTGTACACACGCATCAACCTTGCTACCCAAAAACAGCATTCTTAAAGGCACAAGTACACATATATTGTGACTAAAAAATAAAGCTTTAGACTTTAATATTAATATTAATTTATATTTTATCTCTGAATGAGAACATAAACGAACAAACAGTAAAATGAACCCACAACTTCCTAGAATTATATTCTAGTGGGTTACACTTTGTTTTTTTATAAACAAATGTATAAACATTCTGACATTCAGCACTCCAAACAGCCCTAACGAACATAGTCACAAACTACACAAATCAAACATTGTTTGTTTTATTTGTATGTTTTTTTTCACCCATTGAACAATCTATTAACCAATCTACCACCTCTCCACTGTTCCTCAAAACACATAACAAAAACTGAAAGCACCATGGACCACACGCAGAACTCCACCATGCTGGCCTGAGTTTGGCAGCTGTGTGCACAGAAGAGAGCACAGTGTGTTATCTGTCCAAAAAGAGGCCTTTCAGCATGTATTCATAAAGGTTCTGTAATGGCATCCACCGGGAGAACTATTCCCTCCATAGAGTCAGAGAATGAAAGAGAGGAAAGAAGAGAGAGAAGAGGGAGCGATGACTTCATCATGAGCAGAATAGAAATGATGCCCCATTGGGGTCTATTAGGGAGTCTTTACATACAATAGAGGACAGTGGGACTGTGAGGTAGGAGATGCAGTAAAGCCCAGGCTTAGTGTTACTTGGGGATCAGTAATGAGAAGCATCCCGCATGCAAGTCTGATATCTGGATCTCGCTTTTCTTAAAGTATTGAGCACTAAAAAAATAAATAAATGTTTAAAAAAACATTAAAAATAAGGTTTAGTCTAACTTGGCACAATGCACTCAAAAAAATATTAAAATGATGCAAAACATCCCTAAATGGTGCAATGTAAATTCAGTGTAACTCAACTGTGAGTATTTAAGGAGGGGGTCCTGTACTATTAAAAAAAGCTAGCTACTAAAAAAAAAAGTTTGAGAAAGAAAAAAAAAATAGATAAGTCTACTTAGAAAAGAAATAAAAAATGTTTTCTTTGCAGATGGGCTGATTTCATTCCTGCAGCTTCCATGTTGACTATTTGCCTAATTGTGTAAACCGCTCTGGCACAATTTCATGCAAATGTTTTCTATTTCTTCCATTTGAACAACAATATCCCTGTGCATATTGCACATCTCCATGTGTTTCACTGTTGCTTTTTATTCAGCACCATCCATTCAGTGTAGTGATCAGATCCCTCATTTTTTGTTTTTAAAAACATTATTTAACAAAATTGTTTGAAATAATAAATCTTTCAAACAAAGCAAAACAGGCCAAAAGTCACATTTCTGTGATTTTCTAATACCAAAGATAATTTAGTCTGCAAATTAACCTGCATGTGATATGCTTTGTACAGCATTATTGTTGTTATTATGTTTCAAGCAAAGTATATATTGATGAGACTTTGATATGACAAAAGAAGGCATTCTGCCAAACACCACTGATGTTGTTTAACAAACTCAAACTCTTCATTAAACATTCACACCTTTTGCCGGATCCAGATACAGTCATTGTCGTCTGTGAGGTGAAGGAGAGCTGTTCTCTCCATGCTGCTCATTAAAACTAGATTGAAATGGTGCCATTTTCACTTATTGGCTTAATTGTCTGCTTATGTAGCAGGGCCAGATGACAGCGAGGGTGTCAGAGCCAAAGGACATGTTCAGTCCATTCAGATTATTGCCAGATCTCATCACTTATCCTATGTGATTCATACACAGCATGTTGAGCTGGCCTACAGACAGCTTCAATGAGCTCACTCATCAATTATGAGGAGTGAGGTCATAAATCAGTGCCACATTAATCATCAATCAGTTCCTGCACCCTGAACAGAACCTGAGGAACCGTGGCCCGTCTTTCATGTTCAGTCGTGAGCTCGTTCATGTCTCACGAGAGATGAGGACAAGACAACTCCACGTACCTGCCTCTGGGTCCTCAAAGAGTCTAGTGATAAAACAGCTCCAACATCTTCAGATCATCTGGAGTAGCATCAAGGGTATCATAAATCCATGCTTTGAGTGACGATCTCAGCTTGCTTGTTGTCCTAGTATATTGAACACATGAAAAAAAAAAAAAAAAAAAAAAGTTTAGTTACTTTTACTTTGTTGTTCTTTATATAGGTGTAACACAGGATTCGAATGGTGGTACAGTTCTTATTTAACTTGCAAGGGTTCATTTTATCTACTGAACCTAACTTTCAATGATAGAGAATGGTTTATTGGATGTTTAGTTTAAACAGGCATGATGCTTCTGATTACCATGTGTGAGTACATTCACTGCTTAGTGGTAAATGTTTGCTGTTTGTGTATGCATGTTTGTCGGCGAGAGATAGACTGCTTGGGTGTCAGTGGCTTTGCGAGTAGGTGTTGTGGTTGTCACTGCTCCAATTCACTGCATGGTGTTTATATTTGCCTGTGTGGTCGGCATCTGTGTGTTTGATGAGGGTATTTTGTATGTGTTACTGAGAGATACTTACCAGAGAATGTGTCCTTTTCTCTGGGTCGTTGTGTCTTCTTGAGCTCAAGGTCTGTTTGATAGGAGCATTACATGTAGGAGTTCCCATTCATTCTTCTTTCATTTCTGCCAGAGGAAAAATGATATGTTTATTCAGTTCATCAGCTTACAATTTTCAATCTGGTACAGAAAACCACCTATTAAAACATTTTCCCTTCATTGCATTTTTCTGATTTGCAGCAATGTTTGCATTGATTTTTTAATAAAAGTACTATACTATAAGCCAAGTTTGACAATAATAAAGCAGTTAAGCAAACAGCTAGTCTCACTCCTCCATGAACAGAATAAGAACATAACTCTAAATCTAAATACCAATCAATTCAATTGCACGCAACTATAAATGGGTTTCACATTCATTTCGACAGCTATTGATTATACTCGTTCCGATCAAGATTTTTAGCAGTAAAAAAAAATAAGTAACTGGCAATTTGAATTACAATTTTTGGTTCTAATTTAAATAGGACACTTTAAAAACACAGGCTAGTCTCCCATAGCCAGACCTTCAGACTGACTGTTTGACCGACATGTCAAACACCCAATCACAGTTAGTTTAGTGTCATGTTTCGGGGCTTAGAACTGTTGCCGCAGGCCACTGTGTAAAACACATATAGGGGCATTTTCGAAATCAAAGTGATCATCCTTATCCCCTTGTTAGTGGGGACCTAAGTGAGCAGAGCACAAGCACGTCATTGAGTCGTTTGGAATGCACTTGTGTAATGCTCATGCATGGAGGAGACAAGACAACTGAAGGTAAGATAAAAAGGTATTTAATGAAGGATTAGGCAGGGCAAACAAAACAATAAGGAAACAAATCTCCTGATCGCCCTTTCAATAGTTCATATAACTCCTGGCGATCTCCTGATCGCTATAACTCAAATAGCCTCTGCACAGCTCTCCTTTAAACATAGACGTTCTCCATGGTGGCAAGACATTCGTGCTCTGAAGGGACAGGTGAGTAGACAAGGTGAGTGATAACAGGAAAGTGAACTAGATGTATCTCACGTGTGCGTCTGCAACGCGTTGGCGATTGTCCGATCGCTACTCCTTCTTTGATGAGAGCTTTCAGTTAGGTGTTGGGGTGAGTAGAAGCGCATTCACATCTTGCAGGTCTCTGTTTCTTAGAGTTTGTTGATTCTTTCACTAAAAGGTGCTTGGTGCAGGTAAGTGCAGAAACTTGAACAATCATCATCAAATCACAACATTCTTAAAGAGCAATGACATGAGTAGTCATCGTAAAGAGGCATAAGGTAAGTGTAATGTAAGTTACCTCAAGCTCAGCCGTCGCTCTGTAGGTTAGAGCAGCTTTTATGGAGCATGCTCTATTGGATTCAGGTGAGTGTAATCAGTAGTCAGGTGACTGTGAGCAAACTGTGAAAAGACAGCTCTATTTGATTGTGAAAGAAATGGAAAATTTGTCAACACCGACAGATGTCAACACAGTAAGATTTGTGTTTTAGTGGTATAACCAAATACTTAAATGTGACTCTTGGATAAGAGCTTTATATGCAATAACATACTCACTGCTTTGTTGCGTTTGTTTTAATACAGTAATTAATTGATTCTATGTATTTGATAGTTAAAATGACTACAAAATCCGTAGTAGTTTTCGTCTCCACCAGTCACATCTGTCATCTCCATCAGTTAAATATTATGATAATATTTCATTATGATATTTTATATTTTCTGTGGAATTGTTGGTCACGTGGAAGTGTAAACTGTCTTCTAACTTGAAAATGTTGTGAAATGTTAAACACATCTTGACTGCCGTTAAAGATAAAGTCGAAATTATATTACACAGTCCAAGGTAAAAAGCACATTTTGTTAAAAAAAGAAAAGAAACATTGGGAGGTTGTATCAAAGCATAGCTTTGCAGTTTAATACATATATTCATACATGCAGTTTAATTTGTCTGAGTATAAGGTTTTAATTTTGCACCCTGTTTTGTCCCATCATTTAATTAATATTGGTCAGTTGACCTAAATGTATAATTACACTGCAACAAGGACTAAAATGTTTACAAAATGTCCAGTCATTGTGCCTTTAAATGATTTTATTGAGTAATTATACATTGAAATATTAATTAACAGCATGTATGTAGTGTTAAGGTTAGAATTAGGGTTTGGTTTAGAAAAAGTGAACTTAATTTTGCACTGTTCTGTTATTGCTATAGAAAGTACATGGGGCATTTAACAAGGTCAGTGTTATAGAAATTTGCATTTTTTATTTTTTATACATTAAAAATAAAGCACCTTTTTTGGTTCCACAAAGAACCATTTGGACAAAGGTTCTTTAAAGAAACATCTCTTACTTAAGCAAGAATTAAAAGCCTTATTACTGCATTTTGTGCTTTAAACTGTAATGTCTTCTCACTGGGGAATGAGACATAATGTACTAATCTGCATTCAATCCTCCATGAATGCTGTGTTTCATCATGTCGATGGTTGCAATCTGGTCATCAACATGTAAAACAAATAAATCTTACAATTACTGGACATTTTCACAGCAGGTCTGTGAGAAAAAAAAAATACAGAAAGTAAACACTTATCAAGGTAATCATTTATTCAAATAGTCACCTGCCCTCCACTTTTTACCATGTACCTTTCGACAGGCACTGTAGGAATAAAACAGCTAGTTGGGCATCCCTTGTCGAGCTCAGTTGAACAGCTGGACTGTGGAGTGTTTGGCTGGCAGAGAGAAGGGCACAGCTGGCTTTTAAGAGGAAGAGCTCCTCTTGAGCCTGTGGGAGGTCACAGCCTGCTAGGCCGCAAAGCGCTGCGCGGCAGGAGCCGTGTGTTAATGCAGAAGGCCTGCGCACTGTGTGCAGATGTTGTTCTGCTTCAGCGGCTGCCTTCCTGCACCTCCCTCACTCCCCTCCTTTTTGTCCTGTATGGAGCTCTACTAAAGATGCGCCACTCTGCCCACATCCTCATGGCAACAGCAATCAAATAATACCGGCATCATGGTTTACCTTAAATGGGCATAGACCAAGTGAAAACTCTACAAGGTCACAGCGTCCTTGGTAATGTATGTTTGCTACCGTTTTGAATGCACCAAAAAGCCTTTTCAAAACCATCAATTAAACAGAGCTCTTGATGACAAATAGCTTTTGACCTTTACTGCTAAACACATTATGTGTAATCACGCAAACTATCCCATTTCACAGCATTTAAAAAAAACCTTGATACGGATCGCACAAAAAACGTCCTTGCGTTCGCCCTGACATCTGCTCATTTATGGCGGGTTTCCATTGAGATGATGATTCGATGGAGAAATGAGAATAATGAGACCGCATACAGACCCTTGGGGCGTTGTGACGTGACACCTGAGGAGCCAACAGAAGTCATCAAACAACGTCGTCAGCAGTGTCCTGACAGAGATGAATTGAGCGAGTAAGAGTTGAGTGACATGCCACGCAGTGGGGAAGAGAGGACGGTTCTGAAGATCTCCCACTGTTCTGTGCCAGTGACTGTGGCAAACGACAGCCCCCACAAGTCTGCTTGATGTTCCACAGCAGCCAGAAGGGAAGACACCTTTCAGAGAGAGATTAACAAGGTATATTAGATAGTAGGAAACTTCACAAGCAACGACTTTGACATCTCTTCTTAAAGGGGTAGCTCCCCCAAAAATGAAATAGTGACATCATTTACTCTACCAAAACTGTACTTCAGTGGAACACAAAAACACTTTGAATAATGCACTTCTAAACTCTTTTGTCTATATGATGATATATATATATATATATATATATATATATACATATTTATCTGGGCCCTGTGAGACATTTAAAGAGGCTGGTGCTAGAAGTTAAAAAAAGGGGGGCAGATAACAGGCTAAACAAGAACAACTCACATTCATGATTAATGTAAGGTAGTGCTTCATAGTGAAGGGCAACATCACAACATATCTCTCTCCATGATGGTAACAGTTACACTTTTATATAAAAGGGCTGCAAATGAACCAAACCCACCCAAACTAACTTGAACATAAACACAC
>JAUYWG010000012.1:1583703-1603823 GCA_034779775.1 Enteromius afrohamiltoni
CTACTTCCTGTTTATATACCTGCGTGAGGTTACTTCCGGGTCCTCGTGACCTCACGTGATCCGGTGCGTGTGACAGGGGCGGGTGTTCAAGGTGCAAAGCTACTTGTTTTCAACAGATTGTTCAAAAGGGACCATCAAAATAAAGTGTTACCAAATTTTTCCATCAAAATCTTACAAACACAAAGGAACAAAAAGTTTGTAACCAGGCATGTGCATTTATATTTATGTTGTAATAACTTTGATGGCCTCAAAAATACATTAGCTATGCAGTTTGCAGAAATCAGTAAGCAAAAACTTGACATATCACAACATTCACATGAATCACTGAACAAAAGAACTTCTTATGGTTTTCTGACTAAGACAAGGCTACGTTCAATAAAGCTTAACTTTATTCACTGCGTGAGGTGATTTGTGAAGAGAACTGCTCATTACTTTTGACGCTCATTGAGCCAAACAATCCACAGATGTTGCAAGCAAAAAGCTCAGTTCTTGACCAAATGGTTCTTTTGAAAACATGATGGTTTAAAGGTTATACATGTTTTCTTGTGTTTTTCTACTGTTCATTAATTATGTATCCGAATTCGCCCGAAAGGTATGCTGTCATGATAAACGTCTCATTCTAGATGTAATTCACAAATATGTTTTGTTTGCAAAACAATTTTTGCTTAAATAATTTATCATAAGCGAGCAGGAATATTATCATTAGGGATCTACAACACTTTTTGACACTTGGAGGCAGGGATCATGTCCTTATTCTGACATGCAAACCTCTGGCCTTTTTAAATGCATTATTTAAACGTATTCTATTGAGTTTCCTTAACATGGATACAGCAACTAATACATAACACTGATGGCACTGACCCCAGACACTCCAGCACTGAGAATAAACAAGAGGCAGGTGACTTTGAGTGATGGTCATCCTCAGACGTGCATAAGCACACATTCTGCTCAGTCCTCTTTTAACCTTGAGCCTTGCAGACTGAGAACGTGAAAACAATAAAACAGGTTGACGATAAATCACCTTAGCATTTCGTAAACATTTGCATAGTTTCGTTGAGCATCTTATAAGTTATGATCTATAATTCAGGGTAAAAAAAGTGTCGTAACTCCAGCAGGTGGTTGGTGATGTAGAAGAGTTAAATGTGAATACAGGATCAAACCGAATGACAGATCTGACGAAGAAACAAAAAGGGTGCCAAACGAATGAAAGCCTGGGAGTATCTGAAGATCACATAGCACAGCACAGAGTCTCGAAAGCTGCCTTTTATCAGTGTGGTTTTCAACAATTTTTAAACCCCCAGGAGGCTTTGATGATCGGGGGAACACTTGTCCCAAAACCTGCCACTGTTAAATGGCATTAGAGCAGGTCAAGAAAGAGTCCAATTAAGTAATTTTAAGGAAGAAGACAAAAAGTGGTTCACTGTAATAATACATTCTCCATATTATTATTAATTCATTCTCTATACTATATTAAAATATAATATAAAATAATGAAAATCTGGTGAATTACAATTAATAAAATGAATCCATTATTTGACCACAGTACTGATAATTATAGCCTTAAGTTGAAGCTTTATTAATTTACGATGCTTTCTCTTTATGCATGCCAATATTTTTAAAAACTACATTTATACACATCCAAATAATTAATTTATAATTAGGCTGATGGCTTCTTGTCTCAGTCGATCTGATTGTGTTCAATGCAAATTAAATTTTGATAGAATTGAAGGTTGTGGTGAAGACCTGAAATAACCCAAACAACAAGAGAAAAAAATAAGCATGTAGGCATTTCGATCCAACTATTTTTGCACATGACTTTCTTTACATCTTGCATCTTGCAAACTAAAAGGTCCTGACATATAAATCAGCTTTCTTATGTATATTTACATCTCACATTGTTCATGGTTAGTGGAAAAGTGTACATATTTTCTTTAAAAAAGTAATGTAAGTATATTGGTGACATTTATCGAGGTTGCTTTCTCCAATTTAGAAGTGTGGCGAGGATAATATTTAGTGAGGAATACATGTCTTGCACTAAAAACTAATATGTAAATCAGATTGCAACATATAGTCTTCATATAAACAGAAATTTCTGAATTAGTAATGGGATTGGCTTCACTGTTACTGATGAAACTTTGTGCAAGTATGTGTCGTAGAAAAGAGTGCTCCTTGTCAGTGTTGTGACTTTACAATTCAACCGTCTTCAACCCAGAAAAGCTAAATTATTCCATGTTTGTTGTTAGAAGCAACAAGGACACAGACAGGGCGGCCGCGACCTCAACCAGACGGAACATCCCAGCCTTATTGACTACTCTGTCACCCGTTCAGACCGCTTCTGATTTGACATTCCATTAACGGCTCCCGTGGGCTGAGGGTTGATGGCAGAGGAGAAAGCTGAGGACAGCGGGACAGGATTTACGAAGGTGCCGGTCTTACCTCGCCGCTGACCGCACAACTGCACAGGTCATATCCGCATACTGATGTGCGTCGTACCCTAGTGACTGCGGTGAGGGTCATATTTCACTATATACAAATACCCATGAACAGAGAAGCGAAAGGATTCTAAAAGCAAAACCAAGGCTTGAATAATGATTAACCAATGAAATTTGTTATAATGTTCCTCATTCAGTATAATTTTTCTCTCAGACGTTTGTCTCTGAAGTAAATCCAGTCACAAACTTTCGGTTCACGTGGAATGTAAAGGGATAAGTTGTTTTCTTTTTATTAAACTATTAACAAAAGCAAAAATGGCCTCTAATTTTGTTTTGATTGTTTCCATTGTAATAAATTTGTAAGCCACTTTTAAGAATTAAGAAAGTCACATATTTATTCATATTTACACTTATATTTAAGTGGGAAGAGGAAGAATTCTCATCATCTTTAGTATTAGAAATGGACACTCTGAAAAAGTGAATAGGGGCTTGACAGACTGTAGTGCCAGTACGCTTTCTATGTTTTATTCTGTCCAGTGTACCATACTGCCATATGAATGGAGCATGCTGCAAACACACCACTGGGATGGTGCAGCCATCATGATATAAATGTGTTTTATTACAACACAGCTGGTGGAAAAGCTGGAGAGACCTTTTTTCCATTCCTTTGGCCAGAGCATCTTGGCCATCTGGCCTTTCTGAATGTGCGGTGACTGGTTCCCTAACACGCCTGTTGTCATACTGTTAAGACATACTAAGGTTAATATACTGTATACAGCAAGCCCACAAACACACACAAAATCTCCTCATATTGCTCTCCGAGGACATTCATCTACCTCAAACAGATCTCTGGTTTTTGTGGTGACAAAGCAGCGGGAAGCTAAGCTGCTTGGTTTACGTAGCCACTGATGGATCTCCCTCCATCTCACTGTCTTTCCCCCTCACTTCCTGCCATAATGGGCCCGTGTCATCCCTTGACATCTTTGTTTGCCTAACCTGCAGGATGCCAGTCATTTACCACACTTACACACACATACCACCAGCTGCGTTCTAACAGTCACGCCACATCACCTGTCCAGATTGGCTGAGGCTGCCATGCATGTAAAGGCGGTTGTGTGGATGTGGAGCCGCGAGTCCCCAGACATTTCTGTTTCTGATCAATAGCTGTGTGTGACTGCGTGTTTTAGCAGCATGGATGGTGTTTATGGGGAGAGAGTTTAGCTCTGTTTGCCTCTCCACTGGAAACAACAAGACACAATCACATTGGGCGGCTGAATAATAAGCGGGTTTATGGAACGTGGCGAAAGCAGTCTACAGCTCTACATGAAACAGCCATCAGGGTGCCGGCCTGCCGCAGCAGAGCAGCGCTTAATATCAGCAGTCACCTTGTGATGCTTCAAACTATGAGAGAAGGACAGAGAATGCCAGACACAGTGGCCCAAAAAGTGTTTAGACACTTAAGTAAAAAAAAGAAAAAGCCTATCATCTTTTACTCACCTTCATTTTATTCCAAACTTCCAAATTTCTTTCTTCTGATGAACACAGAAGAACATATTTAGAAACAAAATAGTTCCTGTTCCGCATTGACTGAAATGCTATATGACTATGGCTTTTATATGTCTAGGATAATTTAAGAAAGAAGAAAAAAAGAATGCAAAAAAAAAAAAAAAAAAATTTTTAGATACGTTAGCTCATTTTAATGCATGTTTTATCTTTATTTCAAATCATATTAAATCATACACTGCTATGTAAAAGTGAAAACATTAACATTGACACATCACTTAGAGATGGAAATTGTGTGCTCACTGTGAGCTATTAGGAATATAAAGCGCTGTAATAAATACAGCGTTATTATGATGAGCATAGATCAGAGAAGTGAAGTTACTTGCAATTTAAAATAAAATTACAGCATACAAAAATGATTGATTCTTGTATAACGTAATGCAGTGATATTAATCTACAGGGATCATATGATGCAATATCAAGTTTTCAAACTACAAGATCTGTAAAGTTTCAAAAACTATTCTCAAACCCAAAGAGAATCAAATGCAAAATTCATCTCACAAGTTGTTTGAACATAAACGTGTGTTGGAAGTGTGTGAACACATCCATCCCATACTGATAAAAATCCACCTAGTGTTTAATGCCTTGTTTTAAAATCCCCTTTTTCAAATCAGGCTTTTCTGAGATTCCTGTCACAATGACATAGTTCTGCAGAGGCCCCATGATAGTTGATTGACATGATTGTCTTACCTTAGATCCGCCCTATATGAGCTGTCATCAGTCCGCCATTGTGTCGACTCCAATACAGGGGAAGACGAGATGTCTCTGATTAAGCGATTGATGTGTTTTGTTGTTGGATGTAATAATTATTCCCGACATCAGCAATGTAATGTGCCGATCCCCATCTACATAACATATCCATGTTCACTCGAATCATTTGTGATCCAGCTTTAAATTCAATTCAAATTCAAGCGAGTATAAGGGTTTTATGAATCTTTGCAAATAGCTTGCTAGTCACTCCATAGAAGAGAGCTCATTAGAGCTCAGTAGCGTTTAAAGCAAGCACTTTGACAGTGAAGAAGGTGTTTTGTACACTACCAATGAAAACTATGTTATAGACTAAAGAACCATATCAACTCGAGTAAAATGTGCATCCCATGACCACTCATCAACACCTTCCAAACACACCCCATTTAAATAAGTCCCCACCTATTGTATTGGACGATTTGCATATCAATGCCCAAATTTTTACACAAAGAAAGAAGTTGTAGTATTTACTCTCACTTAAGTATTGTTTCATGTTATGGAGACGTTGTGTGTTGCCAAATATGGTACACACTTGAGGTATTTGGCCAATCACAATGCACTGGACGTTTCAGAAAGGAGTCAAACTAATGTACGGTATGTGGAAAAATGTGTTTTTTGAACCACATTAACACAATTGCACAAAATGATGTTACTTTAAGCATCATCGTATGAGTCCTTTAAATATCTAAATACATTTTAGGCCCAATGCTTGCCTGTTACATCATAATGTCTTGTTTTTAAAACTCCGCATTGCCTCTACAGGACATCAGCGAGCAGCAGTCAGAGTCTTGTCACCACTCATTGGCTGTATGCTGGGGGATCTGGCCTGGCATTTGCACCAGTAATGTTGACATGTTTGAGCGTGTGTTTGCTAAAGCAGAGGCAGTCTTGTGGTGAGTCAATCAGACAGCCTGTGACTCATCTGCTCCTCACTTTCATGGCTGACTCTTCCTGATCCTCCACAGATTTTAGGACATTTGCAATCCCAACATTCATAATATTCTTGTCAATCCATCCATCAATCAGTACCGTGCAAAGACACTCACTGTCTGGATGTACAGACATCAGCCAATATGCATGAATAGATTTATGTCATGCTGACGTAGTGTCCTTGTTTGATTTGATGTAATACAGGCGGTTATGTGGTGGTTTATCAACGAGATTAAAAATAAATTTCATATGCCTGTACTTTTGTGCCTTTGGATAAAAAAAAAAAAAAAAAAAAATCCAGTCAACTGCTTTACAGGTCAGGCTTTGCTAAAAGGCTACAAGATAAAATGCATCTTTGACCTGGCATCTTTGTTGCACGCTCTGATCTCGTAAGTGCAAGCTAAGTCTTGTTTCCTCACAGCCAAAGCATTATTAATGACCCAGGGTTGAGGTGAAGGGTTTTAGAGTGATAGCATGCAGGCCTGAATGGAGCACCTGCGTTATTTTTTCATGAATGCAGATATGAATGCGTGTGCTTGTGTTTTTAGGGTGCAAAAAGAAGGACAGAGTGTGTGTCCCTGCTCGAGTGGTCAACACTTTTATTCTAGTGGGTTAACGCTGTGTGTGTCTGTGTTTGTGATCCATTGGGAGTACTTCAGCTGAGGGCAAGAGAAACGAGAAACTTTGAGGAGGCTTTTATGTACTTTTGAATAAAGCGATCCACAGAAATGCTTTTATAAAAACTCTTTTATTCTGGCCTCCACTTCTAGGGGGGCACTAACTCAATTATGAGAGCCTTTCCTCGCTTTCGTTTTTTCCTGTATCAGTGAGGTTTAACCCTTTAGCAGCTGTCGTAGATGAGTCAAGCTGAACTGAACTTTTCAGATAAGGTTATCTTCAAGGGACGTTTCAGTGTAAAGTTAAGTTCTATCGATGGCATTTGAGGCTTAATGGCTATTATCTGGACCTCAGAAGATAATTTCCACTAGCCAATCGTAGTGAAACATTGTTATGGCAATGGATTTACAGTACAAAGAAAGTTTACAAAAATACAGTTAAAATTCTAATTAGTTATAGCTAAAAAACACAAGGCTTAACCCTATAGTCCAGGACGAAAATGTAAATCTGACCTGTTTCAACTGAAAGACAATTGCACTGACTGATCTTAAAACATATCAATGCCTATTTTGTCTTAAGATACACACCAGTACAGTAAATTTATAAAAATGAATGTCCTAATTGAACTATGGCCTAATCCTGGCTTAGGCTAAGCCTGGTCTATGAAAGCAGGTCTTAGTGTTAGTGTAATAGACTCACTTGTTTTATAGATGCTGTACAATCTTTTCATTTTCATGAAGGTTCATTTTTACACAGAACATTTGTGTAGTAATTGAACAAATTTCAATGATCCAATTAAAGTAATTTTCTACTTAATAATAATCAAAATACTGGCTGAAATGCCATTTTACTCTGAAGTAAATATCATCTCTATTGCTTTGTCTGCTTCCGTAGACTCTCCTTTCCTTGGGTCAGTGGTGCTGTTGCCTTGCCAGAACTGATGCAGCGGGTCTAAAGCAGTAAGTAGTGATCGCAGTGACAGACAGCTCTTCTTTATAAAGACCTGTCCACATGCAAGATGAGCCCTACGGCCCTGAAATGCTCTCTGGGTGACCAGCCGCCTCTGGCAAAGCCTCAGAACACAGACAGGATGTCACAGTGCAGTGAATCACAATGAATGAGAATGAAGGCTCAAAAAAGGAAAGGAGTGACTGGATGGACAGAGGACAGAGAATGGACAAGAGACATCAGTTCTTCAAGATTAGTGGATATCATATGTGACCCTGGACCCTGTCATAAACAGCTGGGGTATATTTGTATCTTGTAGGTCAAAATGATCAGTTTGTCCTTTATGCTAAAAATCATTAGGATTTTAGTTTTTTAGCACCCTCAGAATCTAGATAATTCAATAGTTGTATCTCAGCCAAATAGTGTCCCACACTAACAAACCATACATCAATGGGAAGCTTATTTATTCAGCTTTCAGATGATTTATAACCCTTGTGACCTTCATCCCTTATAATACAAGGTCACATATAAAAACACACATATAAATATGTGATGAATTAATAAAATATGATGAATAAAATATGATGAATAAAAAGTTTAAAAAGAACAGTAACCAATTGAAAAAGAAATCCTAACTGCATTAAAATTGTTGTTGTCACTTTTGATCAATGTAATGCACTATTGCTGAATAAAAATGTTCATATCAATCAAACAATTAATTATCACCCACACTTTTAAAATGTAGCCATGCATCCACCCACATCAGAATTTTTTCGTGAATAATGTTGTCAAACCTATAATCAAGAAGCTAAGAATATAAGGGGGAAAAAGCACCATGTGAGCCCAAGTCAGCATGATTTATGGATACTGTATGGCAGATGTACTGTACTGTACTGTATGTCCAGAAAGAGAATGGGCTGATTGACAGGGCTGAAATGAAACGTAAACACCAAAACAGACAGACGTCTATTAGAGGATTAAAAAATAAAAAAAGTACTAATATTTACAGATATTAACGACACAGACAGGGATTTATTGTCTGAACAAGACATTCTGTGAACTTTTAATGAACAATCAAAACCATATAGTATTACTGAAGATGTTTTTCCCCCTTTTCAACAATTCAATACATTTTTTTTTAATCAAAAAGAGGCTAGAACACTCAAGACTGCATACACACATGACAGACAGACAGACGCTTGTACCGATCTGGGGAGATGGATGTGTCAGCAGTCTGATTATGAAAGGATTCAGATCTGGAACACTTGCGCTTTAAGCCAACATGGTGAACTGCAACGATTCAAAAAGATGAACACACACACACTAAAAAAAATTTGAGTTGAGAGCAGTGGCAGACAGAATGGGCACAGACACCTAACTCTGTATTTCATCTTAGTTTCCATACTTCAAGATGCAAAATACATCATTATTATGTTGTATTCCCATTGAAGGCCAATCCATCAGAGTGTAAATTGGTGTGGGTGGCTGTATACACGCCCTGGGTTTATAGAGAAATGGAGCACGGCGTGAGAGCAAAAACAGATGAAGTGTGTGTGTGGTCTTGGTTCATCTTTCAGATCTCCGACAGGGCTACTTATGGGAGCACAAAATAATAAGGATAATGTATTACACACAAACACACAAAAAACAGCCCCTGCTCTCATTATCGTCCATGATTCTAATATACACAAAACACAAAGCCTTCCATGCTACAGGCCGGGCCTCCATCCTTCACCTCCAAGTTAAGAGAAATTAGCAAATCTGCTTTTGTGCCAGAAAACAAAACAGGGCAACTGATAATTCAACTTCAACAGTGCTCTGGCATCTAATGAGCTTTCAAAGCCGAGGAGATGGAGAAATGAGCCTGACGTCTGCACAAAACAGAGCGTCTTGTAAAATTAGCCTGCCTTTAATGACTGGCTCGCTACAAATGCATCAGTGCTCAAAACAGAAAACACTACCATGCCAGATCACTTGTTGGCCATTGCATCTTGTCTTTTTTTTTTTAAATCCTCCATCTGTGTCTATGAATTAGCGAGCAGACACAGAGCGGGAGCAGACATGAAAACTTACTCTAACAAACAAATTGCACATGGCCTGGTCTGGTAGTAAAAGCAGAACCATATCCTAACAAATCTCCCTCCAAATGCACAGATGCAAAGAAGAATGGACAGCAACATGCATGCCTGTACACGTGCGCACACTCTGGAGAGAGGAAGGGATGGGAACATTTCAACCATTCATTATAGTGGTACCCAGAAGACGGCTCCCCAGCGGCGGCGGTATACTCTCTGAGCACGGCCAGAGACGCTCACAGTTCAGAACAAAAAAAAAGTATGTGTCTTTCTGTTCTCTAAAAGGCAGACTGACTGAGAGACAGCGAGGATGGTGACAGAGAGATGGAGAAATAACAAAGGGGCATCACTGCCTTCTCCATCTCTAACCACAGTGAAACCAAATGTCAGCCATCAAAAGAACAATGAAAATAACGCTGTATATTGTACAGCAGTTTATATTTAGCTTTGTAAATGATGATTTCCAGCATAATTCAGTCAAACTGAAGCAGCCAAATAACATGTGCGTGCTTACTGTGAAGTGAAGGAAAGACAGAGAGCAAACAATACAAAGAGCACTTCAAACAAACGACAGAGTGCTGTTATCTTCTTCTGACAGTAGTTTTACTTCGCAAACCCATCAATTCAGTAACTGAATAAATGCTATTCTCATGACAAAAAGCAAATAAAACCAGTTCCAGTCTGTTTATTGAGTGCAAGTTACATCGAAGTAACACTGAATTATAATTGCTATAAAGCAGAGCTGGTGATTTTCTACTTGTAAGCAAACCCACTGGAAATCAGTTTCAATAGCATCAAAATAGTTAACGTTAAACCAGAAGTGGTGCAACATTTCCAGTGTCTGTAATTTATCTGATCGCAAGGCCTGTTCACACCAAGGACAATAACTACAAAGACAGTGGAAAGAAACAATATTGTTGAAATATCCTTCAGAATGATTTTTCTTCATGTAATGAATGATATAAACATTGACACCCAGTCAGAATCCATCCTGCTATCAAGAGCTGAAGTGGCAGACGCGTGTACGCTTAGAATATCGTCTGCTGGCGTGGATTCTGATGATGTTATCTTTCTAGTTGTCGTTCTTGGTGCTGGGCGTCCGGCCAGAGTAGAACTTGACCCAGCTAAGCCTGGTTCTCCCAAGGTTTTTTTCCCCATTCTCTCATGGATGGGTTTTGGTTCCTTGCTGTTGTCGACTACAGTGGTCTCTGCATTTGATAAATAAAGTTGAATTCTCGTCCTTATACATTATCATTACTCTGTTGTTCTATTTGATAATGTTCAGTGCTTTGCTACAATCTGTATTGTTAACAGTGCTATATAAATAAAAGTGACTTGACTTGACTTGACCAGGACTTTACACACTTGGTTGAAAAGGGAGAACCTTTGGTTACTGAAAATTTCAGTAAACTGTTCTTAAAATAACTAATGTATTCTTAAAGGAGTCATACAAAGCCAATTTTTCACTAGCTTATATGATTCTTTAGGGTCTTAATGGAAAGTTTGTAATATAGTTTGTTTTAAAATTTCTCAAAGATAGTGCAAAAAATGCTATTTTACCCTGTCAAAAACAGCTCTTTAGAAATCACTCTATTCTGTGTACTTCCCCTTTAAATCTTTACAAGCTCTGCTGACTCCGCCCCTCTTTTCCGAGGCGCTCTCAGAGGATCTTTTTTTTTACTTGATTTTCAAAGATTCATTAAAAGACATTATACTCACTGCTTCTGTAGGTGAGGCTGGATCATGAATGATTTGTGCAAACAAATGCATTTCGGTTGATCAAGGGTGTATTTCCCTTCAAAACCAAACGTAACGTTAATCCTCCACGTCTTCAGTCACTCAGATGTTGGGAGTAAATGACTACTGCTCTGTTCATCAATACATTCAACGACAAAACGCCTCAATCACTTATGCCGAGTTCAGACTGCATGATTTTAGCCCCGATTTTGACTCGCAGACAGGTTTTGAGAAATCGACAACAAATGCCTGAAATCTAGGGCTGGAACGATTCCTCGAGTTTTTCACAATGATTTTTGAATTACTGTGACTGTCACCCACAAAGCGGAAGGAGACGAGGTGTTTTGATTTGAGGGCGCGAGCGCGGACTAGTGCGGGCTGCGTAATGGAAGAGAGCAATAACAATGGCAATGAGCAAAGAGACCAAATTAAACAGGAGAAAACGACAAAAATGTCCCACTCAGAGTAGCAGTTATTCATTTTAAATGTAAGCTGGCGGCACGGCGCGTCATGGACAGCGAGAGCATCAAGGAGAGTTTAAATCAGGTTAACTTTAACTTAATGAGCTATGACGGCTATGACTTTTAAAATATTCGATAGCTGCAGCCCTACTGAAATCACAGGCAAATCGGTGCACTTTCACGCAGGTGACAGTCACACAGAGTAAACTAACAAAGATACAGTCTGAGAGAATCACAGACGTGTCGGCGACACCCGTGAAATATTTGGCATGATAAATATCTGGACCTGTCGCCGATTCAAAATCATGCCGCGTGAAATGTGTTCTGACTGAAAATAACATTACGGCAATTACTTACAATGAGAGAGCAACATATAGGGAAGCAGATACGAAAGTATAGAAGGTAAATATCCTCCTCTATAATCTTCTTTTCGTTACAAATGAGCGCAAATGCAGTCTGTATTGGCAAGCTTACATTGCTTGCTATAATTTTTAATAATAATCCCAGTCTCAGGTGAGAATTCCAGTCTTGCACACTCACTTGTGATTCTTCCCATTGTAAAGTCATGCAGTGTGAAACCCCCTGTTGCCGATCAGTCATGCAGTGTGAACACAGCAGCGACTGAATGATATCCCAGATAACCATGCAGTGCGAGAGGATCTGTGACGCGACTACTTTGAAAATCGTGCAGTCTGAACTTGGCTTTAGGAGTCTTGCTTATCTCTGCATCTTGGTCTGATGATGGCTCACTCAGGGCGGGTCTGAGGTAAGACACCAGTTCAGTCTGCTGTCAATCAACTATTGTGGGAGTGGCCTCTGTCTGTGTGATGCCAGTACTACTGTGGCATGTGGCACCGGATGATCCCTTTAATAAACATAAGAATATTTATTTCACCTACTGTATGGTTGTTAAAGGTTCTTCATAGATTTTTGATTGACAGGCAAACTGACCAATCGTAACACAGAATCTGCTATTTTGACAGAAGAGAAGATATATATCCATTGACTTTAAATTAAAATATGTTGTGTACTGACATCTTTCTTAGGTTGCAACAAGACGGCATGAGAACCCCAATGGCTGGATGTAGCAACAGTATCTAAGGGGGTCAGGTCTCTGCAAAGTAATCCTTTTTTCCAGGAGTGTACTGAAAATGAATATTCTGCACAGTGTGATCACAGTTAAAATGTTAAGACTAAAATGTTAGTCCACTTACTCTAATTACTTTTTTTATGCATATGAATAATGTGTGAATGGCCCACACATTGACAGTATGATCTCTAGAATATATGATTTTCATTTTAATCATTTCTATTGAAAATGTATTCAGCTAAAAATGGATAGAAAAGGATGTTGGTGGAATGAAATTGCAGGTGCATTGTATTACAGTTTCTTATTCATCCTCATGTTAAAGCAGCTGTATTTGATATATCCAAGAAAAGAAAATCAACAGAGTGGTTTGTTCATTCAATGTTCACCTGACTGTCTACATGAGTCTATCGAAATCATGTGACTGACCAAATGTCCTGATGTTTGCCGTGTTACGGTAAGTTCTGACAAAACCATTCCAAATTTTCAGACAAAGACAGCATTTAGTGCTTTAGGGGGTGGTTAGGACACAGCGTGAGTCTGCATCAAGAGAAGGCATAATTCATAACTCATTATGGAAATAAAAAGAGACACTTTTTTTTTTTGAGAAATGGGTTATTATTTAGTATGATGTTCTGTTACATACTCAGGAACAGTGTGCATAACCATTTTCACCACTTTTTTTTTTCTTTTTTTTGTCACAGATAAAAATAAAAGATGTTACAAATATAAATTGCTTATAAGACAATAAACACAATGTCAAGGAAACAAAAGGCAGGGATATGGAGTTTTATATTACCTAAAAAAATGAAACAATGTCCTGAGACAGTTGCAGTTGTTCTTACCCATTTAACTTTGATCTTGTTCCAAGCGCCAATTATAATGTGAGGGAATAAGAGAGAACTGGAGGAGACTTCGGAGAGAATGGAGATTAAATCACTTGTCAAGAGTGGTTACCGTACATGCAAGCAGTCTATTTTGGCAATGATATGCAAAAAAATCACAAATTAAAAGATCGCTCCAGGTCTATATTTAACAAGTTAAAGTGCACCATCATACAATCTGAACTGAGAATATCGAACAAATGTGAATAAATGAGACAGCAGAGAACCCAAATTGGCACTAGTAACTTCATATTTTCCTGCCTGTTTCTGGTCTCTGCCTAACATCCAATTAAAATATTGGATCTGACTTAAAATGTTACACAGTCAGTCACCTGCAGACTCTAACCTGCATTAGGATATACTCTCTATCAAATACACTACACATATATTAGCCTATAGTAATACACAAGTTTAACACCAATATAACAGATGGAGAGGACGATCACTGGTATAAAACAATGTTTTCTTAGGAAAGAGGGAAAAAAAAGTCTATAAATTACACAATTTCGAGGAAAATTTCATAAACATTTGATATTAGCGTTGTAAAAAAGATGACATCCCTAAGCCCTACATCTCTTCAGAGTCTAAATGGTTGCTAGTTTCAGTCTTGTGTACGTGATTCATCACTTTACTTTCATATTGAAAATGTGATTTAAACCAGAATCCCCTGTTTTTCATTAATTTTTTTAATAATCATCATATGAAATCTCGGTATAGTAACTTTTTTACCTCATGAAAGTTTGGCACATTTATCAAAACCGGAAAAAAAAGATCTACCCAAAAAAGATTACAAAAATTCTCTGGTGCCAGTGTCTGTGCCAGTCACATAATATACGTAACCGGAGTCTGACTGGGAAATAACAATGCGTGTCGAAGGTGTCTGCACTGACAGTGTGTGGATGCTGTAATTACCATTAACATGAGTTTAAAATAACCGATAGTGAGAGCCGAGCACAGCTTCTGTTGTGTGGTGTTGGAAACCATTCAAAGGGCAAATCAATGGATTGCGATTCGCTGCATCTCGACCTTTCCTCTCTCTCCTGAGAGAGTGTATGACAAACACAAGCCTGACTAACAGTGGTTTGTTTTCTGTACTATATACGCTTTCATTGGGTGCTCAAACCTAACAGTTTCCCCTCATTTACGAATGTAGAAGATTTCAGCGTGGCCATGTTACCAGTATGTGAGTCAGTAGGACTCCAGTCACCCATAAGGGACTGTTTAGCATACTGTTGCCTGCGGTGTTTTGGACATGGGGGGGGGAGAAAAAACATTACGGAAAATGACTACTCACGCCACAAGCAAGAGTGAGGGGAGGTTGTGGAAAGATTTCAAAGATTTAATGGTTTTCACATGAAGACAGCCACCATGTTGCGAACATCGCCTCACTGTCTACGGATGTACATCCAGAGTTGGGTTAACGTTCACATATACTGTAAAAGGCTTCGGGCGAAATCTGGTAAACTGTGAATAAATACATATTTTGCAAATTGTGAAAGATAAACTTTGAAACTAAATCAGATAAACACTCCTCTTTGTAATGTTTTGGACAGCGTTCAGTGCTGAGACGGAGAGGTAACTGCGGCAGGTCAGTAAGAGAGAGCTCTTAAAGATGACCAGTGGATCTTGAAAAAAACACTAAGCTACAGTTCACTAAAATGCTCTTCTAGGAGAGGGCTAAGAGCTAAAAGCACAGTGACTTACAAAGAAATCACGAAGAAAACCTGTGACATGTTTAAAAAAACTGAAATGAATGGCATCTCTTTGATTCGCATTTGCTTCACATATCTGCAGATTCACTTAATAAAACCTCTGACTCTGCAAGAGAAACGTCTACGCATCTTTGAAGTGTTTACCGTAGATAAAGAGCAATATCTTTCAACCACCTCGGATGCCTTGTGGCACTGGCAGCTCTTACACAGCACAAGTGTGTACACACGGTAGCACTGAAGCTAATATCAGCAGCTTTTTCATGTCGCTACATATATAGGATCTGTAATATAGAAAGAGAGGCAGTGATCAGAGATTAAACGGCTGATGCTGAGAATTACAGACTAGAAATATTCTGTCGAAAAAAAAATAAAAGAGGCAGGCAGAATCAGTCAAGTCAAGCTTTTGTTCAATCGACACCGCAAATAAAGTCCCTCTGCTGATATGCATACAGAACTCACGCAGTCCTTTATGGTGCTTTTGGCCTTTTGTCAACAAGAATGTGTTTGTGTGGCTAAAAATCCAATAGCGCGAGATCAAACAGCAGCCAATCATTGATTGTTTGCAGACAGCGAGGTGGACGTGAGCCAGATCAGGGGAGTTAGCTTGGTGAGATGCACTGAGATATAAACAGAACCGGCGTAATCATGAAAATGACAAATAAACAAACGCTGCTAAATTGGATAGGCCCAATGCGCAAAGAGCATGTAGTATATAAGGCTTTAGAGAGAAGTGAGGGTCAAGTGATCCTGTGATGAAGCATCTGGAGCTGTGACGCACATCTGGAGGTTTGTTCTGCGTTCTGTATGCATGCACGTGTGGATGTGGAAGGGCTCTTCCTCCATTCCTCTTCAGCCCTCCTCAGCGTTGTCCCCACTCTTAGGTCTTTGGCACTTGGCAAACGTCCTTAGCCGGGAAGTGATCATCGGACCATAGGGTTTGCATTGTGGCGTGAACGAGATCTTTCCAAACCAGTGCGACGGTTGTCTGTTCAGAAAGAGAGGAAGGAAGAAGACAAGTTAGGTGTGTTCAAAACAGCGGACAAATATGTGACTGGGGAGAAACGGGAGTGCAGTTAACATTTAGAAAGAAGATGGGAAATGACATCAGACACAACAAAGGCAACTGATTAAAAAGAGAGCAACGTAAAATGGTCTAAAGTCAGCTGCTTCTTGTCTGGTGTCATAGTAACACCATCGAGCTTCTGCTTCGGTCTGGTACTTTGAGAGCCCCTCCACCTATAACAACACAATCTGGAGAAGAGACACTTAATGGGACGCACCCACACACAAGTGCAAAATAGTGCGTACACAGCTGCATGTACTTAGCATCTAAAGAGCTAGTTCGCCCCAAAATTAAATTCTGTCATGTTGCTCCAATTCAGTGGGGTCCAGTGCTGTTCAGACTTCAAGTTTCTTTGCAATTGCTTTTGTGTTCCACAGAAGAAAGAACTAAATGTGAGTATATGATGACAGAATTTGAATTTTCTGGTGAACGATCCCTGTTTTAACTATGAGATTCTATGTTTTAAGCGGATTCTTTTTTTGAAACTAGGCCAGTAGGAATATAATGGAGGCGAGGACTAAATGTGCTAGCTGAACTTGGCAATTGAGGCCAGCCCATTATAGGATCACACAAAAGGCCCTTTCCTCTCCAAACATGGTGTAGTGAGGGGCTGGGTGGGGGCCATGTGGCAGTTGGAGTGGACAACTTTCCTCTTTCCCCTGCAGATTCGAGAGCCAACTCCACGCTTAAGCCGCCACACCTTTCCTACCTACCCTGGCAGGTCTACTCTTGCAACTGCCATTACTCAGTGCCAGGTGCCCATGCCACCATGGGCTGGGCATAGTTTAATGGAACAGGCCCCATTCATCATGTCAGGTAATGAGTTAGGAGCAAGTGGGCACAGTAAAGGTGGATTCATACTTCAAATGAAATTGAAGCCCAGCTTGTTCGCCAAGGTCAGTCGCGTGGGCCAATGAGAAAACAACCTAGAAATCATTTTGAAAAGGCTGTTTTATGGCTTTGTCTGAGCAAAGGTTTTTTTTTTGTAACAAGACAAAGGTGAAATAAAACACAGTCGCAGTGGCCAAGTTGTTTTTTGTTATTACCACTGTTACAGTGCAGTCGCAAGCTCAGTGTTGGTTGATTATAAGAGCAAGTGCTCTGTGCTAACAAATCCCCTTTTTGAGTTTGCCTAGAGCCTTTTAATTCAAGCTTCAGTAGATGTATAAATCTGTCCTAACAAGGATACTCACCACAGGGGAGGGACAATGCTAATAACAAGAGGGTAATACAAAGAGATGGAAGAGATGTGGTTAGGTAGAGAGAGAAACGGATAAATGAAAAACAGCACAAATGGAGAGAGGAAATCCGCAGTTCTCTGCAGGACAACTTCCTCCGGCATTGGTAAAAGTTGAGGACGCTGAACTTTGAACTCTGCATGGAAAACACAATATGAGTTGAAATGACGGTTGAGTCTTTCATCCACTTCCACTTCAAAAAGCCAAGTGCCTGAAGGCCTCCAGTCTCTTTCTCTCTGAACTGAATGGGCATTGCACATTGACAGCAGTGATAAAAACAAAGACATTTCTAGAACATGTCAGAGCATAGGCTGTTATTTCAGATTTTATTTACAATTTCTATAAAGGTTGCTTTTTAGGAGCATTGTGATATTTATTAGGAACACACAGATTTTTTGGGTTGTTCGGGGTGTATTGTTAAGTGTTTAGTTCTGTTTTTTTTTAAATTTTATTTATAAATTAATTTTTGCTATTATGATGTGATTGTGATATGTTCTATTGTCCTCATTAAAACAAGAGGACACATCTCAAGGGGTTAATCCTAATAAATATATTCAAACTATACTACTACTATAAATGTTAAATGGGGAAGTAACAATCTAAACTAATAGCCTGTGTCTACACAAAGAAAATCCTTATTGTTGAGCCATCATTCAAAAACATCGCTTGTGTTATCTGGTTCTCATGTCATGACTACGTTTAGAGTAAGGAAGGGGGGGCAATATTAAACAAAGGAAGTACACACAAGGGAGTGGATGATAGAAGCCATGGTAAATAAATGCCTAGTTCAAACACTGCCATTTTTTGCCTAGATCCCTATTTTGTAGGTATATTGGAAGGTGCAACACAGCCTAGTCTTGTTGGGATCTAAGAGGGCTAGTGGCAGTTCCTCAAGTTTGTGGTCCAAATTGAAAATGGATGAAAGCATTATGGCTTGTTTGAGAGCGGAACATAGGGACGTTTGGAGCATTTGGGAAAAGGCAGGGAAAATAACGTCTAAAGAGCAATACTTGAGATAATTGCTTGAGCTCAACAGACTGAAGATAAGATTTAGGTGGGGGAAAAAAGTCTATGCTCAAACCAAATGGGCAGAAAAGACACACCAACCTTCAAAACAGACTTTCCTCCTCCTCTTAATTTGGGTTGAAAAGCTCTCTAAGTTTCTGATCTCAGGCACTTGAGTCTAAAATACCCAATCTACAGCAACAATCACACCAACCAGCAGCGATTTCTATTGGGGGACACATAATGAAGCTATTCTCTAAAGGGTGAGCATTCACTTCCACAATAAAAATACACCACTAGACAATTTCAGGAGAACTGTGCCACTGATCACAAATCTGTCAAGTGCTTTTGGGTTTGATGGCTTTTTTACCTGCTTTTCCCGGAGGCAACATCTTTAGGTTGGATGCACAAAGAAAAAGAATGGGAGTGAAAAAGATTGATGAAAAATAGGAAAAATTTGGTTTCACGCTAGAGAAACGTCTGTATTTCAGGACTTCATTAAATTATGCTATTGTTTAGCGAGTGTTGATGGAGGAGGGGGAGAGAGACGTGATCAAAACGTCATAATACGTTGCAAGGGATTAGCACAGATTGGCGAACAACACATTACTAAAAAGCACACAAACACTCACAAAGGACCGAGGAGTCAGTGTAGGCTTGTATGCCTATCCGACACTTTCACTGTATGATTGAGTGATAGACCCCAGATGGCCCCCTGTGCATTCTTATAAAGCGATTAAACGACATAATGGATTTTGCATTACTGTCATCTGCCTGTAATTACATGAAGTTACATCATCAGGAGAGTCCTTTGGCACAAGGTTTGCTCCATGAATAACAAATAAGCTTCAATCAACAGTCGAGTGGTAACTATGTGAATAAACACAGGTAATTATGACAGTGAATAATTTACATGTTTGATGCAATTCAAATATTCAATATGTATGCAATAAATATTAAATGCGCAAAAGCAAATATTTTCAAATAAACACTTTTTGGTTATGCATCTGTCGTTTTGGATAGACCTTTGTGCCCAAAGAAAACATACACACGCAGAGATACACATACCGCAATGTGCAAAGTTGTATCGCTTCATATTTTTCCAGCGACAAAATGTAATAAAGGTGATTAAATCTGTGAGGGCCATATGTCAACACATAATGTTTACCGCTTGTGGGCCATAGAGGGAGGGGAGAGAGAGAGAGAAAGAGAGGGCACACACTGCAGCAGTAGCAGTTATCTACTCTTCTCATCTTCAGCATGCCTTTGCCAGACTCGAGCTCAATGGGTAATGGAGCACCAGAAACAGAAACAGGAAATATAAAGAGGATGTGATGGTGGGGAGGGTTATTTCTTTATTTGTAAGTTATGGGGCTAGGAGAGCAAAACCTACATTTATACAAACCAAAGTTTTCTGCAAAGCTGAGAGTAATTCTTTTGAGGCAGCAGCAGAGTAAGTAGGGAAGCAGAAATGGAGAATGGAAGGTCAAAGAAGTGCCTTGACCCACACACTGAAGAAAAGGTTGCTTTTGGAACCTTGATCTGTTGTGGCAAGTAGGTAAAAGCTAAAATATAAGTGGTCATATGTGTTACAGCAGAAAGTATTATTGCAGCCATATA
>JAUYWG010000012.1:1604872-1649161 GCA_034779775.1 Enteromius afrohamiltoni
TTACCTGACTTACCTGTCACTGTCACATTAATGGGCCATTAGGGGAGGGGTCTTTGTCTCTTCAGGTGTTAATCACTAAATATTAATGACCATGCACACGCCCCTCGCATACGAGCTTTCAGCCACAAAACATGTATTTTAAAATGTACAACACTATATTGTTTTCTGTGAATAAGTAATTGAAATGATTTTCACATAATTCTGAAGTAAATTTTCTAGCCTAACAGCAGTTACTGTGCATTACTATTAAGTGTGTGTTTCATGGCCTTATTTTAGCTACTTTTATTTTCACAAAACTTACAAACCACGTATAATATTTTTTTCCAAAAAAATGCAAACATGTAAATTCATTTTGGTCACATATTATTGTAGAACAGTTCGTGCTGATTACAAGAAAAATACAGGTTGGTCAATAATATGTTCTAAGTAGCTGAAAAAAGCACAAATACAAGAACATCCCAACTGCCCCAAAGCAGACTTCAGACGTTTAATGAACAAAAATGCTCCAAGCATTTTTCTAAATTATCTTCATAAAAAAAACTAAAATAAATATTATTATTTTGCCATTACACAAAAATCTGAACTATTTTAATAGCTGAAACAGTATGAGCTGTTTTGGTAGAAGGACCACAGTCCAGTGCGAGCCGGGCGGAGCTAATAGCCTCGGACCTGGAACACAGAGGCCGAAATCATTTGCACTGTTGGGCCTGTAGCCTCGCAACATTCCTGTAAAACCTGCCCTAAATACGCCTTCACTTGACCGCATCATACATACAAGGTTACGCCAGCGAGAGCGAGATCAATTAAATAAATCGCTCTACACACATATATTAGAAGCTGTCCTTTAGTATTCATTTACAAACTTGGACCCCACACATGGATAATAACTGACCACCAACAGAAAATAGGGTTGACTTGCGTTAATATCTTGCTGTTTTTTGAACAATAAAAATTTTGGCTAAGAGTGTGTTGTAACGCAAGCATTACTGAACATGTACCTAGTAAAATATTACTGAAACCTGATTAGTAATACCTTACACTACTGTGTTACAGCAAAAAGTAATATATTACTGTAATATATTACCTTTGTAACGCGTTACTCCCAACACTGGTTAAAAATCCACCCACTCCTCATTTTTTAATCCGTTTTAAACTAAATCAGTCTCACTATGCCTCTTTTAGATTTTTGACGTCACACTTCAAAGGGCCGGGCCACTGGGGTGGGGCGGCAATATGAAGCTCATTTGGATTTACACTCTTTTTTAGACACAAATTACATTTTCTCACTGTTATAAAAAATGATCATTGGGGTATTTTGGAATGAAACTTTACAGGCACATATAGGCACCTAAAACAAATATTACGTATTGTAAAAAGATAATAGGCAACCCTTTTTAAGTCAGTGCTCATTGAAAAATGTTCATGAAGCAAGCATTGATCCTTGATTAGCAAATCAATCACCCTTTTAAGTCTTACCTTTTTAATAAACTAGGAGATTCACTTAATTTACTTTTTAAGAGTGATCCAGTTTTTAAATTCAGCTGATTCTGTCATACACTAGATGTGAACATTATTAGTAATGTAAATACTGACACACTTCACACACAGGCACTCACGCAAATCTCCTGTGGGATTTCAGAAAATGTGGAAGAGAACAATCATTTGACCACTTTTATGACACCATGGCATCATTTTTAGAGCTTGAAATGCTCCAGCAACTATATGAAACAACCAACTGTATTATTTAAAATTCCTCCTTTTGTAAAAAGGAAAAGGTTTTGGAATGACAAGAGGGAGTAAATGCTGTCAGAATTTTCATTTTGGGATGAACTAATCCTTTAAGTACTGGCTGATATCCTGGTTCGTTTTCCACATTGAGATGCAAGCTTTTAAGTGCATTCTCTGCCCTAACTAAAGCAAGAGAGACACCAGAAACACAAGTGAGACAAGACTCTAAAATCCTTCTTTAAGTAACCGCACTCTGCTGAAATTATGGATGTTTAGAACAAGTGCGGGGCATTTGTCAAACTCAGCCATCGTAGATCCACCAGCAGAGCTCGCAAACATGAGCTTTCCTCATCAAACTAAGATGGATGAGAGCTCAGATAAGCTGGAGGTCTGGTCTGCATTGTCCCTAAATCTCTCTCAGAGCCCTTTCTAAACAAAGATGGGAGATGTGTAACGTCTAATCTGACAGTTTCTTAAGACTCAGACTAATGAAAATAATAAAGTAAAGTAGCAATTAAAATATGCCAAAATCGGTCAGCATGCATCAGAGTTTCTTCCCCGTTCATCTAATACGCCTTTCAATCAAAGCCAGACTCCATTTAGACGCTAGCTACCTTGGCTATGTGACCCAGATATTCGATACCAGCATTGCCCTTCACGTTTTACAGTTTCTACCTTAAAGAGTGCATTAAAGTTTCAAGCTCTCGATAAAGAGCGGGGTCCACAGCCTTAGTTAAAAGGCACCATCATAGAAGATTTCTGCGAAAGCTTGCTAGCTTGTTGCCCCCCAGCACTCTGCATTGTCCTGCTCGGCTGCACTCTCTCGGCTGGTCAGAGCTGAAAGGAGAGCCCGGCCTTAGAGTAATGTTTCTTGACAGCTCGGCACACAATACGGCACAGGAGAGCTGGAAATCACTACACATGTCGATAAACAAATCCTTATTTTTAGAGGAGAGAGCGATGCACTAGTTTATCTCTGCAGCAGGAAGGTCCTGACAGATCTGTTCCTGGGACAAACAAGCGAAAGGACAGGAGACTACGGCTGGCGTCCAGTGCCGGCAGGCCCAGTATCTTTCCCTTTTAGAGGCACAGCAGTAGGACCACGTTTGATGGGATATCAAACGGCTGACGGTCACATTTGCCAAGATTTCTCATTGGGATCCTCAAGACGGACAAGACAGTCTCTGAGTGGTGGACCAGCTTGGTTTTCAAAAGAGATGGCAGAATTTAAGATCTTAAACAAAATATAACTTAAAAGAAGGGAGCAGGGAAGCAAAGGCACATGCATCAAACCATCAGATGAAAAATATTTTCCAATAGATTGCAGCCCAAGGCTAATCTACAGCACTAATCATCACCTGTGCAGTACTGTACAAAGCAGTCAAACACGAGCGTGCTTATGCAGTAATAGAAATACAGCTTGTGCTTTCAAACATTCACCTCCCATCCTTTTACCAAAAAATGTTTCATGTGTATACATTATTATCCTTAAAATAAGCAATTAAAACCAGGTTGAGCCGGAACATGTTTTTGCATAATATATACACACACGCACACATCTATCTATATATATATATATATAGACAGGTTTATTCATAAATTGAGTGGCTGAACTGTTGTTCTTAGTGCAACGTGTTAGCATCATGGTTGAAACATGGGGGGCAGATGGGGTCTCTGGCGGTAAAACTGCCCCCCAAGTTCAACTCAGGAAAGGTGAGTGGCTAATCCATCAGGATCATGTGCGCTAGGCCACAAAGCACCATACTGATCCTTCAAAACTGATAGTGACCCAGCAGTGATCTGGCTTGCCAGTGAAATGAGCATTTGGATTGGCTCCTATTAAAGGCCAGGCAGGGCTAGGTTTCATGTTTCCACACAACATTATGGACAAAATGTAATTTATCCATAACACGAAATTCTGAATGAAGTATCGGCTGTGATTATGTACCTGAAGGCGGGTGCATGAATGTAAAGTTAAGACAAGCTTAACCAAACCAATGATATTCCCTAGTTTAAGAAACATGCAGCTAGAGAGAAGAAGCTTTGATTGACAGTGGAGTAAGTAGACGAACATAGTTAGACAAATGGATACCACGATATTGTTTGACAGACAGATGGAAGCGTAAATGGATGGTTTGGCAGCATGATAAGGTAAATAGACTGATGGATAACTAAACAAATAGAAAAGGAAAATGGCTGGTGGTGCTGCAAAAAAACCCCAAAAAAAACTATGATGGGGAAACCAGATAGAAAGATAAACACAGATGGATAGTGTTGATATGACATAGATCGATTGATTCTTCAATGCTATTTCTTCTTTCAAATGTGATTGTATTTTTGATGAATCAAAAATGGTTGAGTGTGAAACAGCACGTTGACCAGAACAGACATGCCACTGTCTGCTCAGCCATTAAATTCGATGTCACATAAGCACCGGGGGGGCTTAGCTAATCACACTGAATATATGTTGAGCAAACACATACACAGATACAGTACAGGCAAGATGGAAGCCGTGTAATAAATCAGTGGGTGAGAATGCCATGGAATGTGAAAAGAAGGTGATGGTGATCTGTGGTGGGGTAGAAGAATGAGAAAATGGAGGGATGGAAGCGATAAAGCTACTTTCTGCTAACAAGGTCTCAAGATACCATTTTCACATCTCTTGGTGGAGTGCTGGAATACGAGTCATACAGCAAATATGAAAACTTTATTACTTTATTCAAGGTTACTTCAAAGGTTATTTTAATCAAAATAAAAATTCTTACTCTCCCTCAGGTTGCTGCAAACCCATTTGTGTGCTTAAAATTAAAGAAGGCTTGTAGTTATGACTGTAATGTAGTCATAAACAAATGATTCTTTTGAGTCAGATGTTGTTAATGAATCAAGTCATTCTATTAAACAACACAATGTATATTAAAAAATTACTTCTTTAGATAATAAAAAAATCAAGTAATTCTATGAGACTTTATTTTGCTCTTTATATCCTTTTTGAAACACAAAATCCTAATTAACTAAATGCACTGAAAACAGCAATCAGCACGATGCTTTAAAACTTCACATTTTCCACAGAAGAAAACATACACAGAGGGTTTGGAACAACGTCAGAGAGAGCATGATGAGAAAAATCTAATTTGTAGTAATAACGACAAAATTTGTGGGTGAACAATCCTCCTAATGGCAAACTGACTGATATAAGAAAGTTTGCCACCTGAAGCAGCTCAGAAGGTCACACTGAGACTTTTAAAGCTGCCAAGGGAATGTTGTCGTGTCCAACAGACTCTTTTCCTTAATGAAAAATACAAGGGGGCAAAAATAGACCATTACTGCAGCTGTGGTCTGTTGACTAATCCCATCCTCACATTGAGATAAAAAAGGTAGCATGCGAAAGCAAACATTCAGAATTTTAAATCATACTCTAACAGGTGACCCATCTATCCACGTTCGCACACACTAAAAACAGTTACAGAGAATCCATTAGGGTAACATCTTCCAAAGCTACCAAACAAAAGTCGTCGTCTCTTAGTCCTGTGCCTGAGATTGCTGATGCCTCACTCTGCTTGGGAATACACAACGCAGACATCCACTTAAATAAAACATTCTGCACACACTTTATTTATTTATTTATTTATTTATTTACTCATCCTTCTGTGGATCTCTTCTCTCACCAAAAGAGCATAAAGATTATGGAGGGACATTTTCAGAAGAACCTCTGATCCATTTGGAGAAGAGTCTGTACTGAGTGATGTGTATTAGGAAGAGAGTGAGCTTGAAATATTGATTTGAAAGGACTTGTGTAGAGCAAATTCATCCACTGATGGGCCATGTTCATTGTCGTCCATTCCTTGCTATCTTGAACAACCTGAATTACCGTTTCACTTCCAATTTGGTCACTTCCATTTTTGACTCTCTTCCGCTTGCATTTCCTAATTTTACCTCTCTGTTTCTTGCTCCACTTCTTGCTATTTATTGCTCCCTCCCCCCAAAGGGCATAAAAGTACAAGCTATTTTCTAACTAACTGGGGGGTTTAAACTTTTCTTGTGCGTTTGTCTCCTAACAGCATATGAAAAGTGAGAAATGTGCCTGTAAATCAGTTCGATTGCTGTACAGACGCAATTGTGAAGGTGAAATACAATGCAGCCAGATGTCACATGACTACAGGTCTCATTCAATCTTTGTCATGTTATCCATCAGAACCACAAATGCACAAGCTGAGCTAATTATGGGGATTGCAACAGCGTCTCTTTCAGAATGCCAACAACGAGGGATTGGTTGACCTGGGGGGAGGTTGTTTTGCTGTGTGCGTGGAGCGACGACACGTCCCCGCAGACCTGCGGGCGACAATGGATTGCATGTGGATGAAATATTCATCAACGCTGACTTATTTATCGGGAAGAAGATTTCTGCAGGGGGGCCCTCAAGAGATCACACTCACATGCCAGCCTGTCGCCACTTTACCCGCAAGCTTTTCAATAAAACAAGCAAACAACACGATTCCAACACCTATAAATAAGTCAGCATTCCTGAATAAAGTGCAGAACACAGGGTCTCTCTAAGGCTCTACATCATTCTTTTATAGAGCAGCATGGGCCCGAGCATGCCCAAACAGGATGATAACAACAGGACAACAACTGCGCTAGAATGAGGATGGCCATGATGATATGCAAGATGCAATTCAGCTCTATGCCATGGCTGTTCTGTACTTCTGTAACTTCGGTATGCATATGCAAATGTGTGATTTAGTCATATTACAGCTTTGAGTGATAAACAAACCAAAAATTAACAGGGAGGTCCACACAAAAGTGACACTTATTACTCACCATCACATCGTTCCAAACGTAACACCTTCATCATCTTTGGAACACAAAGACATTTTTGATGACCTTGCACCAAAATGTTTCCAGGCTCAGAAACGTAGCAAGGACATCAGTTAAATTGTCCAAGTAACATCAGAGGTTCAACTGTAATTTTTTACGAGAAAGATAAACAAAGGTCTTACAGGTTGGGAACAACATGAGGGTGAGAAATTAATGAAAGAAGTTTCATTTTTGGGTGAACTATCCCTTTAAGTTGTTATTTGCAGCAACCAGATCTTTTGAGAATGGGCAGAAAACTGAGAATGTGAACTAGATCGGCTGTCAGGGATGTAGGATATAGAATAACTTTCTGTTCTAATTCAATTTCATAATATGGAAAAGTGTATTCATATAGGTAGAAGGGTGAGTAAATAATTCCAGAATTTTCATTCATATTTCTTTAAGCACTAAAATAGACCTATAGAGTTCCCCAGTGTCTTCCTGTCCCTATTCTTCCACAGTGAATGGCTGTAGTTTCAATGAGCAGTGCCGTCCCACTCCACCTTTTCGCTTTTCTGTTCCCCGGGTGACCGAGAGAACTTGATTAAGCGGGCAGACGGGGTTGCTGGGCCACTGTGAATATTCGCAGAGCATTATGCACCAGCTGCCTGGACGTCTGTCAGTGTGAGCTATTGTTAGTGAGTTTGATTAAGTCTCCCGGTAATAACGTCGTTACATGAAATGTGCTGCAGGGGAGCGGGTGAGATAAAATGTGAGACTCACACCTGCCGGCAATAAGCGCACAGTCCTGTCAGCTCAAAACACGTGTATCTACAGAGAAAAAAATGTGTTGCCCACATTCAAAACCACAGACCTGCACTGTCCAGTTTTTTTTTTCTCTTGCCTTCTGATTGCAAAGCAAAATTACCACAGTTAGACCAAAAAACATGTATTAGCGCACTGTTGCCCCTTAATGGTCAAAACCAGGTAAACGCACAGCGAAAACAGGTCTTCTGATCCTACTGTTCTTGGGAGGCCCTGCCTTGCGGCCACACACCTGAGCCCATTAGCCTTTCCTGGGATCAATTAGTATTAAAGTTTACCAACTTTCATCTTTGCCCACAATAAAAAAATAAATAAATACATTGCAGCCAACTGGAATCATCATATATGACTCACCGATGGAAGTCTGCTGGTTCCTCCAGAACAATTACTGCCAACTAGAAAACGCATTTGAGTTGATCAAACTAGGATTGGCCTTCAAGTGAGGACTCCACGGCGAACAGATCTTTTCTGTCAGCTCAGTACACAAGGGAGCTTTTCTTTCCCTTCCCACCATTCCACCAGGGTGTCACAGCCAGTTCCAGCCTTAGGACAGTGCATGTACTGGGCATACCTGTGCTGGCTCTTCCCCATCTCCTGACAGTACCCTTCCCATCACAGCATGGATCGAGTCATGAGATCTGACAGATGTGCCCTCCATACAACATCTCCCCATCCCCTACTTTCACAGCCCCCTTTCCCTGCTGCCCGGCAACACCGCCTGACAGCTATCAATATGGATTCCAGCAGAGCTGCTGAGAGATGGCTGAATAAACACAGAGGGAAGGAGACAAAAAGAGAGAAAATCAAAGGCCAAACAAGGTAGCCTATTATCCAGAAGAACAGGAAATAATTTACCAGCAATTCGTACCTCATTTCACTTTCTTTTGTCGAGGGGAGCTATTTATGTTCCAAAAAAAAGACAGAGAGGGGGCTCTTCACATACATTTTAAAAGTCATACGAACGTGTCAAAATGCCCTGAACTGGTTTGAAAATGGACTCTTGCCCCGCCTCCCCCTTTTTTCTTTGTCTGTTCATTTCTGATTCTTTTTTATAGTATGCTGTACAAACAGAAAGATCGACATTCAAAATAAGTGTGAATTGGTACAAGTTTATGTTTACAAATAGCCAAAACGATTGATGGCTTGTGGAGAGAATTTTATTTATTTGTTATTCTGAATAAAATGTTGTAAACAAATATTTACAAAAGCAAAGACATTTTCCTCAGCATGGTCATCCAGTGGAAAAAAAAATGTTCCATGACAATTGATTTCCATGTTAATCATAAGATTTCTCAATAACTTGCATGAGATTTGACCTTTTCATCTAGAACTCATGCTTGCTTCATAAATCATTTGGGAAGCAGTGAAGCTCAGCTTCAGATGCATGCTGGGTAAAGCATGACACATTGACAAAAAATGAAATTAGTAAAACAGTTTTTATGGTTACACCTGTAAGTTAGCCACTTATTACTGCTTTTTAAGCACATGTTATGACCTTATTCTACATCCCTAATCTCACCCAATACCTAAATGTAACAACTACCTTACTAACTATTAATAAGCAACAAATTAACAATTTACTGAGGGAAAAGTTGTGGTTATTAGTTTTATTACAAATTTTATCTTTTAATTCTTTTTATATTTTACAATACATGCACTTACATGTACACATAATGTACTAACAGTGTACTTACCAAAGGAAGCACTGGTAAAATAAAGTAACTACATGGGGTAGGGTTAGGTTTAGTGGTAGGTTCAGGGTCAGTACTTACTTATTTTGTGTTATTGTAATTAATACAATAAGTACATGGTATGTACATGAGGAACAGCACTGTAAAATAAAGTGCTACCCTTAAAGTTGTATACAGATACAACAACTGAGGCACAGTTGTAACTTGTATGGATACATTTAAATATATTTCATATGGATGTTGGACAATAAAAGGCTTTCATCATTTAAGCCTATCTTTCAGACTTATAAAATAACCATAAATAAGCCCATTATAGAGTATCTGAAAGAATAAAGGCAAAGAATAAAGTATGTGACTCTTCGGTAAAGCAGCTGGACAGTGATCAGTCAGACCTGAGAGGTTCAGGACTGAAAAGAGGGCAGAGAAAACCTCCAGTGCAGAAGGTCTAGAGCAGGGAGCAGGTAAGAGACTAAAGGTCCCTCTGTGACAAGTCCACTGAGGGAAGGAACATCTGGTGGGCCGGCTGCTCCTCTGGTTAACACACTACCCCAAGCGGCCTACGCACACACACAAAAATGCAACTAGGTTTCTTTGTATTACAGAAAGCTTCTCATGCCACTGCACTGTTGCTGTCAAGACTCAAAATAGTTTGACACAAAATAATTGTGTTACACACAACAGTGTTCCATGTGGTTTAAAATAAGATCCGAAAGTGCAACCTTAACCTCATTCACTGTGAAACAGATGCTCTATATACAGACAGTGGAAAATGTCACTGTTGGCAGAGATTGCTGCTTCTCTACTTCCTCCACTGGTCTCTCATGCAGGATAATTCCAATACCTTTCCTGCCATTGGCTGCAGAGATGGAGAAAGTAGAACTGAATCCTCCTCACGGCCCTAATGAATAAGTTGAGAATGTGAGCCATGTTCGCCCTGTCAACACGAAAGTAATTTACTGTTGTAGCAAGGCTGATCCTTAACAACCTGCATGTTCGCCTGATAAAACACTAGCGACGGGTCTCTCGGCTCAGAGCTAAAGACACAAACAAACACATGGTCTGATATAGCTGTGCAGGAACCCTGAGTGAACCCTGAGATGCAAGAGCTTCATTAATGTTGATTTCTTGCCAACGAAAGGCATGTGAAAAAGTGAGAAGGAGAGAGAAAACCAAGACACAGGCTGTGAGAAGGTGGAAGGGTCAGTAAAACAAGTCTGCTGCCCAGCACCGGCACCGCAAACTCAATGCATGTTGTCGACCTGGGCTGGCCTTGCGAGCCAGGGTGAGTGCCAGGCTGTGGATGTGTTAAGCAAGGCTCATCTTCCCTCAGCATCTGTAATGATGGAGCTAATGATCGCTGCTGCTGTTGCTGCTGCTGCTGCTGCAGGCGCAGCCTTGCCCAAGCCGGAGTAATTGCAGGGGATCTGCACAAGACCTGTCCGTGATGTCACTGCTGGTCAGCAACAGAAAATTTCAGATTTTCAGAAGGCACTCTTGTAGCAGGAGAAGAAAAGAAAACATTGATCTTCTTTATCAGAGGATAAAAATAAAAAAAAACGCCAATAAGAGTGGTTGTCTCAAGGAATACAATAAGAGGAGCAGGTGAACATGGAAAGCCTTTCATGTTCCTGAAAGAACAGACTGAAAAGGGAGAGAAAAAACAGCTGGAAAGGCATTGATTTTTTCTCATCTTGAAGCCAAACTAGCAGCTAAGTGCCAGCGAAGTGAGCCACTCTCTGAGCCCACTAGCTGCACGCCAATCCAAATTGATAAATTTCATGATGCTGTTTCACACTTTATCCTTGCTTTATCAATAATTTCCTTCTTGCTATAGACCCCTGAACAGTGTTATTAGCATAGAGCAACACACATGAGACAAAAAGGGGGAGGAAAATAAATAGAGCTGAGCGAGCGAGAAGGAGAGAGAGACACTGATCTTCCAGCCACTCGACGGCTGTGGTGTGATTAAAAATAGAAATTGCACAGCAGATTAAATAAATATAAATAAATGAATAAAACCTATACCCATCCAAGTGACTGGAGCTAATGTGATAGGGATCCTCTCTGACAGAAATCAAGTTTTAATGAAGAGCCATGTGCTGGGAGAAATTAGCCATTACCCACAGGAGCAGATATTAAAAGTTTATAAATGACAGTAGTGTTGCTCGTGATTGCTGAGGAAGGGGTGAGTCATGGGAGCATGGCACAGGAAGACTTTGCGGCCCGCGCTCTGATCTGTTTACATGTCACCGTGCCAGTGGGGCATGCGGCGGGCACCCACATGCTCCTGACGAGGTAAATTGCGAGCGTCTGCCCAGTGAAGGCATGCCACGGGAGCGTGCGACAAACATGGCAGAACAAACACACTGTGACGCCTGCACCCCTTCATCACTGCTCTGATAAAATACACCAGAACATTCAGCCATATGGGACCTGGAGATTATTCATACAATCACAGACCTACATATGGGTTGGAGGGAGACTGGACTCCTGAGGTTTTCTAATGTCACTAGAAATGACAGCGGAAGGAATGAACCGTTTAGAGACAGGGCCGGATATGAGCTTTCCTCTAATGAACCCGGCAAATGGGCTGAGTAGGCCACAGATACGAAACAGGTACTCACAACAGCATAAAATCCTAAATATACTAAGGGTGTAATGGTTCTATGTGAAAAGCCAAAATGTGCCATTTGACACTCCAAGTACAATACGCATTTTAAATGTCAAAATAAATTAATAATACTATGAATCAAAATCATTGCATGTCCTAGATGTAGCATAATAATTCTTGTCATTTTTTTAAATTAGAAAAGTTCTTTGTGAGTGTGTGAACTGTGTGAATGTGATAAGATCTGAGGCATTATCCCAACTAAAAAGACATTCATTGAATCTAGATGTGAAATGAGGTGTGGTAACCCTGCACCTTCCAAAACGGAACATGCTTCATTTAGAATATGTGAAAAAAACAAGATTTAATAATAATATACGATTTTTAGCATGATTATTATAATATATTTTTTTACATTTCCTCCCTTGCAAACAAAGAAAATAAAACATTGAGTGCACCTTTAAACATTTATCCTAAGCCTCAAATGACTGAACAATTCAAATATTTCACAGTGGCATGCCTCTGTAATAACAGCCTACCTTTGTCTATTCTCTAGCTGCTACATGGAAAACATTAAAATAAAGAATTAAATAAAGGCTTGAAAATCTAAAAATGGTGATCAGCCTCTCTGCTGGGCTCTGGTTAAATGAAGATTAAGGCTAAGCCGCAGAGGTGAAGGGCCTGGCGAATTGAGCCCCTGCAAATGGAACATTGCACGGAAATAGACATAATCTTACAAAGCCATATTTTCCATGAGAAAGAACGTGTCAACTTGTCGACCATGAGGCACTGTAAACTTTTTGAGCTATCCACTTGGCCCTGAGCAGATCCAATTAGCTTTATTTTGGCAACACGCATTCTTAAAAAGCTAGACTCTTGACTGGATGGAGTTGTTAGTTTCATGTAACTTGGAAATTTAGCTTTCTCCTTTAATCTCTGCCCGAGCCATCAAGCCGTCAACGTCAAGTAAATTAGCACTTTAGGAATAAATCTTTCTAATCAAACAGAGCTGTCATTCAAATGATGAGCAACTAAAATCATTTCTTTATAAACCTGAATCCACCCCTTGATACGGTCATAGGTATTCTGATGTAAAATTGGGGTATGTGTATATGAACAACTAAAGCACATATTCATATTAATTTTTAGATGCCATATAAACTACGAGGAAAGGATGTTCCCCCCCTTAAGCAGTGAATATGGCATATTTAGTCAGCAGATTGCATGGATATATTTATTCATGTCATTATTTAGGGTCTGTTAGACATGGAGGCAAAGGAAAGTGAATTTTCTGACCAGCTTTATCCTTCAACCAAAAATTAATATATGCTAAAATTAACCACCATAACCAGAGCCAAGGGAGAAAGAATAAACATTATGGCATCATAGAATATATAATCATTTTGACGATTCCTGACTCCTTCATATCAGGGTGTGCAGCTACTCAACTGAATAAGCAGGTGAGAGTGTGGACAACAGCATGCTGTAAACTTTACAGGGCATTATAAATTCCTGTTGAGATGAAATCAGAAACCATGAGGGACTAGAGAGAGAGAGAGAGTGAGAGAAAACAGACATTACCTATGAGAACACAACAGCATCTCCCCAGAGCTTTCTATTAGCATTTAATTGACAAGGCTTCTTATTCAAACACTCCAGTTGCTCTCCTCCTCCTCCCCTTCCTGCCCTCTGCCACAGGCTCTACTCTATTCTTAGCTCCCTGCGAAAAACTGCTCCACTTTCTCATTTATACACACTATAAATTCCTTACATTCACACTATGAATACTGATCATCACAAATGTTGTGACATTTAAAGGAAAGATGCAAAACAGACAGGAAAGACCTATAATACTCATTATATTAATGGAATTGTTTGAGAATGAATCTATCCATCTATCTATCATTTAGAATTGTATGGAGATTGTGTTTTATACATGCTGTATTTCTTTGCCGTCCAGTAAATTCCTCTTCGGTCTTGATGTTTGAATATCTGGGCTTGAACGCAAAGGTTGCAGCTTTAGTTTCAAGTGGTTTGACATCACAAGCCTGTGCGCTTGAGAAAAGGTACTATATCCCAGGCTGCTTTAGGGTAACTGTCAACGCAATTAGTGAACTGTATGTCAACCTGAGAAGGCGACTAATATAAGTAAGCACTATCAACCTTGTTTGACTAAAAGCATCACAAACGTCCCTATAAAAAGATACAAGAGTGGATAAAAGCGACCGAGGTGATGCCATTCTAAGAATCTCTGCATTTAGCAGAGTTTACTTCCTGTTTACTCCTGAATGACAGCTGTACTTAATAATTGTGTGCTCTCTGAGTTGAGGTTAGAGGAAGTGACAACCACATGACAGGAAGGAGTGACCTTGCATTGTCGCACTTTCACTACATGAAAGAGGGTCAGGGCATCATCAAGTTGCACTGGGGTTTCTTTGATTAATGCTGGCATTAATAAAAGACTATCCCTGTCCAATAAAATGGCTTCAGATAATAGATGTTGCCATTCTAAGCCAATAATAGTGTCTATAATGGAATCAGCAGAGCTGAAAAAGGCGGACTTTCATTTCCTCTTGTGGACCGTATGTTTTGAACACCCCATTGTTCATCAGCTCCTGCAGCCGATAACCACTGAATTTGCATGTGAATCAAGAATGCTTCATAACCTGTCCTAAACACTGGCTATGCAAATGACATGACCCAGAAAAGGACAAGCATCTTTAAAACGAGTAAAGCAAAGTTTCTCACATTTTCGGAAGCACCAAAGGTGCAACCGTGTAGCAACAGTGTCACGCTGAGCCACTGCCTTCACCTTATCAGATTTTGCCAAAAACAACAGGTTGTCAGCCATGGAAAAAAAAAGCTAGCATCAACAGTTTGTTCTCTCCAGGGCTGACACATGGGTTGGCTGGTATTCTCAATTTGTGCAACAGAAGCTTCAAGGTGAACATGAGAAAAAATATATAGATACTAGAGCTTTTTTTCTGGGTTGTGATGACTGCCTGAAAGATGCTAAAAGCATAAGTTCGCCAGTATAACATTGAAGGACTCTGTCAGCTGTTTGAAAATGTCTCACTGTAACTGACAATGTGTGATATTTATTACAGCCCTAGTCGACCAGGAATAGTTTTCTGAAACTACGTGCGAGTTTCGATTCCTATCACCTGACGTCCGCGATTTTCATGTACCATTTCGGACTGGACTAACATCTCTGTGTTTATAACTTAGGTGGGAGGGTCTGTTTTGTACATCTGTTTTGTGATCACAGAGATCATAGAGATCTATTACGTTTTTTATTTGTAGTAAACCCATGTTTAATTTTGATAATTAAAACAGACGTTACAGAGTGCAGAAATGAACGCGAGTAATCTTACATGGATATTAGCCAGTCTTAACAGTTTATGTGATCTGACTCTGCATTTTTTTTTTTATATCAAAACATATCAAACGTGCGTGCGGTAAGAGCACATACGGCATATCGTGTTGGCCAAAACACACAAGTAAACGTGTTGTGGAAAATAATATCACTGGAAATCACTGACATCACATTCGGACGGGATTCATTTTCTCAGAGGATCACTGAATTTGCTGAAAAACAATAGACAATTTGCTCAGGAATTATCACAGAGCGTGTGAGAGAATACAGACATGGCAGATTTGGAAGGGATTAAAATCACCAAGTTCGTCTGTGAAACAAAAAATTCCCTAACGACCCCCTGTAAAACTAGTCCCGTCCAAATAGGGCTAAAGAAAAAAATTGCTCATTCAAAGAGAAGTAGACACTATACGGAAATGTGGAAGTTGGACCCCCCTATGGTTGGAAGTGGTACAATCCAAATGTTTGGGTTTAATCAGGACACACGTGTGTGAAATATAGCCAAAAAAAAAAAAATAGAGAAAAAAAGACATGAATAAATAAATAAACGAGATACATCCACCTAGGATTTGTGCCACAAATTAACCTTAAAAAAAAAACAAAAAAAAAGCAGCAGCAACACAAGCTGTGGAAAGGGAGGTCCATCTCTCTTCTCTGTCTCTCTAAACCTCAGCCATGAGCAGTAAATAAGCTGGCAGTGAAGAGAGAATGTGCGATGACAATGATGTATGGTCTTGAGTACTCTCTCTCTGAATCATGGACAACACCCTACATTAGCAAGGCCAGGTTAAGTCTGGACTAATTCCAATTTATTACATTTGCTGCTCAACAGAAGCAGGCGACATAAAACTATTCTCCTAGGCCAGGCATATCAGAAGGCTCTGACCTTAATCATGTGACATATATACACAAGGGATGGGAAGATTCCCCGATTTGTTCTGTGCATCGTCTTAAAAAGTTAACGATGTGATGCATCAGAATGTGTGCATCGGATATAAATGGGCATTTGTATCGAGTTGCATCGTTTCTATCGTATCTGCATCTGTATAAAACGATTTATTTTTTTAGAATTATAACTAGACATCATACTACACTTTCAGTATTTAGAATGTGGAATTTGTAAATAAACTTGAGCAAAGTTTTCAATATGTCTATATGAAAAAATAGCAGAGCCTGTCAGGAATAAATTTGTCTGACCCTTTTCACATTTTGTATAAGAAATATTACATTTTGCCAGGCAACAGAAGGCTTGCATGCAGATGCTAGATCGAATAGGTTACACTTTGAGATCCAAGAGAAACTTCGGAAAGAATTCCAACAAAAAAAGTGTATTTGGATTGAAGAACTGAATTGAAAAACTAATCTTAAAGCTAACAAATGCTTCTTGTTTTATTCATTTAACAGGCCTTTGAAGTTTTGGCAAAAATTGTAAATGATGTACATTTAATTTTTTCATATGGTGAGTGTGAACTGCTCTTTCCAAGACAATAACTGACGCAATCACTTTTTTTCTCATCTGTAAAGACATTCAGCCTTACAGCGTTTCATTGCATCATAATGAATCGAACTCGGTTTGCACTGCATCATAACAGGGGTGTATCCTATCGCATCGCTGGCTGCTTCATGTATCTTATATGTATCGTATCATTGGCTATGCATTGAGATGCGTATCGCATCGGCCTCAGTTATAGAGATGCATGCACATCCCTAATATACACACACAAAACCAGTATTTGTTAATTCCTCATAGCCTTCAGGCGTAACGTAACACAGTTCTCGACCACATGGACTTGACTTAGACCATGTGAGATGACAACAGATGTGGTCTGGTTTTAACCCCATAACACTCCTCTCCACCACGTCGGTCACGGGTCTGGATAAGTCAGTCCTGGAGAAGTGTGTCAGCGGGATGTCATGGGGATCGGGCACACGCGTCTACTCAGCTAACTAGCATGGAGTGATGTTGCATCACAGGATAGAGGAGAAAAGAAGTGAATTATGGAGGAGAGAGTTAATTATGGATGGGGAGAGGCAAAGGCTTCGACGTTTACCTGAGACACATGGCTGCTTCAGCGTCTGGAGACACAGCTTGTCCCTTGCTGCGATATGCTGCGCTGCTTTAATTGAGCATCTGCATGCTAAATCTGATTTTTCTATTTCACGAGAAACGATGTGATGTGGCTACACTTGTTAGCTGTTTTCTTAACAAAGAACGACGGTGGAAAGTAAGTCTGAAACCAGGATGAGACAGAATTATGATGCAAAAAGATATGATCACACCTCACCCTTAAGGGCATATCCGTAATTGACAGCCAAGACAGATGCCGCAATGATTAGTCAAAAGAGGAAATGAGGCTTGCGTACTGATGAAGAGGGGCCCTGAGAGTGATGCAGCTCTTTATTACGTTTTTAACATTTCTTCAGTGACAATCTATAATGATGGACCAGGTTTTTAATTACCCATGTCATTGTTATGGACTCATATTATATTCTCAAGTAAAGAAATTAGTGCTACACTTCACATTTAAGTAAAAAATCTAAGTAAAAAAGTATGGAACATTAGTTATAGCATACATCTTTACACACAGAACTACTGTGAGCTATGAGGTTGAGTAGTCAATGGTATTAAGTTTTATTTTAAAGCAGGGCTGCATTATTTCATTTTTTAATTCTTGTTTCACCGTGGAATTCCTGATGAAAAAGTACATTACCCATGATTCTAAAGAAAAATCACCACCAGCCAGAGAATTGTGACAAGCAAATCACAATATAGTTCTTTTCCTCATTCAAGAAGTTTCACAAACACAGTCTTGAACATTTGTCTTTCTGTAAAACTTTCCAAAGTTGCTAACTTTGTCTCATTCATAGCATATAGCCCTTAAAGTCTTGAAATAATAGGTATAATACTTACAGATCCAAGGCCACTAAAAACTTGCTGTCGTTAATAGAGGGCATAATCAAGTCATGTCAGAACACAGGGCTGGCCCGTGGCATAGGCTAGTTGTCACAATATGTTCAGTTAATATTTTTGTATTTGTTTCGTTAATTATTTCTAAATATTTTGAATGTGCAATTGCTTTATTTAATTAAAATAATGTCCAAGACAAAGCTATTAAGTTTCTTATGAGTATATGTACACTAGCAGTGGAATTTACTGCGATATAACGGGACGCCACCTGAAATCTTACCTAGGGTGCCAAATTGGTTAGGGCTGGGCCTATCAGAACAACTAAAACAAAAGCAACATTATTAAAATGCTTTATTTTTAAAAGCATCTCTACAGCACTATTACCTCCTTCACTCCAACCACCAGTTGAATGTCAACAATTTCACTTTTTACAACAATTAAATTATTATTATTTTTTTTAAACAATTGTTTTCCCTGTTGATTACAGTAAATTTTAAAAGGGCATGACATAGACAGCACCTGCACTTCCAAAGAACAGTGTTGGACTGTCGGTGGGAAAAAAAATAAAACAGCAAAAGCAAACAGGCAGCGTTGGGATGGGGGCTGGTGGGAGCACTGCTGGAACTAAAGAGGGGCGTGCCTCCAGAGCTTGGGAAACAATTCTGCCCCTGGGAAGTCAAGTCATTCTGGATGACATTCGCACGCTGTGCCGGAGGCAGAGGGAGGCAGCATTGTGTTGTGCTGTGGATTGATGATGCCATGCACACAGAACCCAGCAGCTGTAATTAAGAGGTCATGTGTGAAACTTTTATAGAATTTGCCCTATGCACCGGCATCTCGCCACAACGTGAAAACTCCTCCGCCCATTTTGAACAATGCTTCTCTGTTCGCTCAATCTCCACTCTAAAGCTATTCTCAGATGTAACTCTAAAACACACTATTTGATTACGGCTTATTGTGATAGTTTCACATTTAAAAAAAAAAAAAAAAAGTTGTTCACGTTCATGCAAAACTGTCACAATGTCAGCTTGTAGAATATATTTATAGCACATAAAATAGGAATTCAAATTTTTTAAAAATGTTGATTTGGCGCTCAAGACATTTTCTATTATGATCAGTGTTGATACTAAAGCTACAAAGATTTATTTTTCAAATTAACGCTGTTCTTCATTTATCATTAAGATTTAAAAAAAAAAAAAAAGTGGCTTTTAATACTGCTAACAATAACCATTATTAATAGCCAAATAAAAATAATAATTGATAATAACGGTCCACCAATTTAGCATTTTACTATGAAACTGAGCTGAACATTTGAAAAAAAATATGTTGTTGCTTAAAAAAAAATCTATTATCACAAAAAAAAAAAAACCCTTATGCAGTGTCCTTTGTGACAATCCCTTTTAAATCTTTCACCGAGATTAGGCACTGAAGACACAAAATGGACATCAGCGTCAATCCATCTTAGTCCTATCCCAAGGGTATCTTAATGGCCCAGGCCTAATCTTGGACTAAGGCCTAGCAGCAGGGCCCTTTGCAAAGTTTAACCTGGAACATCCACTAGTCCCCCTTTCACAAGCCTTAAAACATTCAAAGCCTTCTATTTAGAAAGAGAAACTTTTGTTGGCGCACAAAGAGCCAACCAGAGGTACTTCTATAAAGCGAACCCCGTTCAAAATCAGATTATTTCCACTCAAATCCCCCTTTCTTTACATGTCAGTTAACTATGTAGTGTCTTTTGTCTCTTTGTGAACAACCCATTTCACTATGATGGCCGGTAGATGTGTATTGCTGCGTTTATTGCTACATTTATTCCTAAAGCAAAGAAAGAAGCATATTTCCCCCCTACTCTATATATATTTTTTTTATTCTTTGAAGAAATCTGGGACACATGCCCCTAAGGAACGCAAAGTGCTTTAATTTATTCCCACCTTTTCTCTCTGGCTGCCATCTCCAAGGCCTCTTTCTATGCCCAGAAGTGATTTGTTCAGGCTGGACCATCAAAGCAATTATTGTAGAGGCCCGCTTTCCTATTATGAGGGGAGATGACTGACAACAGCGGGACGGTTGAGGGTGGAGGGCACTTGGCACCAATTTATTAGATCTGAAAGCTCGTTCCTCATTGGCAGCTCAGCAAATACTGATACATAAACAAAACGCACGGTGTAAAACATTGCCGCTTTTCAATTACAATATCAGTCATTGTCAGCGCCTTGTTCGCCATGGTCCTGGTGACTGATTGGCCATTTAAATAGGTCAGGGCACAGCAGACATGCTAAGTGAACGTTTGGGTCAGATGTCAGATCTTGATATAATTAATGTAACACACATGAGAGCAGGGGCTCTTCTTTAGTAAGGATCTGCTCCACTGCGCAGCTAGAAAGCATGGCGATTGATAGAGCGAACCACTGAGGGTTCTAAGGCACCACAAAATATTCTTTCTTTAATGTGACAAAGTTAATGCCCACCCTAAGGAATGATGCACGGGTGCGAACATGGGAACGAATGGAAAACAAGTTTGCAGAGAGTGAATTTAAATGAATGAGAGGAAAAGACGTGGCATGAAGCTAACTCTCATGGCTTTGTGCACCAAAGGCATTTTCTTTAATAAAAGCTCCCTTTCCGACTGTTTGCTTTCTTCAATTATTTAGGATTTATAAGCACGAACCATCTATTCTGTTACTAAAAGATCCCGTAAAAAATGAATAACCGGCCCATCAGCCTTATCGACTCATAAAAGTTTTACAACAGGCATAAGAAAAAATCCATTCTTCAGACAGCCAGTTAGCACCACTGTAAACATATTAATGAAAATACCTAAGACGGAATAAGATATGCCTTTAAAACTCAAGTTTACAACATGCAGCTCCAGAAAATTTTACATGCTTTTAAGCTAATCAAAACGTATGCGAGGTGCAAATGAGCATTGCCGGGAATGTTTGTATGCGTGTTTATACCTGTCACAGAGGATGACAGAGGGCATGAGTTCGATTAACGGTGCTTTTCTCAAGTGCCGCAGCTGCCTCCAGGTTGCCACGTCACATACAGGAACCGTGGTGCCCTACTAAACAGCAAGCACGCATGCCTCAGCGGGCGCAACCTCCTTATTCCTCAGCCATTGTGCAGGACTATGGGGAAAAAGGTGACCTGACCCAATGAAGAAAGCGCATCTGCTGGGAAAAGAGCTCTGTAGTTGAGGTAATGTAGTGCATCGCTTCATCCTGCAGTTATTTTCCCCTCCGGGGCAGAGAGGTTACTTAGCCACACCGATTCTGGCTGATTCACTGTCCGCAAACCCCCCGCCTTGTGTTCCTGTTGCACAATGGCTCGTATCCTCGCTGCTTTTTCTTAATCCGCCGTTTCTGGAGAATGGGTTTGTTCAAGCCCACCGTCTATTTTTAAACCCACACATTAGTCATCTCTTACGGGGGAGCCACACAACATAGTAATTTATGGAATTCATGAATACCAAAGGTGTCTCGTGGAGGTTTGCTGCAGTTGTTATCTTTCTTGTTTATGCCCCTTTGAATTTTAGAACAAACAAGACGGCGTTCTGTTTGTGGTTTATGCTGTTCAAAAGCATGGATATCAAACCATCTCATTGGTTTAATGCTGAGTTTATATTCTACTTAACACAAATAAATAGTGGCTACATTCAACTAGTCACTGACGGAGTAGTTTATCAATTCTGCGAGTTCACCGAGCCAAAACTGAGGCACATAGATAAACACTGGCTGAAACCCATAACCTTTGATTACTGAGGATATTCACCCATAGCTATGTATTTAGCATAAGTCCAGCTCGGGGCTCTGAGATCACTTACAGGGGGGGGGGTTGAAACCATGCCAGCTTGTATCCTCTTACTAACCTCCGTGGCCTGTTAAACAAATTCAGACTACTTAGTGGGAACCTCTTGACCTACTTGAAAACGTCATGGTCTGCAAGAACATTAATGAAATTGAATTTGAATAAAATAAATGCTCATTTGCAATTCCAGCACCCCTGTTGGAGTGGAACTTTTCTTGATCAATTACCATGTCTGCCGTTCACTGACACTTATGCTCTTATACATTTACTCACAAACAAAAAACAGCAGAAAAACGGTACATCTGCATGTATCCCTTGCTGGGGAGTAATCTGACTCTGTTTTATTTGCTCTCAACTAGGGGCAAACATTTCTGCATCATAATTTCGCATAGTGTTTATGCATGAGTTTCACTTTAGAGCAGAAGCGCTGTAAACATTGCTAATGTCAACACCGCTTGGGTCGGGAAACACATCACAGTATTACCCTTAGCACAGCACTATAGATTCAAGCAAGGAAAATGCAACAAACTACATGCTTCTGGGAAAGTATACAGTATATATAGAAAGCCTAGACCACGTAAAAAAAAAAGTCAGCTTGTTTAGACCACTTCAAGTGTTATGAATGTTATAATATAACATCTTAGTCCAGACTTGATGCACAGGAAAATATTCCCTTTTAATGGTACTATGAACTTGGGCCTGGATAACATTCTTGTTAAGTGACTTCAGGTTAATTTCCACAGAACATCAAGTCTAAACGTTTCTAATGTGTCTAGAAAAAGCACTAGATATATTTCACAGGCTCTTGGGTGCTTGGTAAAAGCGTGGAGGTGTCATTTGATTTGCTCTTTAAGCTCTCCAATACAGTTGCGTGAAGACTAATATCGTGTGGGTGAGCCTTCCTTCTAATTAGAGTAAATGTTGAGGATGTTGTGAAAATGAAAAACATTTACAATGACACATGTTGCACACACACTGCATCACTGTAGAGATGAGAAAACCTAAATATGATTAGCTCTAGGGAGGGTTAAAAGAGAGCATAAGATATCTCCATGATCATTGCCTCCGGTTTGATGTAATTCTAAGCACATATTAAACTTTTAAAAAGGTGATGTGCATGATTTTTTGATGCCAAAATACTCTGCCAGATTAGTATGCAAAGACTGTGAGTGAGACATTCGTAGATCGATTCCCATGAAAATTTAAATGCTCTATCAAACCGTTTTTTTTTTTTTTTTTGAGAAACAGCAGTGATGCAAGTTTTTAGTTGGATTATGTGTTTGACTAACCAATGACAGACAGTGGGAATGTTTGGGTGATGTTAGTGGTGCAAAATTACTCACAGAGCAAAAAACCTTTTGCTGCATTTTAGATGAAGATGAAAAGAACACAGCGTACAGTCACATATCGCAACTTCCAGAACAGGAGGAAAGAGAAGGGCACTGGAGCAACGAAACCAGTGGGATTAGTGCTAAGTAACTAAATGGGCCATATCACTTTTCCATTACCAGAGAGGAATAGCTATTTGGATGGCTGAAATCTAAATGAAAAGGTGGAGCGCGGCTTTAGTGTGGATGTTCATTCGAGTGTAAATGTTGCACACTGTTCAACCTTCTTTTTTAGCAAATGGAAATTTGCCATCACATCTTTGAGCTCCATCAATAAATAAACCAGACGCAAATAAACAGATAAATAAATAAATATGAGACGAGTCGCAAATGGGCATCCGTCAGCATTAGTGACGGAGCGATGTCAGCTAGGATCACGCTTCAGTTGAGGGGAGTGCCTGTGCAACGGAAGATTCCTGCTGATTGCATACACACGCATACGCACGCACAATTCCCCCTGAGATCAGCTTTTGACCAGACACACAAGCCTCTTCTGCTTTATTCAAGCTCTGTCTGTTTCTCTCTCTCCCTTCAGTTCTTCGCTGTATCCTCCCTCTTGCTAGGCTTCCAGATTTTGCCCTCTCAGTGCTCTCAGCTGTGTACTGCCTCTTTCCTTATATTATTTGCGGCCTTTCTTTACTCTCTCTCTCTCCCCTCTCTTTCTTTCAACAGGACTGCACTGAGAGGCAGTGGTGGTGTTAGTGGAGCTGTGTGTCTTTGTGCTGTGTCAGTGCTTTGAAAGCCACCGGTCTGATGGAATTTCTGGTGTGTCCCCACAGTTATGTGCCATCATCAGCTTCTGCACCATTCAGCACATCTCTGAACCGTCTACACCCTCAGGCAACACAAGCAAAAACAACTAAAGCTTACACTAGCATTAACTAATATCACTATCAGCAATGGGATATGTCTTACAGACTTTAGTGAAAAATCCTATTGAAATTTTATGTATATATACTACATACAATCATTCTACTGTAGTTTTACTGCTTTTGACAAGGTGGGTGGGCATCTCACATGAAAAAAATCTCAAAAATCTCTCTCTAGCCCTGTGTACTCTGGTTCAAGAATTCAAAAAATTCAGTCAAGCTGTAATAACTTTACCAACCATATTTTCATAAGTCTTTCATAATGTTTTAACATTCATACATCTTACAATAAGTCTACGTATTGTACTCTAAATAATCTATAATGCATTGTTGTTATTATTAATCAAAATGAATAAAATGTTTATTATATTTTATTATTTAAAATAAATAAAAAAATCAATCAATTTTGAAAGTCAACCTGAAAATAAAGCAGAGATACAAAATATGAATATTAGAAGAAAAACACAAATCTGATTTCCCCACTAATTTTTTACAATTAATTTAAATAAGCTAAATAGAAATGTTAATAAAAATGACATATGAACCTGATAATTAAAGTTAAAATTAAATTAAATGTAAAATCAAGTAAAACCTGTGCGTGTGTTAATTGTATTGTTTTGTTTTCTGCATCTTCCAATTCACCTTAACCAGCTTTATTTTATACTTTAAAATTAGTTAATATATTATGAATAAACAAATAAAAAATAGCACATTTTATAAATGCAGTTACCAATAATCCATGATACATGACTATTAACCTAGATGAATAAAACCACTTTTATTTGTTCTTCATTGCTATTTTATATTTAATGTTATGCATTCAAAATGTTTTAAAATTGACCTTGTTGTAAAGTGTGTATGAATGTCAGTAATCAATACACCCCACCCTCAATATAATGTAATGTAATGTAATACAATGTAATATTAAGGAGCTGCAGGGACAGACAGATGGATAACTGCAGTACACTAAGGTCTCAAATAATAATGCAATACACAGCAGAATGCACCGGGGCAGTGTGGAGCTCACCCCCCTAAGCCCAAAACCACACTCACGCTTCAATGTAAATGCGCAAGGCACTTCCGGCAGGACAGTTACCAGAGACTTACTCTACACTCAGCTGTGATGGGTCACATTTGAGCAGACAAAAGTGTATCCCTGGAGTATCTTCATAAACAGTGTTTCATTGTGTTGCGCTGTCTATTACTTAATAATTTATTTCCACAATACTGAGCTAGACTGCCCAATTCTACATAAGTATATTTTTACTCCCCCTCTTGCTACACCATCTTGAACAAATGCAGTATATTCCTACACAAAGATAAAATAAAACAGTGTATAGTACTTTGACAATCTGACAGTGCATCTGTTAAACATCTACATGCTGTTGAATCGATCAAATACGAAATACGTGTGTTCTGGTAGCATGCTACACACTATTCAAACCCCAGGAAAACATTCGTGAAAATAGCACAAGCTGTCTACCTATTCCCATAATTCCCCATACCTACTTATTACACGTATCCACCTCTGCAAAAGGAAAGGTAAAATATTCAAATGAACTGCAGCGCTTGACAGATCCCAGATAGTAAGGACACACAAATGCATACGCTCTTCAGCCGCTATTTGTCTGTGGTAATAGACACCTCACACTGTTAAATTGTGGGGTGTGCCACCAATAATGGCACTAAAAGCAAGCGTTGCCCTTTATTTTCCTCTAGCAAAAGCGGATTCCTGCTGAACGCTGCTTTATTTAGGCCTACACTGATCGTTATTGGAACGCGCTCTCTCCAATTCATCATGACTACGGCTTAATTCCCTCTGCCGAGGTTTTCGACTGAGGACGTCCCTTCAGAGTATTATCAAACCAATATTTTAAGAATGGGAGAAGTGAGGGCTGTGTTTAAAAAGCTCATTGGGTCTGATTTGAGAGATACAGCTTTCACTTTTTCCCCCAAAGTGAGTTATGACTATATTAAGAACATCTCAAGCCGGGAGTGAAATCAATTCCGTAGTGAAAATATGCAGGGCTAAAATCAGATCAAACTCTCAATTATGTGCTGCTGAGGGATATTTGCCCAGGCAAATTGATCCAGTATTGACAATTAGCACTTAAGGTGACCTTTCGTAAGGGCCATTTGTTTCTGCTTTATGCAAGTAAAGCAACAAAAAGGAATAAAATAAAAACAAAACACAAACCCATAAAAACCAAAACCTTTAGAATACGCAAAGGTGACACCAGAAAGCTTTTTTTTTTTTTTTTGGCCTATGTTTCCATCTTGGTCTCTGCTCGCATCAATTGGAGCGCCACTCCTGCTGGGGGAGAAGGCAGTGGACAAAAGCGGCCGAGCCTGAGGTCCTTTATGGTGCTGTGCAATTGACTTCCTCCTGAAAGGGCTGTCGCCGGGAGCCGACCCGGCCTTCTTCGCACACACACAGAGCACAAGTTCCTCGAATCCACGGCCGACACTGTGTGCTCAGTGTGAGGGTAACAAGCAGTCGCCAGTTTCCTTTTAGCAGACTTTAGAGGTCGAAAGGCTCTTGTTGGAAATCAAATGGCTCAGGTCGACACGCATAGAGAAATGGAAAGCGCACACAGGACGGTAGCATTTTACCAAGAACTGATTTATTCTTAAAGAATGGATGTGTGTCACACGGCCAGCTTGTTTAAGTGCCTCGATAAAACCTCCCATCAGATATATGCTCTGCGGTTGTTCAAACGCTACATAAAATCCTCATCTCTATCTCTATCGTGGTTCCTCACCTGCACCGACAGATGACCCTCACGGAGTCCTCTCGATCCATCTAAACTTCAACAGAACGCATCTTTACTTTAGGATTGAAACTTTTTTTCACCATTTTTTATGGCCTCTCAGCCCCTCATCCCCGTTCCACACGACTCCACCCTTTCTTCTGAAGAAAAATATCCTTATCTATCACGAGCAGGTGATAAGTCTCGAGAAAGCGTCACTGTGCAGCACTTCTCCTTATTGATATCTGGGATCTACTAAGTCATCCACACCATCTAAGTGCACTACCCTCTGGTCCCTTCAGCCCTGAGCAAATCACGTTAGCCCTTCTTCCTGCAGGAGCGCCCTGGGGTGAGCTACATGAATAACATCTATCAACACCCTCAAGTGGAAAGCTTGAGGTTTGGGGAAGTGGGGATCTTAGCTGTCAGGCGAAAAGTGTTACAGGCAACACTACTATCTAACGGCTGTGGGTGTGAGAGTGAAGATAAAGTGTGTAGGTGGTTGGTTTGGTGCGTGTAAAAAGGAAGTGGAGGGATCAGGGATTAATTGCTCAGGGATTTACGATCGCAGTTTCAGGTTGGTAATATGATAACACCGATTAATTATTGCGGTAACAAAGGATGTGTTTCTGTCAATATTGCAAGGAAGTATAACGACAGCAAAAACAACGGGGGAAGAGACATGTGGGAAGTACAAAAAATGGTCTTGCATCATTAAGAGGCAGAGGTAAGGAACAAATTATGGAGAGATCATTTACTATGTGACAGGGGAAGGGAAGGAGAGAAAAAAAAAAAAACCTTAATCTTTGTCCGGCTTTCGTATTCTCTGCCCTCTTCCTCCTGTCTTTCTCATTTGCTACTTCGCAGATTCATCCCTTTTCTGCTTTTTAAAATTTCATGACTGAAAATAGGTAATTTAATCTTCATTAAACATACAAGGCTCACTTTCTCCTCTGCCTGAGCGAATTAACTAGTAGACCAGGTGTAGAATAGACACTGGGGTTCAAATCCCATAACCCTGCCATGCATTATATCACAGCATCTGTTTTTAATAAGCCATTTCTCCACAAATCAAAGTCAAACAGGAATCCCTGAACCCAGGGAAACTTTTGATGGACAAAAGAATGAAGGTGAAAGCCCAGGAAGGGAAGGTTGAAGATTTTAATGACTTGGAAAGGCAGTAAATAAATAAAATTGTCTCCCTCAGAAACCTGATTGATGTGCCTTTTGGGATGCCCCATATGAAAGAGCTACTCAGCCTGTGGCTTTCATCTGCGACCAGAGAAATCAATGACAAGGATGTATGAGCAGCTACCTGTCTCTATCCAACAATCTCTTAGAGTACCCTTGGCAGTCAAACAGAAGATTTTTAGTGCAGAGTGGACCAGCGGAAGCCTTCATCACAAAATACCACTTTCAAGGTTACCCCTGAGATCAGTGCAGGAACCCTAACCCAAGCACACACACACAAAAAGTAGAAATACACTGTCAAACGTTTCTAAACGCATTGTCAATAATGACGAGGAAACTCATATTTGCCATATAAATACAAAGAATTACATCTCAAGTCTTTCAGTTGTACACTCCACATCAAAGCAACAACTGAAGAACATTTAACTGCAGAAAAGTCACCGAAACACAACGTGCTACAAGTCAATTCATGCTTTTGTGTAAGCCTCTGCATCTCTGTTATATTTCCAGTGAGCAAAGCGAAGCATACTGACAGCATTTACAAAAACCGACAGCAAAATATAGGTCAGATCTGACCAGGGATCCTGCATTAAATCGGTCTTTCAGACCTCTTTATCATCCTCCGAGTTTTAAATTGGTGACACTATTTAAAATGGATTAACTGTTTACCGTATTTCCAATGGCAGTGCTAGGGTCTGATCCTGAGCTCAAATGGATGCATGCTCATGGTTGTGTTACCAGGTTACCCAAGTAAAAAGGCAGTCTGCTGCCCTAAGGCTGTAGCACGCTGACCTACATCAATGCACCGATGCTTCAAAGCCTAATTAGTAGAACATGTAAGCCTAGCGTTTTGTCATGTTTGGCTGGTTTCTTTATTGTTACATGGATGATTAATGCAACTATACTGCATATGCTAAATGGCAATCACTAAATCATTTGGCTGGAGATGAGCAGGCGTGCTATTTATTTTTTAATTTTTTAAGGATTCTGCTCTTCTGAAGCTGAATTTTAAAGGGATAGTTTACACTCAAATGAAACTTAAGTTGTACTAATCATCATGTAATGCCAAACACGTGCACATTTTAAGTCACAGGGGTCCAAACAACCATTGTACCTTTGGGTGAACTATTGCTTTAACCACAAATCCAAAGTAGCTCCTAAATTGGCAAGCTTCAAAGCTTCTCCCCGAAGTGCTAAAGCATATGCATGTCCTCAAATTAATCCGATAGTGTTTTACAATGCCTTAAATTATTAAATCAATTCTTGAAAGAACACCTACATTGTGAGTAAATCTCTAACATATCTTATTAATGTCGCCTTTAGATATTGGTTAATAAATTGTTAGATTTCACTCGCCAGTGATTGAGTTAGAAGCTAAGAATAATTTCAGAAGAGACATTTTCACTGCGTGTTTTCATACTATTGCTTTGCACTAGAACACTCTGACAGTGTCTGACAGAAAAAAAATAGATTAGCTCATTTATGAGGGTGTGGGAATACAGAAAATTGGACCACAGACAGCTGCATTTTCCTTCCCCATCTTCAGTGCATGATTCGATTTCAATAGATTTGCAATGTAATATAAACTCTAGCTTGTAGGTGCAAACTCACAGTCTACATAGAATAGAATGGTACATAGAATTGACACTCTACATTCCTTATTATATTTTACTGTCAAAATGACAAGAATTATTCATTATTTTAGCCTTTGAATCTTTAAGACAAAGCAGAAGTCACTTCCAACTAGTTCCATTGGCAGTGGGCGGGATAACAGCAAAACTAGTAATCCTATTCGCTACCACATCACTGTCCACTCTTTGATTTCAGCGAATCAGTTCAAATGAACTTGAATAATACTCGTGAGCCAAGCAGCCTGTCAGACCTTAGAGCATTTTATATTATTATTATTTGTTGAATGTGTATCATTCTTTTAGTGCTATTGTTAGTCTTTTACAGAAACCATTCTGTTCTGTTTAACACAACAAACAGAAAAAATGCTGATTTGTTCTAAAGTCATTCGGGCTATGCTCAGGATCAGGTCACTGAATCCGGAGCCCGAGAGCATTATGACATGTGCAAACCCCGCTGATCCAGACGCTGAATTCATACTGATATATTCTGAACGGTTCATGTAGCATATCAGTAAAACAGCAGAAAGCTACAAGATAAAACACATTCACTGACATCATAAATAATGTACATATTCACCAAAGGGCTCAGTGTGGTACTGAATATGCTTTATACAGGCATTTCTGTAGCTGTGCCATTCACAGGCATGCAAAGCATGCTGGTGAAGGGAATCTGTATCGTGCACACATTAACAAGTCATTTCAAGCATATAGAAAATAAGAAACTGGCATTCACGCACTCTAAAGGCCCACACAGACTCTGTATGTGCTAACAGTTCTAAAGTAGGCCAGGGCAGAGAAAGGCTAGAATCTATATATATAAAAAAAAAAAAAAAAGTGAGCAGTTTTTGGTGCTCTGTGCAAGTGATGACACTTAAACAGAATGGCAAGCTTTATAGGAAGAGCAAAGAGAGAAAGAGAAAAAAAAAATCCATGAATGCGAATTAAGGAAAGCAATGACCCTTCAGACAGATAATTTCTATTCGCCTTTCTCAGGCGTGGATGTGCTGCCATGCTTCATCACTGAAAGGGTGCGCTAGTTAGGTTATCTAGAATGGCTAGAAACAGAAGAAACTAGTCTGAGCTCCGACTGCTGGAGAGGATACAAAGGAACGACTGCACTCCCCGATCAAAAGCTGATTTCCTCTAAACAACCCATAACACTATTTTAGATCATTCAGATCAATTCACTGATGGGAACTTTTTTGGGAGTCTAATATTTCCGAGGCTTTGTTCACACTGCACTTAGATCACATTTGTTTTTTTTTTGTAGATTTGATTTATTCTTTAAACACAATTATTATTTAAAGTAAAGAAATGAAATCAGACAGTTCAGGCAACTGTTCCCTCTGCTCGTGTCCATTATGAAAGATCTTCAATAGCTATATCTAAGTTCACTCATTTTAGCTCTTCTCTGATTATACATCTTATTTTTATATACCAAGGGGCCTAAAGGTGATATATAATTATTTTAGAAAGACAAAAGAAACATTCAAATAAAAAAACCCTCTAAAACTAGAAAATGAATGTTAATCAATAAAATCTTAAAACTTCAAAGACATATTTATGAACACAAAAAAATCTGAGTGAGTTTTTTAACCCTTATGGAGCAAACAACTGTTGCTGAGTTCTACTTTTTTGAATTACTTTTAATTTTTACTCATCATTACAGTAGGTGGTTCTAATAATAATCTAATTATTTATTAGATTATTTTGCATGATGTAAAGTGTCTAAATATGATCTTGTTTTTCAGGCTGAAAACTTTTCAAAATATGCATATTAATATGTTTTGATTTGGGTGTTCATACTACAACCAATTAAATGCCAGAAAAACAAACAAAAAAACAATCCGATTTTAGGTGGCCTGTCTGAACAAAGCGAGGAAGCTATCTGTACACATCCAGTTGTGGAGCTCAGTGTAGTTTGTTCAGAGTTCAACCAAAACGTTTTATTGAGTCTGGGCAATAAGCAAGTGTTACAGGGAGAACAGCAGGGCGAGGGGTAAACACAGGTTCATTTTGTTACCATGGTTAGCACCTGGCCACCGAGGTGCAGAACAGGAAGGGCTTTGATCACCTGCAACAATGACGAAGTGGAAATTGACAGACAGAAAAGAGAGAAAGAGACAGAGAGAGAGAGAGAGAGAGAGAGAGAGAGAGAGAGAGAGAGAGAGAGAAAGGGAGAGACGTCAAACAAGAGGTATTTCAGGAGTTCGTAACCAATTATCCACTCTGAAACTCTCAGTGTTGTCAAACCTCAGCCCACACACTCATCAGAAAAAGAAAGAGAGAGAGAGGACGAGCGACACTCAGCACAAGAAAGCGAGTGGAAAGAGACTGAGTATGAGACAGAAGAGAGAGAGAAAGAGCATTGGTGAGGTTTAATCTACACACTCGCTTCTCTCCTAAATGTCAGTCTTATTCAAACAGATGTCAGGGAGACTGGGTCACAGAGCTGGATGAAGTAGGTGAGCTCTGAGCATGCGGCTCTCTCTTCCTAGGTGGCGGCTGGTTGGCAGGCTCTGTCAGGGGGCAGCGCTTGGGGGCCTCGTAGCCCCGCTGAGTGGGAGACAGGTTTGATACAGCATGACACCTTACTTATTCATGCCCTCTTATTAGACCTCCGCACTGACACAAGGGATCATGGGAAGAGCCTTTTTTTTTGTATGACGAGATGAAGTGAAGCCAGAAAAACAGTGCAGGGACAAATCAGCGCTGCTGAGCATGCTGGTATATGGAGATGAGGTACACTGATGTACACTAAAGTTTCCCCCACGCATTTCCTCCTGATATCTTTTGGCATGTTTTTCTTATCTGGCTTTTCTAATGATGCTGAGGTTTTTTTTTTGTTGTTGTCAGTTTGTACACAACATATATCTCACTACATCCCAGGAGGATTTCTAATGACACAAATGGGTTTATGCACTGTAAGCATGCATGGACAAGGACTATGGGAAAAGAGTGACTTATTGGGGCCATCGTACGAGGCTGTTCTACAGCAGTTATAGACACTTGTCTGCCCGTCCTTGGCATTTCAATTCGACGTAGCACCTACAGCAGGTGGTCCGCTTCTCCTCCCTTGGGTCAGAGCAATTCATCATGGCAGGATGGAATACGTTAACATTAAGATTATGTTAAACTATCCTCCAAGGACCTAGAGTCTACAATCAATTTCTGTAATCAGTGACTTATGATAATGTGGCAATGAATCCAACATGAAAACAGTTTGGAGGCGGAGACCTAGAGTAGGGCAATAAACTGTGCCCAATTAGACAAGCGCTACTTTGTGATTTATGTTGCTGAAGTAATAGTTCACCCCAAAAATATTAGATTTCGTCTTATATCAAACAATGAATTACATTTTGTTCTGCGGAACACATTTTTTGAAGAAAGTACACTACTGTTCAAAATTTTTATAACATTGGGGAGGTTTATTATTATTACTATTTAATTTGTCCTTTATCTTTTTACTTGTTAAACAATAAAAACAACAAAAATCCTAAAAAAAAGTAAAAAAATAAATAAAATAAGGAATGTGTTGCATTTAAAAAAAAAAAATATATATATATACATATATATATATAAAATTGTAATATTTCACAATATTACAGCTTTAACTGTACAGTGCATGGCGATTTATTATGCACGTTATTATTAGGTATGCTGTGCGCTAGAACTTTCTTGCTTTGAAAAGGACACAAAAGCACCATAAAGTAGCTTAAGTTTAAGTCTCTCTCAAATAAACCTGTTTTGTGGCTTTAATAGACTTGTATAATTCACCATTCATATAAAATACTTTTATGATATTTTAATGGTGCTGTTGCATACTTTTTAAAACATGAATGCATTTCCTATGCTTAGTGATTTATGATAAATAAGGCTGCATTTATTTGTTTTAAAATACAGTGCTTGCCGAATTATTAGGCAAGTTGAGATTTTGGTCACTGATTTTGCATTTAATCATATATAAGTGATATATAATTGTCAAAATCTCCTTATATTCAGTTATGCCAAATTATTAGGCATGTTTTCTTTTCCCAGATAAATTGAGGCAAAACAGAGATTGAACTCAGACTAAAAGTTACAAATTATTAATACTTGTGAAGACTCCAGGAAAGTTGCAGTGTTGGAAAACAATGGCGATGGAGATTTTCTCACCTAATTCTTGACATTTATTCTTAATTATTTTGGAAAGAAAGGACGTGACATGTAGCCAGGTATGGGTTCCCATACTAGGAATTTGTGCACACACACAGCAGTGATAAACTTCTTTTATTCTGCACCTGTTTTTCTCTGACTCTGTTGACCCAATGGTTATTCATTAACTTCGCCAATTCTATTATTGCATCATTTTTTTAACTAGTCTGAGTTCAACGTCGTACTTGGCTCATTTTATCTGGAAATGCCTAATAATTCTGGCACACCTGAATAGTTTTTGACTTTCATCATTCCCAGACAATTATAAATCACTTATATGTGATTAAATACAAAATCAATAGTAGCTTTTAAAATTGATGTGGTTTGGGATTGGTCAAATGCTCTTGGGGAAAGAAAAAACAAATTTGGCACACACTGTATTTTAAGTAAAATAAACGCAGCCTTGGTGATCATAAATCACTAAGCATAGGAAATGCATTCATGTTTTAAAAAGTATGCAACAGCGCCATTAAAATATCATAAAAGTATTTTATATGAATGGTGAATTATACAAGTCTATCGAGGCCACAAAACCGGTTTATTTGAGACAGACTGAAACTTAAGCTACTTTATGGTGCTTTTGTGTCCTTTTCAAAGCAAGAAGCTCTAGCGCACATTCTATGTATTCCCATAAAAAAAAAATTAACAACAAGTAGATATTTCAAAACATCTCCATTTGTGTTCCACGCAAAAAACAGGTATTTCAGCTTTGACAAAATCATTCATCATAGGGTGAACTATTCATTTGAAGGCAATGCGAAATGTAAATCAAGAGGAGGCGCAAGTACAAGCAGTCCTACCGTTGCGTGGGGTTCGTTTCCTGCGATCACGGAAGGCTGCTCCAGACTGCAAGGCCTCCATCAGGCTGTCCATCACCCCGGTCTCGTCACCTTCTGTAGAGAGGACAAAGTCGCCTGTCAGAGCTCCGTTTCATGTATCACAAATTCACACAGACTCCAACTCACACACACACAAATGCACACACTGTGGTCAGGCTACTAAAAACCGAGTGTGGGAGTAAAAGGAAAAGCAAAACAGAACAGCAATAAGGCAAGGCAAATTGGGGCAGAGGGTAAAGAGAACAGCGCGGCTCCCTAAATGCATGAATGCTTCGAGGCGGCGGCTAACATATGGAGAGGAGCCAGAGAATGAAAGTGTTCACTGATGGCCATTGACAGGTATTCGCTCTGTGGCTTGCACAGGGGAGCTAAGTGCTCTTTACCAAGATTTAGTGTGGAGCCGGTCAATACAGGGGCTTTTTATCATTGTTCGATGACAGTGGGATGTGCTTCGAAAATGGTCGTGCCACCGAAGTGCAACACATCTCTGCGGAAAAAACGGGGTTTGACTTCTAAAAGACAATGAGATGTGCTGTTCACTCAGTGCAAGGACAAATCCCAGGGAGAAACCATTAAATTCAGGGGTTTTTTATTTCTCTGAGCAAAATATAGAGGAATACGAAACACTTTAATAGTCTAATATTTCTTTTTTTACATAATATTCTTTATTGCCAGTATTCCAAAAACATGGTGATCCTCTTGCAGTGTGACATCGTTATAATAATGTATTAACTATATAAACACAAAATTAAACATTTTATAGTAACAATTTTATTAAAGACTAAATATATATATATATAATGAAAAATATTTATATAATAATAAATATGATTGATATTATTTAATCATATTTAAATATGAAATTGCATGAATTCAAAACATCATCATATAATCAATGCAAAATCAATAAATATTTAATAAATATCAAATTACATTTGTTCCCTTATTCCTTAATATACAGTCATATTCCTCATTAATACACTGTACTTCCACTATTACTTCCACTTGCAAAGTTTTAAAGCTGCTTTTTTCCCCCTTGCATGGGCATATGGCACAGAATATCTAAAGCATCGGTCAACGATGGGGTTCAGAAATAATCTTTGGGTCTTTTATCTGGGTCATCTATCTTTACCCAGCATTAATGAGACTGAGGGTCCCCACTATATCATAGTAGTCCAGCAGAGGCATTATTTTAAACTAGAATCATTACGGTGACTTATTGTTGCGTGTGGGATCGTTTCATCAATTCTTTTGTGTACACAATCGAGCCGTTCTGTGGAAATATTTAGTGAATGGGTTAGGATTCGACGTCTGCCTTGGCAGAGAGAAAACGTCTGTGGAGGAGATGCCGGTAGCTTTAGGCAGCAGTTTCAGGCGTGTTAATCAATCTTTTGTTTCCTCGCGCATTCAAAGTAGATGACAGTCAGCAAATTGAATTTATAAAGAGGAAGAAAGTTGACACGGCTACATAATTAATTTCAGAAAATGCCACACACTCGCTACACCGAGGCAGAACTGCACAAGTGCATTTTCCGCTGGAAGCAGCAGCGCGAATACTTATACGTTAAACAACTGTACACAAAGGCAACATATTACGATTAAAGAGAATAAACAAACAGTAGCAGTGAGATAAAATGAAAATAAAATGATTCATGTTCTTTACAAGCCCGCCTTCTACTGTATCGCTTTATACTCAAGACCCTTACTCCCAAATCAAAGCAGCCGTTCACACAGTGAGAGTGTTTAATAGCCAGCAAAGATTAAATCAAGCCAATTAAACTAGCTGTTCCAGAACAAACCAGAGCAGAACAAGCATGGCTTATCTCTAATTGCTCTTCAACACCTTGGCTGATAGCTTTGCTCATCGGTTTAAACCAGGACATGCATCTCGCTGGCTCCTTCCACCGAGCGTGCCATCGTCCTCTGAAAGCAATGACAGTTCCTAAAGTAGCTGCATCCCCAAAACACGTCCACATCCATCTGACGCCCAAGCTGGGTGTTCAGGGGGCAGGTAAACATTTATTACAGGCACCATGATTCCGGAAACTTCTCGACAGCTCCCTCATTTCCTTCGTTTTGGAGACCTAGACATCACAAGGGGCACCTGACACTTTGATCAATTTGTCCTACTTCTTGGTTGCTTAACTGTAACACAATTCATCATCTGCAATGGCCAGGACAGGAGAGCTGGGAAGGCTGGGTTCAGAGGATCTCAGACACAAGAAAGCAAAATTACTAAAACGGGAAACATGCTCCCAAGCGACCCATGACTGCTCCATTAACAATGTCCTGTTGGGCCATGCTTCCACAAGAACCAGCTGGACTCTTGATCTCTCCACATGGATCTGAGAGAAGGTGCCAGAGCATGTGGTCTACATTATTTCTCGGTCTCATCAGTGCGGGATGCTTTAAAAGCAAATCATCTATTAAAAGAAAACAACTGGTTTCAAGTGTCTGATGCAATATTAATCAAGGAACACATTTAAAGTTAACTCTTAAGATGAATTAACACAACTATGGCAAAACTCAGGACAAACTGTTTTCAAGGATAAGCACCAAAAACAAACATATTTAATATTATTGTTTTGAGAGTGTGAAATTAACCAACTGACAAAATCACAGTTGCCATTAGCAAATAGCGTGTAAATTAACAAGCCGTGATTATGATAATGGCAACTTAAGTGGGCTAGTAACAAATTACTTATGTAAACAACACGATACAACAGGACTTGGAAACTGACATTGCTTTTTAAACAGCAGTTCCACAAACAAGACCTTAACAATGAGTATTTTACATTTTATACACTATGTTTTTTTGCTGTTGTTGTTGTTTGTTTTTCTTGCTCCAACAACCAAGAAAACATGAATAAACCAAACAAAGTTCCTTTCCACTCCTTTTGAACAAATCAGAGTATGATTCAGCAACACACTCATTCTTCTGTTTTTAAACCACTCATTTGACAGTCATGTTTAACTCTTGAAAGAATTAGTTTGTTTAAATGAAATTGGTTTAGTGAATAAATCGATGACTCGTAATTAACACTCTTAACTCCTAAACAAATCAATGTGTTTAAATGAATTGGTTGAGCGAATGATTCCTATTTTATTTATCTGCTGACAGTCTGTGCAAACAAATTAAAAAAAAAAAATTACTCCTTTTTAATATTTATTGCTGCATTGGTGCTTATAAAATATTAAATAGCATTTTTCCTTGTGAGAAAAACATGTTTTGATAAACTAAATTTTTCTTCTGGTTAAAGTTAAACCTTTTTTTTAATTTTCAGATATAAGTTACATATATATACTGTTTCAAAAATATAAAAATGTTTAGCCATTCCACCCATGTGTATTTGCAAAGAAGTGTTTCAGACAACTAACTTCAGGAGCATAAAGTGGACTCTGTATCTGTATCTTCTCTGTTGTCTGTCTCTTTACTGTCTAGGTATTAGGTGGTTCTCTGCCCCTCAGGCTCCTGCCAAATGTACCAGAATGCCCTGGGGTCCTGTTCAGTCTCTCCGATATATTTATGGGTGCACTATCACATTTTTAATTAGGGGATAACAAGCACAGCCCTCTGCCGCATTTGTGAACTTCACGCATCAGATTAACTTCCCCAACAAGCACCCTGGCAGAAGGTAGGAGCTTATCTTCCACGGCACAGGGGGAGAGAAACGGGGGAGGAGAGAAACAAAGTCAAGTGTCACAATGAGTAAGAAAAAGCAATAGGGGAGAAGGGTTAGTGTGTTGGCTTGAGTATTCTCATAGTGTGGCATCACAACATCTGGAGGACTGAGTCATGGAGAAGGGCTGCCGAAGCGAGACTGCGCAGGTCGTAAAACCCCAGTGAGACACTCAACGGAGCGGACTGGCTGACATTTAATTATTTCTACAACTTATGCACGTGCACGCTCGGCCTACCACACCCGCTCTCTTCCTTCCTCAATGCCACGCATCTGGTAATGCCTGTGTGTCACTGTATATGTAACTGAGCTTTGCTAGAACACTGACTTTACAGCAAATCATCAGGATTAGGAGATTACGGTGTATATGAAATCGCCTCATACACCAGAGTGTTAAGAGAAGCAGAAACTGTTTTTGTTAACAGAAGCAGAAACATCTGCTGCACCACAACAGCATGACCAGAGTTCAGTCTGTTTAAGACTGAGGCGGGCTGAGGATAAAAGGTTACGGTGATGTATTCATCATACATTAACACCAGTCGAACGGAGGCACTTAAAAGAGCCAGATGTCTTATGTGTCACTAAACTATCAGTCAAATGCCAAACCTGCTTTGAAGAACATAAATTCCTATGAATAAACAAAACGAAGCTGTATGACTACTGAAATACTGAGATTAGTAGCTATGTTTTAGCTAAGCTGCAAAGAAAAAATAAATAAATACATGCTACCTGACGTTTTTATGTAACTGGTTGTAAAACCAGTCATTTCTGAGCGAAAAATAGTTTTTTTGCTCCTTTTGCTTAGTGAATAACAATTACGCAGCAGTGTCAACAAGCCCTGTTCATAAATTCAACCTTCTTTCTGTCCATAGTTTTGAACGAAAACAAGGAGAATCGATTGAGAAATCATTTTCTGTTTGTTCTCAAGAAGACAATTGCTCCAGGGAGGCTAACATACACAAAACTTTTGCCTCTTAAATCTAAACAACAAAGACCCATCCAGAGGACATTATATCTATTACTGTGTCCTCCGAGTGACCGGCCTACAGCCATAGACCCCAAGCTCTCATTTCCACATTAATAGAAGCTAAAAAGCATCTTAAAGCTCCCTGCTTGGAAAATATGAGCCGCATCCACCATCTTTGTCCCTCCTTGTCCTTCAATTTTTTGGAAAGCATGTTAATCTATCTGTCACCCTGGAGAAAGGCACCTGTGCAATTAACCTTGCGCATACGATGCGAACAAAGCCCTGCGTCGAGGAGCCAGGTGCATCCTGGACTTGTTTCCCTCCTGCCACTCTTTGTCTGAGAGATTCCCTTTCACCGCAGCCACTGAGAGTGCATTAGCAGCGGAGTCAACAGTTCTGCCAGTTCCAGCCTCGCACCTGTTATGAGGTGCTGTCTCTCTGGAGGATCTGACACGAGATATGACACTGTGACCTGTCAGCTGGCCTGCTGGAGTGAGAGCTCCAAAGCACTCAGAGAGAATGAGCCTGGACTCGGGAGTAATGAAGAAGATGGATGTGGCACCAGACAGGCATTTTGGAGCGTTTTGCTGGAACAGCTTGATGTGAAAACCCACTTATGTCTGCGTGTAATTTAATTAGGGATGCTCACACATCCCCTCCTTGAGCGGGGCGCTCTCTCTTCGAGTTCACATAGGCGCCAAGGGGTCTGGGCCTCAGACAATGAGGAGCGGAAAAGGGGACCAATGAGACTGGCATTCAGAGGTGGCCAGAGAAGATAACTACTCCACCCAGGTTACGTCCGTTCCTTGTTCAAGGCTGTTGATTGGTCAGCTGGGAGGGAATAGAAGTGGATTAGATGGCATGTCACAGAGACAGCAACTCCAGTGTTGATCCTCCGGGCAGCTGCATGCATGAATAAATAGAGAAGCGAAAGCAAAAACAAAATGGGCATATGCTATATGGCTCTGCATTAGAGGATGTCAGACATGCTTGGTTTGGGAGGAGGAGAAAGGCTAAAGTGTAAACTCCAGGAATAGACTATCATCCAGCTTTTGAGAGGCCGAGCCATTTGCATATTCAGCTCACAAGGAGAAATAAAAGATAGCTAAGATCTGTTGTACGTGCTCCACATTTTTCTTGCATCTTTCCGTATGCTAATGAATCTCCACAGTGGTTTATCAGGTTGGTGATGCTTAGTGATTGTTCCCTGCTCTCCTTGCCATCTGCTTGCTGAGATCACAGACCACATGAGCCTGGCTTATCTGAGAATACATTTCATAAATCATCCAGCCAGTCCGGCACTGCATCTCGTAAGGGACAAGACAAAGAGATCACTGTCTTTCTCGCTATACTGTAATCCCCACGTATGACAAACAAAACACCTGTGTTTCAAGCACCGTTGTTGTCCTTTCCAAAATCTATCATTAATTTTCTTCTCAGAGGATTTAGGCTTTGAAAATGTGATGTCCGTGCTCTGTGCGGCAGGCTTAATTATTTTTGAGTGACTGCGGAGTGGCTCTCCAGGTCCGGACTTACGACGAGGAATTATCAGAATGTAGACCACCCATGGCTGTAAATTAATGACATGCAACAGCGCAAATGTGCGCTCGGAGAGTGGGAGGGTGCTGGCGGTGGAGGGATCCTCAGATGTATCCACTCATTTCTGCTATGACCTAAGGGAGAGTGAGCTAAATTAAGTTAAAGAGGCTTAAAGTGATTAGGACATTTAGAGCTACCCTAATTAGGGATGGCTACACAAAACAGCATTGCAAAAAGGAGAAAAAAGTTTTATTTAAGGGAAAAAAAAATGATGTATATTTGAAGAAGGAATTATTCTCTGAAGGAAAATCGGGGAGGTGAAAATGAACATATTATCGTGGAATAATCACAGCTGCCGTATCTCTTCATTTCGGAATGTGGAGTCAGACAGGAACATAATAATGGGAATATGGCGGGCTTCCTGGATGTCACCATGACTTACACAGATGCTTATCTTCATAAATCAATGACTTCTTCACACGTTAGATATTTAGAGACGGCTAACGCGTCTCTGGCCAGACTGATGGCAAAATTCGCCATGCTATCATCGCCTTAAGGCACACGGGCATCTGGCTGCTGATACGGCACAAGCTAATATGCGGTTATTTATTAGAATTGATGCACTACAGCAGATAAGCTTGGCGCCCTTGTTGGCGTCTTTCAAGGTAATGACAAAAAAATCCACAATGCCAGCAGATGCACGCTCCAAGATTTCCTGACTGGAATTTGCTTATGCTTGGGAACCAGCGGGCTTTGGGATGTAACGTGGCATTCTTCAAAAGAGGATTGAGCTCCCTGACAGTGGGTGTAAATAACACTGAAGAGCTGATGGGGAGCGCTGATATGCATATAGGACAGACGCTCATTTCTCGGCACCGACACTGAAGCCTGCAGACAGCCCAGATTTAATATGATAGTTAAAATACAGATAATGACATGCCATAGTCGGCTCAGCATTATGCAACGGTACTTATCTGGTCCACTTATTCATAATGACCAACGTGGTAGATGGCATATCTCAATGACTAATTAAAAATCGGAATGATAATTAGAGGAGAGACAGTGGGGTGTGTGGCTTCTCATGGTTTTCTGTTTGCATCAAACACATATTCTAAAGTCACGACCTTTACCAGAGTTACCTTTCTGCCAGGAGACCTGCACACAGCCACCGTCATATATGTGCGTTGTCATATATAGGCTATGTGTGTGTGAACAGCATTTATTTTAAATGTGTGTGAATGTTGGAACATTTAATCCACTTGATGTGTGACTAAAATATATATTTCTTAAAGTTTACATAACTTACACATTTCCTGAATGAATCAGAATTTTTGAACAAATCAGTTTGTTTGAGTGAACGCTTCAAAGTCTCTTACGAAGAGAACCCAAATTTTCTGTTTGGTGCAATTGTAGGTGGAGAAATTACACTTCACATTTAAAGACTTTATAAAGATGTCCCAAAACATAAGTGCACACAAATTGCTCTACACACCGAATGAATTAAACCAAACCTATCGACTGACTGTCTGTGACTGAGAGCACTGAATGAATAGTAATGGGTTATAGAAAATATTCAGACATAAAGAGCAGTATTCATTCTGAAACCCACTGGCAGACAGACCTCACAAAACTGAGCTCAACCATACAGATAATGACAGCTATCATCACATAAAAAAATATTCAAAAGAATACACTAATCTTCCTTTTAGCCCTTTAATCCTACAATATTTTTTTCTAAACCTTTAAAGGGATCATTTGTACTGTCAGACTGGAAAGTAAAGCTACTTTCTTTTGGACTCTAGCAGATGTGTGCTAGTCTTATTTAACAACATGATTTATTGTACCGTCTGGTTTTTATATGGCGCATGAAAGATGTTATTCACAATGACTCGGCAAGTGACCACAAACAACAACAACAACATTTTCAGTTTCCTAACTGGCCTAAGGATTTGAAGCACAGGCGATTGGGAAAATGACAACGCACAGCCTGATATTGCGGAGTTAGGTGTCTTCCTGGGTCAGTATATTTTGTACAACATTTTGTACAAGCACCAAACACTGATTGTAAACCTAAACTTCACAAAAATGATAAAAAGGCACCAAAAGCTGGGTAAATGTTGGCGGGCAAAACTCCCACGCAATATAAGAGTTTATCCAAGAGCAGGAAAGGACAAAACCATATAGCTAAACATTCCTAAAAAAATGGCAAGAACAATTTACAGTGTTTTATGGAAGCCCTTATGCCATGCCTCATTCAGCTCAAACACCCCATGTGGCCACAAACACTTGTATTGACCCACAACAAGCGTGACCCTGAAACAGCCAGCAGGCTGAGAGACAGCATAGACAGGCGCACGGGAAGTCGAATCATCTCTTAATGATTTTCTGCAACGAGTAAGACACCCTGTATACAACATAGTTTCATATCCTCTGGCATAATGGCTGCCTTGCTAGGACAAAACATATTTTCCTAATAAAGATAGAAGGATTAGGGGGGTTTAGGCCTATTTTACATCATTCCCCATTTACTTTCAGCGGGTTAAGCAATTTGGTGAATGCTGAACATCTGGTCAGTCTAAGAGAATATGGAAATCCACTTAGAGGAAATTAAAACAAATGGGGGGCCGGGTAATGATTTCATGAGCAATTTCCCATATTAGGATTTCTAATACTTTACAAGAAAAACAGATTTTGTCCCACTTGCCATACACATCAATCACATGGCACTCAAAATTGCTCGTGAAACCTTGCAAGGACACATTTCCGCACACCGTCTGTGTGACTTTAAAAATACTTTTAAAAATGAAAATGGTACAGATATTCATTTGCCCAGCTCCACCGCCCCCCGTCAAACACATCCTCTTAACCCTAAATGAATTAAAGCCTCATTAAAAATGCATCTCATTGTTAATCATGTGCATGTGAAGGGCATTAGATATCAATTTGCAAAATGACTTCAAATATCTCTTTATAGAAATAGTCCTTTGAAAAGGCCTTAAAAACTATAATTAATCAAAAGGTTAGACATGGGTTCTAATGAAAGAGAGTTAAAAAAAAAGGGGAATATATATGGAGAAAATTTGCAACACAGTAGTACTGCCCTAATTTCAAAATACATACACATGCACTTCAGCTCATTCGTTCCTAAGAAAACACTAAGAACTATTTTATTTTCAGATAAGACACCCACCGAGCCGCTGAATGGTGTTTGATTACAGTGTTATTGGGGTTATTAATGTTTCAGGCAGAAATATATTTTTTAAATCACTCATACCCAAACAATCATTATAAATTTACTTATATTAATTTGATTTTAAAAAGAACAAAAAAACAACCACTGCACTTTTTGAATATATCCTTCTGTAGGCGATCAAAAACACAACTTACAAGGAATAACAGAAAGATGCAGTCAAGGTGGATCATTTGTGGAATATAGCCAAACATGAAAAATGATCTTCTTCAAGAGACAGAAGAAATTTGAAAAAGCTTGCCTTAAAACTTAAATAG
>JAUYWG010000012.1:1649261-1668142 GCA_034779775.1 Enteromius afrohamiltoni
AATAGGCATTATATAATTCTTAACAGACATCATATGAAAGTTCTATAGTCATACTGTGTAAAAGTTTGAGGTCATTAAAATTGTATGCAAAACATTTATTTATCTTTTTTTATGTGGCAAGAATCACTTGAATTGAGCAAAACTGGCAGTAAGTATGTTTACATCACTACAGAAAATTTGTATTTTTAATAAATGCACTTTTGAATATTGGAAACACCCTATATTGTGCTGTTTTGGACAATATTGGCCTGCATCTTTTTTCATTTGTGATAATAAGTGTATACATAGAAAATACTTAAATGTTTGTTTAATCAAAATATCCACCATTAGCAGCTATTACAGCTCTGTATAATCTGAGCCATCATATAGTCAAACATTGACTTGATATTTTAGTCCAAGCCTCCTGAAGGAAAGATCTTTTAAAAACCTGGGGCAAGATTAAACTAGTAACCAGGAATCACAGCTGGCGAATGGACATGTCTGACTTTGACATGTATATTGCCTTTATTATGTAATCAAAATAAAAATAATTATTGCTGGTCTTCAATGAAAATGCTAAGTTACTTTAATGTATTTCCACCAAAAAAAGCTAAGGATTTATGTGGGTATCATCCAAAACCACACTTTGCCCGGGGGTGTTTCCAAACTTTTAGAGTGCAGTGTATGTGTACATATATATGGAAAACAGTTTGGATTGTATTAATAATTTCATTATAGTACTTTTTTACTAGATTTTTACCAATAAAGGACAATATCCTTTCAATATCCTTATTATTTGGTAGATTAACTTTATAATCATATAGCAATGCATAAAACATTGATTTGTTATATATATATATCTGAAAGTCTACAGAACCAAATGCACAACGGAACTCACTGACGTTCCTTCTCTTTAAATCTAGTGATGACTGCAGCAGTTCAAAGATAAAAGTCTTTTTATGCACTCTGACGCAAAAAAAAAGAGCTAACTAAAGATAAGGTATTCTCGACTGCACTAGAGGGTTTGTTCTCCACTGTCTTTCCATCTGTATTATCACCAGCTCAGCATTCAATGCGGTCACTTCTTAGGAAACTAGCGTGCTTCAGTCATCCTGCGGAAGCACACAGAGTCGAAGTTCTACATGTCATTTTGTCAAATATAAGGCCGCAGTAAAGCTCAGTGTGACATTTTAAGTTGGAGCTTGCGAAAAAAAGCTTTTAGCCAGAGGCAGAAATTTCTGTCTCATTGTAAGGATCAGAATAGTGCAGTGCAGTGAGTACATCATATCTCTCATGGCAAGAATTTGCCCTGAATTTGCAAGCCGCGTTGAGACATCCTGACACTTTTTTCTTTCTTTTTTTATAAAAATGAACCGCGCATTTCTTTTCAAAACACATAATTTACAGGCCTGATATGCACAACTCTAGACACACAGAGGACAATTTGTTTTTCATATTCGACCAGTTTTACTGTAATCTAAACTGATTAAGCTATTGTCGACATGGCCTCTTTTCATTTCAGAAATAAACTGAGCAAGCTTGTGAAAACTTAATAGTTAACTCTCAACTCCATTTACTAGGCCAAAGGCAATCTGCCAATCCATTATCTGTCTGCTCTACAAATGCAGTGAACCTGAGATGCTTATCTTTACATGTGACCTACATCTTCACTGGCAGGGGCCTGTCAGCGCCGCCTCATACTGCTGCCGATTTGCTCTACACCTTCATGCAGCAATGGAACATATGCTCCAGCTAGCAAAATACATACACACAGGGCCTACAATTAATGGCAAATACGAACAAAAAGCAACAGTGGTGAGAACCTGAAACAGTGGGTTTCTTCAGTTTCTTAGTAACTTTTCAAAATTAACAATAAAAACAAATATAATTACTAGCACTGTAATTGTAAAGCTGTTGTATAAATAATAACAACAAAAAAATGATTTATTTATTTTATTAACTAATATTACAATAATAATTTATTCTGCCTATTTTTGACACAATAACGCACAGATTTATGGCCCACTATTTGAAGGCAAAATGTTATTTTTATGCTCTGCAAACATATTATTATTATTATATTTTCTCATAACAGCTTCTAATGGTTGTCGATGCTGAATTCCCTTTGGTTTCGGCTGGATTTCACACCGGTGTGATAGGCATTGCGATTACCATCATTGCCGTCAACATTTACTTGACAGATGTCTTCATATTCCTGTCAATGTTTTTTTAAACTGACAGTTACTAAATAGAGACTTCTCATTAAAACATTCTCAGCCCTAATTCTAATCTGCTTGTACATTTAGTGTGAGCGAACAGGCGAAGAAGAGTGTGATTTTTCACAGAAGTAGTGTGGCCCTGTCCCTCCATCACCATCACCACCCCTGCAGTGCTTAGCACCGTGTGAAATCGTGATCCGGGCTGCAGTCAGGCCCCGGCGGGGCAGTAGCGCCGTACCTTTGTTCATGTCAATCAGCTGTTTCTTCTTCTGCTGTCTCTCTAGTTTCTCCCGCTCAGCTTTCTCCTTTGCCAGCTTGGCTCTCTTGATCTTCTCCTCCATCTCCCTCTTCTTGTGATTCTCCCGCACAGCATCCTGAAGTGTCAGAAAGAGAGAGACAAAGAAATTAGAGGGCAAATGAGAAGCCAGTGGAAGACAGGGGAATAGATAGAAAACTCCAGCACAATTCTATCACTAAAGAAACACTATAGACAGCACTGCATAATGTGGAATAATAGACTGACAGTGAGTTCATATACTGTACAAAGAGGGTAATACTTATCTTCAGTCCCATGCTGAATCTACATTCAGATGCATCGTAGGGGAAAACATTTGATAAAATTGTTTCAGCACAGCAAATAATTCATTAAACAAACAAATAAACCATAAACCAGGTCTTTAAATCCCACTACAGGGTTTACATGACCCTGCTACCGGAGGCAAGGCATTTACCTTTTAGTGTTTATCTAAATGAGGGCATGCAATAGTCTTCTATTATTTTTATGTACTGCTTGTCATAAATATTAAAACCTTTTTTTTTGTTTCTTCCTTCCTTCCTTTGTTCCTCCCTCCCTCCCAAATTAGGTTTTGGGAATAATTTACCAGATTTGGAATATTTCTTGTTACTAATTTGCACAAACACAGTATGTATGTACCTGCACATAATTTCCTAAACTCATAGGTTCACAGATTTCATCTGGGCTTGCTTAAAGGCTAAAGTCACACAGTCAGAGCTTTATCTGCTCACAATAATTAAAAAAAACAATGAGTGTTGAGAAAAGGAAGCAGACAGCGATTGTCTAATTGAACATCAAGATGGCTCCTGATATCGCCGTTGTCCCCACTGAGCTAAAATCTCCATACACGTTAATGTGGAAGCAGATAACACAGCGTCCATCCTGGATATTTCCAGCGACTGAATGCCAGGATGTGGCGGCGGCAACGCTGGCGGGGAACCACAGAGTGGGAGAGAGGCCTGTGTACAGAGATGCTGAGATATCGTCCTCCTCCTCTCTTCTTCTGTAAATGCCACGGAGGTGTCAGGCGGTATGAAGACGTCGAGAGAGCCGGACGGAGATGCTCAGAGGGCACAGAGACACAGCAGAGAAGAGAGAATAAGTCACTTCTACATAACCTTTCCAGCACAGCAAAGGTCTCTTCACCCCAGGCCTGCACCACTAACCTGACAGGCCTTGCCTTAAAGGGAGGAATGAGTGTTTTGTGTATGCATGTGTGTGTGTCTTGTTCGTTCTTGGTACGATATAATGAGTGTCGACAGTCTGGCCCTTTTAGACTCCCTTAGGGTTTCCGACGTGCGTGTCGTGTTCGGTGCTGAGACACAAGGATCATGGCTCCAGTGTGGGAGGAGAAAAGTACAGCTCAACATGGTGGTCAATAGCAGATCTGCCATCAAACCTGAGAAGAGGAACCCACACGCTTGCTGTCGTTTCTTGACAAGGATGAACGAGAGAGAGAGAGATGCACCTGTTCCAAAATTTGCATTTTGCCACAAAACTATAAGTCAGCAATGAATAAACACAACATTTGTTCTAATAAAAAGTAATTGAGTCAGCACGCATATGGCTGTCCTTCAAAGAGTGTGAAAAGGAATTCTATATTCATCTATTCATGGCACAGAGTGACAACAAACATTAGCATAAACAATTCTTCCTGTTATTGTGATTTCGCATTTTCAAATAGAGTATTATGAAGCCGCTGGATTATGGGTCTCCAAAACTGACAGTTCAATCTCAGTCTTGTAATTGGAGATAGCATCAAACTCATTGTCGAGCGTTAGATCCTTAATTGAAAAATCATTTATTCATAGCGACTAAAATAATTCCTGCTGGCAAAAGTTTTTAAAAACAAACAAACAATTCCGACTGCAAACACGATTACACAACATAATTATCTCACTCTCATCAAACATGCAAAAACCCTAATTACCATGGCAACAAACATGTTTTCAACCCTTTGCCTGATCCCAACTAGCCTGGGGCAGTATTTATGATTTTATCAATTTTCTTAATTGTGTTTTAGGTATTAGGAAGTCTTACATGAGATAAACAACACCCAGAGGGAGCACTTTTGAATATCATTCTCGTGGCGCAAAACGCCGCCGCTATTGACTACAAAGGACAGAGCCGCATTTGCATAAAGCAAGAACGATGGTGGGATGTGTGCGATTTGCTGTTTCAATGTATGTTTGCTTAAAAGAATCGAATGCACAATTTAGACCATGATCGTGTTCTCGCTCACTGAATAGCATTCATTCGAGCCGCACGGTCTCACGCAAATTTGTTTCTCGTGGTCACAGTGCTTCTTCTCTCTGCCAGGGAAAGCTGATATCTCATGGATATATGCTCTATGCAAACGAAAGGTAAAGGTTAGTTTTAAAAAATTATAAAAAAGATGGAAGTAAATGAGAAGGATTGAAACCCGTAGGAAGTCCTGTGGTTGTCAGTGGTGGCCACCAATCAATATGTTAAGGCAAATTAGGCCGGCTAATTGTGTTTGCACACTAAATAATCCAAAGTCATTAAGAAAGCTGATTACAGGGGAAAAAGTCTTCCTTAAAACTCTTTTGGTTAATTAGAGTACTCAGGATGGGTTATTTAAAAAGGAGAGAGACAGCACTCAATCTGTCTGTCTTTAAAAGGATGATGTTGTAAAAAACATCATTTATTCAAACTCATGTCTTCTCAAACCTGCATGACTTTATGGAAGGACAAAAAAAAACAACAAAAAAAAAAAAACACCACTGACTTTAATTGTCTCAGTACTGTTTTTTTTTTGTGCTGCGCAAACTTAAGAGCTATGCAAAATTAATGCACTGCTTGCATTCTCATAATTTCGAGATAAATAATCTTCTTAAAACCCAAAGTTAGTAGGAGGATTAGCATTAATAAAATCAGACACAAAACATTAACAATTTATAAATACATGCATCTCGAGTGAAGAAATTGTGGGAGGATATGATCAAATTTTCACTTGGAAGATTCACCAGCTATTACGAAAGATGATAATAAACAAGCAATTTACTTCTACCACCAATCAACACGATGTAACCACCTGGGAAAAGCACATTTCATGTAAAAACGCCGTTGTGCAATCTCTAGATTGGTAAGGCGACGCTCGGCGGGCTGCTGTCCTCAGTAGTGTTTGCACTACTCTAGGAGAGGGATTGCTGCGGAATTGAATTTGCCAATATGGACTCCATCTACCCCGGGTGTGTTTATGCATGCTGGCAAGCACAGGATAGGATGGTGTCCTTCCAGGCAGCCACTGAGGACTAGACGTCTTTGTAAATATATTCGCTGGGTACATGTGCAGCGGAGTGACACTAAGGAAGCACGCTCTTGCTGCAATCCTGCATTGTGGAGGTGGCTTTGTAGTCTCTTCTGTTTGCCCAGCTTCAGAATAGAATATGTGAATAGCCTTGTCTTACGCACACGGACAAAAAAGGGCGGCTCATCCCACAGCCAGGGGGCTCTGTAATGTTCACTTTTTTTGGGCGTAGTGAGGAGGCTGGAACCATCATAAAGTATATGTATTGCCCTAGATGCAATGAATACACACTTGGCTTCCAGGAAAGAGAACGAGAGAAATGGAGGACAAAAATCCACACCACAGATGGGCCTATTTGGCCAACACAAAATCTACACTAACTGAACCACATTTGATGATGTTTGAGTTATTTATTTATTTATTGGATCATATCCCCCATTAGTTTTCAACAGGCTGTGAGAGGCCTACAAAACTGCCAAGAGTGAAAAGTGGCCGATGTTGTGCGTGATGACTCAAATACTAGACTAATCTAAAGGGACACTCCATTGGGTTTAACGGTGGGTTGAAACGGAAAAAGCAACAGCGATGACATCACACTATATCACAATATACTACTAATTACTTGCATCATCATTATGATTACTCCCAGAGTCGACATAGTAGATAAAGCCAAATGCCCTTGATAAGTGTTTTGTGCACGTATTCACCCAGAGACGCACGCTTACTAATGCACACACATGTGCTCTATTGATTAGCTGAGTCACGCTTGTCATGCACCATCACCGTGGCTCAACCTCTGCTGACTTTATTGGTGTAATCAGTGGCTCACTCAATTAACAAAGTGAGACTGTTAGTTCATCACCATCTGCTGCGCTTTGATAAGGCATTAATATACTGATATTCATCCACAGCCGCTGGTCAGGATTACATACAGAAGACGAAGATGCAGTGGGAGTTTCTCTCCCTCCAGCTCAACTCTGGATAAATTGACAGGACGACCTGCAACAAAATTCATGTGCTGAAATCAAATTTCATTTCTATTGACCCTGAAAAGAAATACAGCTAATGGATTCTCTTATCTGAGTGCGCGCGCTTCATGCGAACTGGCAGGCGGGGCTTTTTTTTTGTCCTACCAAATGGATGTGTCACTCAGGCAATTTAACATACAGCAATGTGGGTCATTTCTGAGGATAAATGTTAATAAAACTATGAGGTGTCATAAATATGCTATGGTGGAATGCATATTATGTGGAGGGTTCTAGCATGAATATAAATTTCTTTAATAACCTTTCCCTTTCCCAAAGAGTCACAAAGTACGTTTGTGTAGCTAACACCATGTCATAATTGTGATGTGACAATTAATTTACTGTATCTCGGCATATTTCAGGCTTTTGGACCAAAGCGATTCCACAGTTGGGCGGGATGGGGCTTGGCTGGTGACAATGTCCTCATAATGTATGACTTTTACAGCTTGTCTGTTTATCACATCATGCCTAGTTTTGACACAAAATAACATTCCCAGCATACACCACACAAGCCTTCTTTCTAATGCATTATACGCCTGGTTGGTCTTCTGAATTTTTTACATAAAAGAAGCAAAAAAAAAAAAAAACAGGAGGAGTAAAATGCCACAAAGGGAATGTTCCCAGTGCCACTGGACATCCAGCTATGTTTGTGTTCTCCACAGCTCTTCTCTTTGCATTGAAGTCTAAATCAGTGATAACTTATTCATAAAGAGCTTTTCGCTTGAGAGAATAATTTATTTTCATAGATGCCCCTTTTACAGCCGTTCAACGCTGCATCCTGGAGGGAGCGCCGTGTCATGTGTGTTATTAGGCTTTGATCAGGGTGAATGAAAGTTGGTTTTTAGATATGCTTGTGAGAAAGGGGTGAGGGAGAAGCCACAGACAAGACCTTGCCATTCACTGTAATGGGTTTCGAAGACTTTGAGCATACCTTCTGGACATCTTGTTATCCTTTTTTTTTTTTTTTTTTTTTTGCTGGAGGGGAGATAAAATATAGGCGGCAGCAGCTAAATATATGTGTTAAAAAAATCTCCAGAAGCTGCTCCTTATAAAAGGCGCTCTGCCCAGCTAGTCAAACCCCAAAACATTGAGGTTCCATCTACGAATCAAAATTGCCCCAATCCCAGGGTGCCCTTAACCATAGTAAGGCTAAAACTCTATATAAATGTTCTTTGAACAGTACTGCAAGTGGAGTTTTTAATGCAATGTTCTCCATTCAAAAGTGCTCAGCGTGAAGTTTAGTCACATACAGTAAACTAAAATGTGTTTGTTTTTTTGTCCATGATGCATGTACTACATTCTACATTCTGTAGAATTGTTTGGGAAATTGAAAATTAATCTACATATTTTTTGTGTGCATGCAAATTGATTCAATCATTCAAATATTATTAGCTATAATTTTCATAAATATATATAAAAAAAAATTATAGTAAAATGCATATTTCAATTGAAAACTGTTAAAACCCTTTTTAGAATTATTTTTGCAAAAACATGATTCAATGACAAATTCAAATAAATAGATCATCAAACCACAATTTCTGTACATTCCTTATTAATATTTTGCATTATTAACATTTTTATAAAGTTTCGTTTGTATAATCTCAAAGACCCATTTGGATTATAAGAAATACAAGTCAGGCTCAAAATACCTAAAAAATATCAATTAGCAGAGAATCTCATATCTCCTTTATACAGTGAGATGTACTTGAAACGCCTCTTTTGGTTTCACACTTTATAAATCCAATCCTATCAGCAATAACCTAGTCCTACCTGCCTAAACCCCAAGATGGGATTTTTTTTTTTTTTGACAGGGAGGAGGCGTTGCCTTGACATCCTCCAAATACAGAAGCTAACGAAACTCTGAAAGGATAAGAAGCTTCTGAGACTCTTTTATCTGCATAGGAGCCACACGTTTGGTAATACATTATACATTCCATTCTCAGCACAGTTTATGTATGCTTTAATCTGCCCAATAAGCCTGTCCTTCCGTCTTCTCACCCCTGTGAAGAAACTGTCTTTATCAAATGTGATAAAATAAGCTAAATCACAGCATACACTTAAGACAAGGACAGCAGCTTTAGTTCAGAACTCTTAAAACTACGTACTGATAAAAACGGTGTATATATATACGAAAAAGAGAAAGCGATGAAGCTGGAAAGAGAATTTGCTCTTACATTTCAACCAATAGAAGCTGTCAAAGCAATCCTATACTTAATCATACTGCTATCCAGCAACCCTGACCTGTGCTGTCTAGCTGTGGAAAAAGCATTGGAAATATTAATTAGAGTATTTTTTGCACCTGCTCTCGAAGACTCTTTTGGAAAGTCTTTGGAAAGTGGATTTATACACATTAGAGAAAGAACAGAAAATATCTGACTCTCTTCCACCTTGAGGAGTGCAGAGAGCAGAAGAAAGAAAGCACTCTTCTGAGGATAAACAGGTGACAGTGCTGCTGTACTCACCATGAAGAGGTTGCGGAAGTTAGCCAGGTCTCCGAAGAAGTCCTCGATGCTGACAGTGTGGGGGTCGAAGGCGAAGTAGCTTCCAAGGCTCTCGTAGAGCTTCTGCATGTTCTTGTGCATGGTGGAGAGCTTCTCGTACTGCTCTCGCGAATGCTTGGAGAACCCGTGAGAAGGATACGGTTAAGGAAGGACAAACGGTGCATTAAGATAGCTAACACACAAGTTTGTAGGTGATGGATAAACACGGACAAACAAAGCAACTAGCAAAGAGGTTACCCGCAAAAAAATCAAGGATAAAAAAAAAAATGCTTCAATGGTCAAGCGAGACAAAAAGAGGCATTCGATAACCTCTCTGTAAAAAGTTTGGAGTCATTGGCGCAGTGAGCTATTAGGAACAGCGCGGGAGTGATAGAAGAGCATTTCATAGTCTGACGGACTAACACAGATGCTGGAGGGAATAGCTGATTGCAGTCATTGTTTCATTGTTTCTCCCAACAAGAGCGGGGTCAGCGTGTACTGAGCCCCCGTGAGAGATGCGTTCTGTAATTTAAAGAGCAGATGAAGGCAGGCTCTTTCACTGAATGGCTATTGACAGCTCCTGTCGGGGATGTGCTATCTTGCAGCTCATGAGACAAACGTGGAACGTCCTTGGCCTCACAAACCGCACACACACACACAAGCACGCAAACAAACAGGTAGCATGCATCAATAGAGCCTAGCTTTCTTTTTGCCGCATGCTAATAAAGCTGCGTACATAGACTGTTATTTAGCTGCACATTTACAGTCCCCATTTCAAGGCGATTGTGTTTGCCCTTTTGAAGAAACAGAGAAGCTATATCAAATCCACGTCTGGCATTTTATTCAAGCTATTCATATCAACTGCTCAGACGTGAGTCCAATTGTTTAACAGCCATTATAGGATGCGAGTGCAGTCCCAAAAACATCTGTTAGCAACAGGTTGAATGGAACCATCCAACTCTATTCTTCTTCTGTTTTCTGGTGAGAAATTGAATTGAGAGGAAAGGTTTTGGCTGATCGTTAAAGCTCAAGTGTGTCATTTGACAGTGATCTAATACATTTTCTTGTAACAATGCCAGTGATAGTTTGATTTTCCCATAAAGTGTGAGTACTGTGGTTCTGCGATGATGTCAAAATATTGTTTTTTGTTTGTTCGAGTTTGACAACCATGCAGAGAAAGAAACACTTTAAGACTGTTTGTCCAACTAATAGCAGATGGGAAGTGTTCAGGGAACCCCCATGAAAATGATAATCATTTATTATTACAAATCCATTTAGTGACACCAAAGCCTAAGCAACATTTCAGCTTGATATGAGCTACATTACGGTGTTTTCTTCAAGTGTGTTAAATTAAGGCTAAACATAAATAAAACTTTATAATTAAAGTGTTTAATGAAAATGTAGCAGTTACTCCACAATTAAATTAAATGTGAACAAATAAACAGAAATTAATACATTTCCTGATACTGATACCTTAATAATTTGCTTAAAACATTTGATTAAAGTTTCATTCAATGCAGGGTTTAAAACAAAATGTTTTAAAACCAAAACAGAACTAGAAAAAGAAAAAAAAAACAATTGAAAAAGACATTAATTTGCTGGCATAACTATCATTCTTGTACTTCATTAAACCATTCTTTCATTGCATTCCAACCGTCCAACAGTTAGAAAGCCTTTATAATTATATCTGCGGTATGTGCCTGGAATGGTGCATTAAAATGAGTTAAGAGTAGAATAATTTCATATGCATATGTAACCCTGGACCAAAAAGGTCTTATAGCACCCTTATGACTTGTTTTGTGGTCCAAGGCCGCATATAAGGGTTATATTCAACACTTAGTGTAAATAAATTCTATTGCTACCGATTACACAAACTATACCGTATTCTCACATTCCCAGTTATTCACTCTGGGAGCTCTTAAAGCCCAAACGGAAACTGTGTTTGAGTTTGAATACCTGCAATAGTGTCTGAATGCGTGCGAGTCTTTGTCCTTGGGGCTGAGTTTTATGAGCTCTTTTGACAAGTGCAAAATTACTTCCTGTTTCTTTTAAGCTGAAAAATGAAGCAAAAATCCTCAACAGGTTGTGCGACGTTTTCAAGCCCACATACTTTAATATCTTGTATTTGAGCAAGCTCTGCTTTAGATGAGGAATGTGTATCTAGCAAAAATCAAAGCGATAGAGCTTTGAGGTTTGGCCTCGATTGGGTACAGTGCCAAAAATACTGTGCCAAAAAGAAAGCGTTTGGGTATACTGTATGTGGGTGTGTTTGACAACAGCTCATTGCAGTCATACGTAGTTCCACTGGACTGGGCCGAGCCCTCACCGACTATTATTTCCACATCAAAGATTTGTCACATTGACAACGGCTGACACGCACGGTTCAATATCAGTCCCGGCTTCTCCTCCAAAAGCAATTCCTTCAACTCCTTCTCTCGCTTTTTCTTTGCCTCAATCTCTCTCTCTTTTCAGTTACCTCTGTAAGAACTTTCAAAGTGCACTCTTCCCGCTTCTTTGTCACCCGTGTCACCCCTGCTTCACATGCTGGGGTGGAGAGAAGTTCCTGGATAAAACATTATTCGCTACCTTCTCCAAAGCAACCGCCGTCTGTTGGTTCTCTCTGTCTCCCTCTCCAGCTGTCCTCAAAGCAAAGAACGAACACAAGTTTCTCCAGCAACATCTCATATTTCACTATACAGAAAGGATAGCATTCTTCTCTTATAGAAATGTGTTCCTTTTTTAGCTTTCTATACAAACAAGTAGTCTCTGCAAGATGTTCTGACTAGAAAAAATAGTATAAAAACTCCCTTTAACCTCATTACTTTACAAAACTACTTTAATGAAATTCCAACAAAGAAGCCCGGAGAAAAGATTCTGCACATCATCCATTCAGTACGTGATAAATGTTTAAAAATCTGTGAGACTGTGTGAGGAACAATTGTCTTATTCTAAAAAAAAAAAAGGCCAGAAAGTGAATTCCAAACAGTGCCACCTCTGAAGACTGCCATAAATTACCTTGTTTGTTTACCTGTGTGCTTGTATGAGTGAATAAAATGGTGCATGGCTCCCTTAGGCAAGGCCAAAAAGCCTCCTTAATAAATCTCTCCTAACCCACTTCCATTAATGTTTATTTAATGCTTTTCTATGTGCCTCCTGGCTCTATGCTGAAAGGCAGCAAGTAAGCTTTTAGTGTGGATTGACTTCCCCCCTCAAACTACACGCATCCCACCTCAGCATGGCTGAGCTCTCACCAGGCCAGCAACAGGGGCCGCACTCATGGATTTAGAGCACTCATCCAGGGAGAACAGGGCAGAAACGCGTCTTTTATTTGGGTGGTCTATGGGCAACTATTGGTTTGCAGTTGGGAGTTGGAGCAACGAAAATATATTTCCAATTGTGACATGGCAGTTCATGGTTTCTGGAAACGGCACAGACAGAAAACGGCCTTGCGATGTCAGAAAGGGTCTCTGGCAGGTGGTATTGATCCACTGAAATGGGAATGCATTGTTGCACATAATTATAGAACAGTTTTTTTTTCCTAAAATCGAAGATATTATTATTATTATGTTTTTTAAATTCTAATAAATAAACTAATAAAACAAAATGGTACACATAAAGTGCAGCACATACAAAGCATGCAATAGCTGTGTCAACTTTTATTTATCAATAAAAATTTATTGAGATAACATCCTTATGTCGTGGATGTTATGATAACGACTTTTAAACCGTGTGTAGAAATATGCTAATGTATTATGTTCTGGTATGTTTTTTTTTATGATTTAAATGATCAAATCTAGTGAGATAACGCACACTGTTTCCCAAATAAACGTTAGCATCCCAAATTCACAGATTTAGATTAGATTTTCACAACTACATGTCTACTAAATCTTGGAGTAGACTGTTAGGGTAGGTTTAGGGTCAGTAGAATAAGTTGACATATATAGCCAAGTTTCTGATATGTAGTATGTTGTGGACTAAAGTGTTAGACGGTATTAAGCAGACAGTCTACTAATACTCCAGCAGTGTTAGCAGAATATCTAAAGTGAACTATTGAAAGCTTACCTTTTTTTATGCAACACAAAAATGAACATTCACAACTTTTAAACATTCAAGCAAGAATGTTTTATGAACTCTGTATATAGAGCTATTTTGATTCTGGTATACTAATCAATCCTGCCTTGAAGTTCAGACAAAAATAAAAAAGTAAAAATAAAAAAAGATACATGCCATATGCCCAAAAGCAAGCTAAATATGGTAAATAAACAGTGGGAGAATTTTCATTTTTTGGCAAACTACCCCTTTAAATCACTGAATGGCACTTACTGTGTACTTGCATCATTCTTGACAATGAAAATGAATAGTGCCTCCCTGACTGAAGGACAAGGTGTTGAGTAGATTATGCAGTAAAAAATAAAGGGCCGCCTCATTAACATTCATCTCCACGAAAACAATCTGAGTGCCAAATAATGACACTTCCCTTCAGGCAAACATGAATAAAAATAATAGAAGCCCATTCCTCATGAACCCAAAGAAGAGTTTTATCTGTAGCATGGCAATATTGGAGAAGGAGGAGAAAAAGAATAAAGTTGGGATCACTGTAAACCATGAAAATGATTTGAATTGTACCAAATTGAACGTCACAGTTCTCTAAATTCTTTGAGGGTTTCTGGACAGCATCCAAAGTAATTAACACAACACCTTGGATGGGGATCAACAGAATGCCACCGAGAGGCTTTCCAGCAAGCTACCACCGCAGTCCTGTCTGCTCTTAAAAGCTGCCAACACAGCCACGACTGTCAGATAGTATCTCTGCCGCCTCTTCCACATGTAATTATGCCGTATTGTGCAGCTGTACATGCAATCAAGCGTCTGAACTCAATCAAAAACTTCGTTCAGAACCTGGGAAATTTGGAGCGCACGCTACTGATTAATGGTCTATTATTGACAGAAATCTGAGCCTAGCATGCTGTGATTTGAACAGTAATGAGAACAGCCATGGCTGAAACCAATTTTTTAAAAGAGGAAAAGTAGGTAATTGCTCAGGCAGTAATGAAACTGATGAGCGTTGAGATTCTGATGACTCATTTTGTGTGGCTGTGGAATATTTGAGCAGAAAGGAAAAGAATGGGACACATTTCTGCTGATTCAAACGTTCTGAATTGTACACAAGATAGGGAGGCGCGCTGATTATTCTCTCTGAAATTGAAATGAAAAAGGGCCCTTTGCGCAACGGTGTAGACAGACAACTGCTTCTCTAAGCTTACGTTGCATTCACATCACGGCCAGATATGATAAGAAGCATTTAAGTAGCTGTGCTGAGAAGCTTTTTAGATTTATCTGACAAAAGCAAAATTACATTGGAAAAGGGATTTCAAACTCAAAAGGACTATGTGAAAACATGATAATCTTGTATTAAGTAACCCCTTCCTAAAATATATACAAATATGATTTATTTATTTATTTATTTATCTATCACCCTTTCCTATAATATACTCTTTCTTTCTTTCGGTATTAGACCGCGCAGGAAAAATCATAAAAGGATACTTAGGATTAAAAAATACAAATTCTGTAATCACTTAGTCACCCCATTGTTATTACAATCTGGTCTGACATTCTTTATTGTCGGTATCATAAAATATATAATGTCTACATGTTTTTACCCCCTCCATTCATTCGTATGAATAAATAACAAAAGAATATTTAGCTACTTTTTATTTTATAAAAAGCCTACAATCACACTGTAAATAGAGTTAGAGAATAGAGTCGTCACACTTGTTTATAACCAAAACGAATGTTAACATATTCGGTGTGGCAGTACACACCTACAAGTGAGAGCTCACACAGACCCGCAGACATGCGTCAGCGGGCACACACACAAACAGACACGAAACAAATGGAAATGAGGTATTTTAACATCCACACCTTCATTGGCACTCAGACTCTCTCAATTCTCTTATCAGTGAGCGGAGCTGACAGCTGAGAGAGAATTGTGCATGCAGATCAGATGTGTTGCATCAGAGCAAGTCTCCTCCTGCAGGCGGTGTGTTCTACACTCCCGCATTAACCAGCAGAGCTAGGGGTCTAATTTCCCCTCCACACACAGGCTAGTAATTAAAGCCTCGGCCCCCAGCAATAATCGGGATGTGATGTGTCGATGGTAACGGCGAGGCGGCGGATAAGTGAATTTCTTCCTCCCCTTGCCTCGCCGGTGAGGTCGGGACCTCTTGTCACATCACGCTCGCTGTCACATCAGCGCAGAGAGGCCCTCTCTCCCTCTTCATTTGAAAAATTAAAAGTGGGATTTAGAGTCAATTTCACTGTCAATTTATTCTGCATCTCTGCAAATTTAATATTTATGGATCTGGGGGATGGGTCTCGGATGCTTCTCGCTCCAGTACCCAGATGCATGTGAAGTGGAGTTTGTGGAGAGCTGTCCAAACAATCATCCAAACTGCAGGATGAAGCAAACAGCGAGCACGGCGTGCAAGCCAAAGTGAAAAAACAGAAGAAAATAAAGGGTTTAAAATAAACAAAATGGATTTCAGCCTACAGGTGAACTAACAGCACAGCACGTCTGTGGCTCGGCACATATAGAACCCTTAAGGCTATGTGTTGATTAGACACACTACTACAGCAAAGCCATCAGAGGAAGTGTGAAGTTTTCAGAACATGGGATGTTTTTCATTCTGACTAAAGCTGTGCGCTCCATTACAACATATATGGACACGTAGTGTGCCTCAGCGAAGGTCATCTTTCCTATCAATGCTGTTGGCTCCGCTGACCTGATCTTGACACCTAAAGATGTGCTGCATCTCACACATTCTCCAATGGGTTTAATATGCTCTGCTTTTCATATCACATTACATAAGCTTTTGAAAGAAGGAGAAAATTATATATGCAATAGGATATATTTCATTTAATGGTGAACAAAAAGCATCATTATTGTATCATACCTTGATAACTCACAGTAGTGTTAAAATGATGTTTAACTGTTAAAATGTTATGGTGAATGACATTTCTGAATCAAATATTGCCTATTTAAAAATAAAGTACAATATTTTACTGTTTCTCCATTTGACTGGTAAAAAAGAGAATATGTAATCAATATTTTTAGTCATTGGGTGCACAAAAGCAAAATATACTACTATGACAACTGCCACAAACCCAAGGACTTTTATTGAGAAATTCTCTTTTTATTTATTTTGCTTAGATTTTACAGAATAAAAACTGCTACTGAATCATAAGAGCAACGGGATGATTTACAAGTTTGGCGTAAGTTTTCTAAATGTTTTTAAAATAAATCTTACATACTTTTTTGAAAAAATAATTTTTATAACATGTTTTATGGTAATTTTAGATCATTTCACTGCTTCCTTGCTCAATAAATCTTTTACACTGTACATATACCTGACTAACAACCATTTTAAAAACCTATACAACAAATCGCTTCCATTTAAACCAGCCTTTTCTTTGGTGTCCTTCAAAGGCACAACTAACGCATTCTAATCCAGATCTGTAACAAGTGCTATTTTTATACAATGTGTGACCTAAATATATCCTACATCCATGCACCTGATAGTATCCCTAAGTCAACATGTTGCTTATGTTATAGGTGCCTCCTCTCAGTGCATCTCCCAGCATGCCTTCACCTGCTAGTAATTAAGTTTATCACTCCTAACAACCTGCTCTGTGATTACACGAATTACACAATTGGTTGCAGCGATTGCTATCATACAGCTGCTGAAATGAGAACAATTGCAGGCTTCTTCACTTTAATTGAAAACCGCATCGGCATACATCAGGCGAATCAGAGAGAAAGAGAGAGATACTACTAATGTAAGGTAAATTACTGAGACAGAAGGGAAAAATGTGGGAATCTGTGGATTTGAGCGTTTAACAGCGGCACAAGCTGGTTAAAAGCAATGTCGTACCCCCCATTTTACCTTTCCATTAGTGATGGTGGTTGGAATGAGCGTGAGAGTGGTTCTCTGGGGGGTGGTTAATATATTTCCTGAGCATGCCTGTAATCAAGACTAGTAGGATTGTTCTGATGGAGTCCCTGCTGAGCTGACTTTGAAGTACGCCTCCAGACGACTAAGTGTTTTAAATGTCAATAGAATTGGAGGTTCTCTTTTTTTTTGGACATATAAACTTCTGTACAAATAGCTGGTCTAAGCACTTAAATGCTTTTAGCTCTGCACAAATTGGATCGATGGTAAGCACTTTTGCTGCAAAGCAAACCTTTCTCCTTTTTGTTTTCTATTTTATTTAATTTCATTCCTTATCTTGTGGTTGTTACTACTTTAATGAGAGTCTATTTATTTATTCCAAGGAAATCAATTCCGACACGTTCAAATGAACAACTATTTGGATAGGCTGGGCAACTCATCCTCAGGATGTTTGCCAGCCTCTGTGAGATTGTTACATGTGCACACACCCATAGAGAGAGAGAGAGAGTGAGTATGTGAAGTATTGATCAGTCTCTTCCTGTTGAAGCAGCAGGGTGCTGTGACAGGCAACAGCTCCATTCAATATCCTTATCATCCTCCCAGTCTTCAGCCTAACAGCAGGTCACACCAGAGCTGAAGAGTTGAAGGAACATTTCGATTCCTTAAGCCAATGAATTCCATTAAAAGACCACTAACACATTTCTTTGTTCATAGGAACGTCAGCTTAATGAAGTGTCCAGATCAAGAAATAATAAATAAATACATATTAAAGCACCTGTGTAATGCTAGTAATACTGTACTTATGTATTCGTGATATAATAGTCAAGCAAATAAACTGCTGATATTTAATTATTCTAATTAACTGCAAATGCACACTAGTGTTAATGGTTATATATAAATGTGTCTTATGCTGACCAAGGTTGCATTTATGTGACCAAAAATAAAGCAATTTTGTGAAATCGCAGTACATTTTCATTCTTTTATTTCTTAGATGGTAAAGCTGAATTCTCAGTAGCCACACTTTTAAAATATTGGGTTATTATTATTTTATATATATTATTATTATTATTATTTTAACTCAAATGCTCTACTCATCCTGTTGAGTCATTTTATTAAGCTGTTTTTAATATTTTTTACCCAGGGGCTGTTTTTTTTTTTTTTAAATGCTGGGTTCAACTTGTTAGTGATTTGTTACATTTTTTGGAAACACATTTTGCAGGTTTTGGCGTCAGTCACTGCATCTTCCAGAAACAGTTCACAGCGAAAACAAAAATGTTTTTTAGAGCCATTTTTGTGTCTAAAATAAATTTGTGTAATATTGTAAAATATGCTGTACACTCTAAAAATGGCTGGGTTAAAAATAACCAAATTGATAACTCATCGCTGGGTAAATATTGGACAGAACACATGGTGGGCATTTTGGTTTACACATTTTAACCCAGCAGGCTGGGTTGTTAAGAATACCCAAAATATATTCATTTTTACCATTTATGTGTTTGCATTTTTGTTTTCTGGGTTATTCTTATAATACGACGTATCCATTTAACATAAATTAATATTCTGTCTTTAATTCTCCACCTTTATGTTGTTACAAACCCATAAGACCTTCATTTATCTTCAGAACACAAATCTGAGAGCTTTCAGACCAGGGTGAGTAATTAAT
>JAUYWG010000012.1:1681551-1700885 GCA_034779775.1 Enteromius afrohamiltoni
TATATATATATACATATATATATATATATATATTTTTTTTTTTTTTTTTTCTTTGATGACAATATTTTCTAACATAGCTATGCAAAGATGTTTTTTTTTTGAAAGCAGCCTTGTTTAAATTTTTGAAAAAATCAACAGAAATTTAGAAAAGCAATTAAATTGAGTTATACGTAATTACGTAGAAAAAAAAAACGTAGTTATACGTATAAGGTAACTTGAAATTTATAACCCATTACATTTCCAAAGTAACTTTCCCAACACTGTTTAATAAACTTAATAAATAAAAAGACAAGATAATAAATAAAGCATAATAACAGGTGGATGTCAACTTAAGTGTATATATATATATATATATATATATATATACACATATATAGTTAATAGTTAAGTTAATAGAAATAAAAGATTTATATCGGATATTACATTTAAACAAACAAGTGAACAGGTAATAGAGAGCATACAAAGTAGGCGCAGAAGATTCAAAACAAAAAAAACAGGTGTCCATTAACTAGTTGTTGCAGTTGCAGCGTGGCTCTCTGGGTAATTGTAATGTAAACACTCCTAATGCCAGTAACGGGAGGAATCCAGTTTTGTCGAGTTGCATGCGTCCCGTGTAGGCATGGTGTGAGAACCACAGAGAGTGATAGCTGTCACACACTGATGAGTACAAGAGAACAAAGATCATTGCTAACACATCCAAGACGTCAAAAGCTTTCCACTTTCTGTCTTTCAGTATCCCCCTCCTAAAAAACAATCCTTTCTGATGGCCTACCTGTGTCCTAACCAATAGCGAGGGAGGGTAGCTAAAATCCAGGGGATCAACTGTAAGTCTTCATCACTAAGAGTCAATCCAAGGTCGGTGCTCGGTTCAGGCAGCTGGAGTGTGTCTGTCTCCCGAGCTCTGCTTAAATGATGAGGCTTACCGTACCTGTGTGAATGTCAGCCTTGATTCAAGACGGCCTGCTGTGTATTCTGCCATGCTCTGAAATATCATCAGCCTCCATGAAGTATGTGGTCCAGAGCTACAGTAAGCACATTATACAAGTCTTATGGCTATAATTAAGGTCCTATTATCTGCTGTTGTTAGATATGTGAGGAGATTACACTCTTGTTTTGACAGATCCTCACCACCATGGTGCTTACAATGCCGAGAGAGAGTGAGATTAAATGTGCAGTGTTGCTACAGAATGCTATTATTGTTATGCCATTATAACTCTCTTGTTTAAGTGGTATACAATTGTGTGCATCTTTAATGTGCACGAGTAAATGAGCCTTGCAGATCAGGCGGTGTAACTATTAGGCTACCGAATCAAGCCTACACGCAATGAGACGAGGCGGGTGCTGTGATTGGGCCAAGTCGATTGAGTGGCGGCAGAAAAGGCAATGGTTCACTGATCATAGCTTTCAACAGAGCAGTAAATCACTGCACTAAGAATTTATTCAAAACAATGAGAACAGACAGCCGAGATGCCCATCATTCTGTTTAAGCACTGCCTGACAAATTAAGTAAAAAATAATATAATATAATATAATATAATATATAGAGGGAATGCTCAGATTAATTTGAAATTATTATTTGGGATTAAAGGTTATATTTAATTAGCAAGCAGGTTTTGTAGATTTTTTTTTTTTTTTTTTAACAAGACAATATAAAGTTAGATCTTAGAAAAAACTAAAACAAATCAAAAAGAATCAGGTGTTAAAATGATCTCACCTTTTTCCTACGGGACACAACTGAGAACCTTATGGTTAGATTGACCATTCTAAGCACAAAAAAGTTTGTGCAGAGCACAAAAGAACATTTGGAGAGCATAAAGGGAGATTGCAGATGTGCAATATTGAGACCCATAGCATTCATTATTTCCCTCAGATTTAGAGAAATGTGCGAGAGAGCACTCATGAGGATGCTGTTTGCATCTGGGTACGTCTACAGGGTCTGGACTATAAATAGTATGCTAAACAGTGTGAAAGACGCCTGAGACATCCAAAGAAGTCAACTGTGCTGAACGCTCAGGGAGGGCTGTGTGTATTTCTTATTATGTACTCACTTTTCACTGAGGGCAATTTGTTGTGTTTGGGCTTATTTTTAATGAGGCAAAAAAGGCCTCACACATTCTTGGGTGTAAACACCTGATAAAAGCATTTCAAGAACACAACACAAATGTTGAACAGAGAGGGTTTTTGTTTTCGTCTTCACTGAACACAAAGCTCCAACACTCATTTTGCAATATCATGGCATCATCGTAAAGCAAACATGACTCATTTTCCTGAGATTTCAGGACACATTTGCAAAAACGGGCTCGGCAGAGACGGTTGTGTCAGTGTGTGCGTGCATCTGTCTGCCGTCCAGAGGCGGTATCGTGCTGCTCGTCCTGTGGAAGCATGCGGTGACAAGACACAGCAGCTCTGAACAACCCCACCACCCCCCTCTGTGTGATTGATGAGGCTAATTTTGTCAATTAATGAAGAAACCCCTGTTGATTAACATCAGATTGCCGTTTGTAACTGTTAGTGCACCGGTCTGTCAGAAATTCATTTTAATTAGAAGTCACCGCGCTGTGCTCCTCTATCAGCTTGCAGATCTGCTGATCCAAATCTGCACACGACTAACAGCGGATCGCAGTTACGCACACTTCATTTCACCTATTCGCTGAGATTCAAGAGCGCCCACCTGGGCTGGACTTCCTGCTAATGCTGACATTATACATCATAATTAATTTGAATGCACAAGATAATTAGCAGGCTGTATTTACATAATGAACCCACTAATTGGTTCATAACAGGCAAATGTAGTCGATATATCCAGCTAATGGCATGTCTGAGTTCACATATATGAACGGACAGGGAAATGGACTGAAATGCTACAGGGCTAAATCTAATAGAGAACAAATAGAGATGTATGCCAAATTGTTCAAGGAAGTCGTTAGGCATTAAGCGAAAATGTTTAGACATTAAAGACCCCAGGAAATCACTTGATGAGAGTGGTGTTGATGTGATTTGATATTAAAAAAGTGCGTTTGGGCAAGCCGTTTTCAAAGCTAATTTCTTTTTCTTTTTCTTTTTTCCAGTAGCCAATAGGGTTTAGTTACATCACAGCCATGAAGAACTATTTGCTACTTGCTAGATGGCTGAAACATCTGATTGGATAAAAAAAGAAAAAGAAAAAAAAAACCTTTCTACTGCAATATTTTTCATATTATAGATGTTTTTACTGTCATTGTACAATCAATTTAATGCATTTTTGCTTAATAAAAAGTATTTATTTTTTTTGGTAAATAGTAGTGTCCATGCTGCTTTATTCATATTACAAATGTATAATATATGAATTTATTTTAATAAAAATGTCACAGTAACAGTAAAAACATGTATAATATTACAAAACATTTCTGTTTAAAATAAATTTGTATTTTTTTATAAAACTTCCTAAAAGAAAGAAAGATTTTTTAGTAATATTTCACAATATTTTTGTTTGACTGCATGTTGGATCAAATAGATGCAGGTTTGCTGAGAATGAGTTTTTTTCTTCTTAAAAACATGAAAAAAATCTTACCCACTTTAAACTTTTGAATAAGTAGCATTAATGGTCTCAAAGCAAAAAAAAAGTTAACTAAAAGCCACATTTTGATTTTGTATGGTCTTTAATTTGATTTATAATTTGGTCCGACCCTGAACTGTTGGGACGGCAAGTACACTAATGATACTGAGGGCCTTTTCATCACCTCACACCCCTGGGCGCTTTATATTCAGCCTCATACTTTGTATTTGCACTAAAGAACAATCAATAGTAGCAGTGGTGAAAATTTCAGTGTGGAGTGGAATAATCGGCAACCGTCCAACCCGTATATCTTCAGCATGGACTAAGTACACTTCAACTTTCCATTTAAGAAATCACTGAGGCATCAGTTGTTATATAAGTGTCTTACAGTCATTTCTGCTGAGATATGGTGATAACGCTTATTACGGCAGAGAGAAATAAAGAGAGGTTTGCGCAGTGGAAGTTCTCCGAGGCCATATTTATTCATTTTCTTTATCGTCTACGCAAACACAATCTTTCCATAAAACATGCCCAATACACAGTTCTGATTCTCCTTCGTGCCGCCTTGTCCTAAACAAATACATACAGAAGCGAATAACACAACAGTATGTTACCGCTCTCACACACATACCAATTTTCATTTGATAAAGTAATTTGGTGACAATGGTGCAATTCAGTGGCGAGGGGCTGGGATTTCCATTAAAACATCAAATGAAAGTGAAATTACGAGCCATGACGACGGGTGAGTTGAAAAAGCACAGAAGAGCGAGTCGGTGTCTACAGTGGGATTAACACGGAGCAACAAGTGCTGAGTGCTTTGCATCAAACCCATGGGCCCATGACAAATGAGTAGGAGAAGCTCTGCGTCTATTACCCGGCTTTAAGCCAGAGTCTTCAGGGGTTATAATTAAGTACCGACTGGAGCAAAAGCAGAAAGTTCCAGAGGATGAGTGCTCTCTATGGATCCTCGCCAAAACCCTCAAGACAACAGGGACACGCTCTCTGTCTCTATCTCTCTCTTTGTCTGCCTCCCTCTCAGATTGAGTGCATTCAAGTATGCTAACTAGACGTGCCATTTTTCTCTCTTTCTAAGTGATGAAAGTCCAGGATGGTAGTGTACCATTCTAGGACTGCGTCCTTATCCCTCAGAAAGGACAGGGAGACCAGATATCACTATAAATGGGAAGAAATTATGGCATTTTAAGTATATCGAAAGCCACGCTTTTTTAAATGCTGTTATCGAAATACTGATGTATAGATCCACTTTTTTTCCAGTAAAGAAGAAATGAATGAAGAATGCCTTTTAGATTTCTATATAAAAATGTCTAATAAAATGAAATTTTAACTTCCAGTGAAGTGTTTCCAATTCAATTCTAATCAAGCTCCCAAAGTGAAAGGGAGCCGATGTCACAATTCTTAATTTTGCCCAAACTTGGTAAACAGGAGCTGCGGTTGCACTCCTATTACCCTACACAGAAAACAGCTGCCCGGAGGGGTTACAAAGATGGCTGCCGAGTGAACTGACTTGCCTACAGGGGGTTTGCTGCAAACACAAGGCAACAGAGCCACAATTAGCACGGCAGCAAATAATACAGAGTCAGTCGTACACCCAATGTGTGTCGCTCATTTACTGAGGCATTTAACTGGTCATTTAATTGGTGTTAAAGGACTAATAACAGAAATGAGGACAGAACCAAATGATCCAGATAGAACACTGTAAGGGACACATTTTTATATAAAACATGACTGCCATTAGACTGTGTCGTTAGAAACTAATACGGCCGGCTAAGATTCCTTATTTGATGTGTGAAGTCATACTGGCATCAGGCTAAAATGTGTTTTTTGATTAATCACGTTCTAGGAGGTCAGCATTCTGGCACTGGGAATGCAGCAGATATGAAGAATAATTTAAAAACTGATGGACTGGAAGAAGATAGAGCACCAAATTCTATCATCAACGACTGGGAAAAGATATTTCTTCAGGAGAACGTGGAGACCACATGCCACTTTGAGAGCCTTTGCAGTGGGATCGGCCTTTAAGTATTCCTCGTCGTCTTTCCATACACCTAATATGCCAACCTGATGATGTGTTACATACAGCAGAAGGAATGAAAGAGAGTCTCGACTGAAGGCTTTTTTTTACATCCACCCGGAGAGTAGTATGCCTGTCAGCCTTAGTCTTAGTGGCCATGTCAGCCCAGAGCTCCGGGTTAATGGACCTGCCAAATCAGCCCCAGTCTCCCCCCCCCCTCCTAACGAGACACTGATTGTGGAATTTCCAGAGAATTTGCACTCATAATGATAACTCGGATAGAGACGTTTTCATGACTGGCTGAGACCGAACAACTACGAAAAATCAGGTCAGGCAATCACGAAAATTTGATTTATGAAATACGATAGCAGAAATATGCTCGATCTCTTTCAAAGTGTCATTTTCATTAGAGGAGAGTGCAGAGCTGATATATGTCTCTGGAGGGTGAGGCCCAGACAAACGCATGTGTGTGTGACGACAGCCGAAGCAGAGAGCGGATGATTTCAACTGTTTGGCTGTGCTTTAGGGAACGTAATACGATCGAGGCAGAGGGTCTGATGAAGATGGGGCCGCAGAGGGAGTAGACGTAGCTGTCGTTTGGTAAATGAGTACCATACCCAGCCACTGCTGAGCCCCCTTTGGCTTGCAAAGAACACACAGTACTAATATCTAAAAGAGGCAAATGGGAGATACAGCAAAATTGAATCATTGGCGGTTTATTGCTGTTATTATTATTCCTCCCCCCACCCAACGGTTCCAGTTTCCGCTAGACTTATCCTTATAAAACACACTCCCAAATGTCAATTCAATCAATTTAACACGCCAATAATACCACAAATGGCCAAAGCAAAACAGCACTTTAACAATCAGCATCATTCTGCATCAGTGGCACTGATGTTCCATTAAATACCCTTCTAATCATGGCTTTACAAACGCAGCCTCCTCCCCAAAGCGCGGAGGGCCGTGCTGAATGGCGGAAGCTTTGAGGATGGGATTTGAAGAGGCAGTTATCGAGCCTCTCTGGTTCGTGCTGAGACTCCCCCACCCAGCCACACATCAAGGCAATCAAGTGCATTAGCATATGCAAAATCCTATCACACAAAACACATGGTTTGGATGCCATTTCCCAATAAACCCGAATCTGCGCACACCGGCAACATAATCACAGACATGGGCGCCAAGTCGGTTTTGTGCTCAGACTTCGGCCTTTGCTTTCTTTATGACTATCATTACTGAAATTGCAATTATTATTCGGTTGCGCTTTTGTTTATTCGGTTCAGGACCAATTAGAATTTGTTAATTAAAATCTTAATGTCTCCTGCGACGCGCGGTAAATTAAAGTTAGCCATTGTTGTCGTACAATGCTGTCCCCTGTAGACAATACAGTCCTGGAACAAACAAAAAGGCCATGGAAAGAAAGTCAAAGATATGGCCTGAATCAGTCATCTTTTCATCTGTTTACTTCAGTCTACTATATCAATAAATGGAAGAGGTGAGATTCAAATTGCGATTCATTCGCTCCATTATTCCAGAGCAAATTTCTCTAGAACTAGAGACAGACGCTGAGAGTTATTGTGAGGTAAACATAACCAGCACAGGATGATACTACATTCCTCTGACCTAATTCCATAATTAACAGAGGTTTGAGACTAAGCAGAGGCATATTCACAGAGAGAGAGAGAGCGAAAGAGAGGAGCTGGAAACACCGTGCAGGCTGCTGCAAACACATCTTCATCAATTCATTAGAGACTTTGTACCCAAAGGTAAAATAATAATCGCAGTTGATCATTCCTCACCTCGATTTGCATGATCTTCGGGAGCAATCTGTAATGCTCAGATGTGCAGAAAGTCGCACAAGCCAAGCTTTCTAAGAAACGTTATACGACTCGAGATTTACATCAGGCGGATGAAATGTTCTCCCGCAGCACTCAGTGTATTTCCGCTTCTCTCAACCCATCAAACATTGCTGCCTAAAGCTACTGCATCTCCACAGCAGGTATTAAAACACACAGTGAGAATGTGTGCCAGAATACTACATGTAAAAGGTGCTATGCTGGGAATCAAGTGTTACGCTGCCATGCTGAGCGCCGGCCGACACTCTAAAACCAGGATGGAAACCACAGCCTTTCAAAACAAAATGCACAGTGCAAAATAGAACAATGGTCTCAGATATTTCTCTCTCCCGAAGAAAGATTGTTTATGCCAGTGAGTTCAAGTCTCCCGAATGTATAGTCCTTTGAAAGCAGAGGTTAAGAAAACAAGTAAATCATACATTTCCTATAGAATGACTGGCCTGACTGCTCCAGCACTTCCCTCTGTTTGTGAGTTCCTGTGTCTAATGAGGCATTGTATTCTGGAGCTACGAGAGATGATTTGTTTATAGGCATTTAAAAGAGAGCCACAATAAAGTCCAAAGCTTCAGGGAGTCTTTAAAGAAACTGCACCCTCTCATTGGAATTTGATGTTTATGGCTTGGCAGGTGAAAAGGAAAGCTGTGCATTTTATGCATACATTCATTTAGTGAGCATTCAACAAATATACTTTTTCTTTTTTATCTCAGTTAATATCACTTTGACGATGCCTTTTTTATTACATAAAAAAAGTACAACCGTATTAAACAATTTTATAAATTCTCATACTAATTTTGATTTAAAATCAACTTCAACATATACTTCTACTATACATACTTTAAAATTTAAATATGAAACATGTTAATGAACAATCAGTTATTTTAACAGAGGTAAGGAGGCTTGATTGCTTTTTTAGTGTGGTTACAACACTATGACACAAATTACCAATAATTATCTTAATTAACAAATATTATTAAACACTATTAAATCAACTATGTAATTAAATAGATGATCCAAACTGAAGGCAAATTTGGTCACAGGCATACATTTATCAGCATTTAATGACTTCAAACATGGCTCATTTAATCCAAATTTAGATTCAGAACTATCTATTTTTAAAAGTTCCCTTCACACGTCAGTGTATTTATTTTGAACTTTTCTGTTTCTGCATGTGCCGTGTCATTAGAGAGGTGGCGGCGGGAGAAATTGGCCGGCTGATTGGTGTTTTTTAGTCCCTAGAGAGAACAAAGGTTAAGTTAAATACCAGCGCACTGAATTACAGCAGAGCGAGATCTATTAGACAGGCCCCCTCATTCGTCAAAACTCAGTATGGACGATGAACACCGCTGCAACCCTTCCCCTCTCCATTAAGCTCCCAGTACGCCCGGTCCCCAGGCAGGCTACCGCCAACACTGTCCCTCTGCTGAGTTACAGCTCTCCTGGGGCCGCTAGTTCATTTAAAAGCCTTTGTGGGGTGCCATTAATTCTGATAGATAGATATCACTAAACTGCTGAACAAACATCCTACTCAGTCATTTGCATACATTACAGTAATGGTAAAAAAAAAAAAAAAGCTTTCCTACCGATAAGAGCTGTGTACGTGAGCTACTCTGCCAGCGTTTCACTTGGTTATTTAGAATGGTTTAAAGCAAAGACTGTAAAAAACTATACGGTTTTAATGTATGCTGTTGTATCTTGTATGTAAGAAATGCTTTTATGTAATGAAAAACTTTTTCAAAACAGAGTTTTAAACACTCTGAAAGCATTTATGAGGATATTCCAGTCATACAAACATCAAATAATGACTAAAAGCAAAAATAGAAGAAGCATGGGGGGGGAGGCAATTGTTAGCAGGTAATATGAATTATGATGCACAAGGATTAAATAATGTATACGAGAAACTGGGAGTCTATTTTTTTTTTCATTTAAATACCCCTAATGTATCTTCAACTACTCTCCTACAGCTGACCTAATACTTTAGACAAACACACTCTTGCATATACAAGTTGTTATTGCAAGAGGGAATATTGAGCAGTTGGTAATAAAAGCAAATTCCTTTATTTGACTGTAAAAACGAACCCTTATGCACATCAGGAGTTTATTTCTCTCTTGTAACAGTGCGTTTGGTGCATTTTCAAACTGGCCTTGATTTGCTGCCACAATCATTTCTATTTAATGGATCAATATTTCAACGGTGCATCGCCATGTAAGCTAATAAATGCAGATTTGTTCCAGAGTCTTAAGCGCCTTAATGTGAATCTAATATAATATTCCCATATTTGGTGAGATTTTTTAATATTGCAAAATGTCACCTCCACAGTTTCAGAAGGGTGTGAAATGTGTACCGCTATTATTACATCCAAAAAAAGCTGACACCTACCTAGGCAAAATTCCTCTACCGCTCTCTCTCACGGCCTCCCTCTAGTTAAAGCCTTTTTATCTCATAAAATTTGGTACATAGTAGTTCATTCTCTCATATCTCGCTGGCAGGGCTCTAAATCTGCAGTTTGAGCTGCCATGAAACTGAAAAGAAACAAATGTTCTGCATATGAAACGCCACAATCGTATTGTGTTGGGTCTCCCTGGAGCTGCAGAGAGTAAAATAAAAAAAAAAAAAAACACGTACAGAGAATAGTGTGATTTCAGGGTAGATTAAATCACATGGATCTCAAGGCTACAGTTCATAAAAAAAGGAAGAAGTCTGAAGATTCTGACAGTGGCCACCTGGAGTAGTGTGATTTGGATGAGTATCTACAGGCAAAGAAAACACTGTAAACACGGTAACATCTGTCTTCTTCCTAATTCACACAAATTTGCTTTTCCCACCCCATTTAAACAAACCTTCAACAGCACGTTTTTAAAACACTCCCTGCACTGCGACTCTAAAATAATGCCTGCAAACTGTAGTCATTTGTCAAAAGGTCACACTGAGGTCAAACTCATAAAAAGGCGACAGAGGAGCCTGTTGCTATGGCAAGCAACGGAGCGCATCTAGCAGAAAGCGCGCACACACCCAACCACCTCCACGTTCACAAATTCAATCACTCCCTCTATAACATCCAGCCTGCTGTCCACAATGGTCGAGTGAAACAGCTTTCGGCCTCCTTTAGCTCAGTGACAATGTCTGCCCTGTCATCCGCAAAAGAGCTGGCGCAGCTGTGTTTGAACGTGCTGTCAGTCAGCATCTCTGCAGCCAGGCTCCGACGCCTCTGAAAACGATTCGCGACTGGTGCACAATGAGGGTGGAGCCGTTCCCTTTCAGCCACGGCTCTCTCGCTCGCTTTTCTTTCTCCGCTGCTAAAAAACCCCTCTCGAATCATCAAACGGACGTGAGTGCATTCAGCTCTGGCTGCGTGCCGGCTCCGATGACAGATCAGGTGAGACAGGGACGAGATGCGGCCACGTTTGCACTCGAGGCCCGGTTGGCTTTTACAATCCTCCGGGGATGCCGTGAGGCCCCGGCGCTGCCGCAGTGGATCCGCGCCTCTCCATTTCCCCTCGCTCAAGTTCCAAGTCCTGCTAATCAATACTGTCACTAAGGCCACAGAGGTATTCTGGCTTGTTTTTTCGTGCCGCACTGCAGCCGAGAGGAGCTCATTGTTCTTAAATCATACAAACCTAAGCAGCCCTCTTTGACTCGAAGCAGATTTTTAATGCGTTCCGGGGCTATTACTCTTATGCCACCCAAAGTGCCGCGTAAGCCCCCCATAAATCTCGACGTTGAGCTCGTGAACAAAGAGCTAAAATAAGGTTAACTGCTGTCTTTCCTATGCTTGGGGAACATATGGGAAGACTCTCAGACTTGATAAGTCATTGATTAATGGCTCTTACTCGTAGTTAATAACACCACTAAGGAATGGAGGAATCGCAGTGGGGATATAAAAGTCGGGCCGTCGCTCAGAACCGGTACAAAAGTCAAACCTCCCTAAATCAGCAGCAGCTCTATTTCGGCTCACATAAACAATCACGTGTCAGAAAGCAGAAGTCAAACAAGTGTCTAACTTCCTCACTTCTTAGAGTTTGAGAAGTGCTGTGGCATCTAATTGGATTTGAGGGCAGTGTTTCTGTTATCGAAATGGGAGAGGTGCTTTGAGAGCTGATAGCCCTCAGAAAGTTGCAGAGAGGGGGCCTGTGGCTGGTCAGCAGATGAAATCAGCATGGGGCTGTAAGTATAGAAGGCTAAGAAGCCCTCCATTAGAGTCTGTAGGGAGAAAGTTGTGCAGTATAAATAGCTCCCAGGATGAACTCCCTTTGGAGAGCTTGAGAGACGAAGAGAACACTGACAAACATCTCACTTCGAGACAGCCTATCCCAGCCTATCCAGTCATTTCGTCTTGTTTTCCTCTTAAAACATTTAACCATCCTTAAACAAGATTTACTTAAGCCAAAGAGTGTGGAAAAATAAAGCTTGTTTTCATTCTTATTCCATGTTTTTTTTTTTTTTCTTGCTGTATAAACCTAATATGTGTTGTTATTTACTATTAAATAGATTAATTCAAAACGCAATTCCTGAAAACAATGAAATTCCTTGATTTATCTTTCCTGCACAGATGCCTAAAAAACATTTTAGCATAGTAGACAGTAGTAGTTAATGTACTCAAAGGATATCGACATTTTTTCAACAAACTTATCCTGCTTGTCATCAGTTTTGGGGAAGTTCTGGATGTCGTTCTCCAGTCTCTGAATATGCCGTTCCATTGTGTCCAGGCTGGCTTTCAGGATTTGGGCGGATACTGTAAAAAGCAGGTAAAAAAACAGACAAAAAATTAGGTATGGGTATGCTGTTAAGCTTATGGTCAAAGAAAATTATATCATGATTTAAGACAAGAAAGTATTTTTATTTGAAACGACTCTTGAGTTCATGCTTAATCATACTGATCCACAATGTACAGTCGGGCATTATTATGTGTTATTTATTATATGTATGTTATTTATTTTTTATTTTTTCGTCTCAGTTTTTTTCTTTTTTTTTCTTTTATACTGTGTAGGCGGTAGTTGCCTACTTCATACTGTTTGATGAACTCCAGTGCTCTTACTTAAAATTCAACATCTTGACAAGCATATTAAGTCCAGCATCTAACTCAGCCCTCAGAAATCTTTGCCTAAGAAGTCTGTTAAACACTGCACCGAAGTTACTGTCAAAGGGATTCTATTCAAGGGGTTCTTCAACTCTGGAGACTTTAATCAGTTGCAATATTACTTGAGGCAAAGCATGACACATTTAATATTGATAAATAATGATGCATGAAGCATATAGCAATGGTGATCTGAAATAAGAAAAATACAATCACAAAATTTCTGAACAAGGAAAACATGTGTATCATATTAATATATTTAGATTTACTGTAATGTTATATATATTATACATATCACATTCTTGAAGTCTGGATGACATTGTAGTGACACCAAATGAAATGATGACATACCATCAATATTAGAAATATAATAATATTCATAAAGCCACTATAAATGTGCATTTCAGTTAAAAACAATTACAAAAAAACCCCACTTAAATATGCAGATGATTCCCAAACAACAACTAATTGAGATATAACTAATACAGTTAATTTCCCTTTCCAATTATTCAAATGTACGTTCCATCTTGTTTTTCTCAAGCTTATATTGGCTGGTCTGGGCTGTAAACCTTGCAGGTGTGCTCAGGTGGACAGGTGCACTGAAGTGATGCTGCAGTTGCTGACTGCGGCTGCTGTCCGGAGGCTGAGTGGCGTCAGCATGGGTTCAGCTTCATTAATCTCTACATAATCACTGTTTACTGCTCTCCATCTCTCTCTGCACTCACTGTAGTCCTTTCAAGTCTGGACTTCAAAGTGCCAGCAGTGTCTTAGGGGGATCAGTAGGGATGCACAAGCAGTTGTGGTGCCGTTTTGTGATTGGTGTATGGCTTTAGCTTTATTGATACACGGTACGAATGATCACGGCACAAGAAGGTTCGTCTAAGAGGGTCAAATATCTGACTCGTCAGAAACACAAGAGGCTTTGTGTGGGTATTAAAATGTAAAACTCTTCAGGATGGTTGCTGTGAGGACATCTATCTATCTCTCTATCTATCTATCCAAATGATCAAAACTGACAGTAAAGACATGTATAACATTAAAAATGCTTTCTATTTCAAATAAGTGCTGATCTTTAGAACTGTCCATTTGTAACTTGAGTATCCTGAAAAAAAAGTGTAATAATTTCCACAAAAATAATACGCAGCTACCTGTTTAACATGTCAACAACAAGAATTGTTTCTTGAGAAAGTAAAACGAAATTAAATTAAATTAAATGCAGGAAAGGAAAGGAAATGGATGAGCCACTCACAAGAATAAATCACATTCTAAAAACATTTAACCAAAACCATCAAAACCATTTTTTACATCATACTATTATTTCACAATATTATAAAAAAATAAATAAATAAAAAACAGTATTACGTAGTGTGCCCTACAATTTAATTTAATTTTTCTTATTTTTATAAAACAAAACAAAATCATATACATATATAAATATATTAAAAAAAACTAAATTAGTCTCAATAGTTTAGCTTCAGAATTCAATCTGTTATTTCTAACTTGTCCTACACGACAATGAAGCCAAAATAGGAGGACACTGGGCAGTAGCTACAAATCCACTGAAAGCACTAACACCAATATAAAGGGTAGACTCCTTATCATTAGTAGCATGCTGAAACCCACAACTGGGGATTTACTGTCCCCTAATCAAGGCTCACAAAGTCGAGGTTAACACTCTGTCTGAGGACAGGTCTTGTGAGAGAACAGAGAGAGAGAGGGCAAGGGCACAAGTTTAAGCTTTTCAATGATGCTACAAGCTTGTCAGGCTGGTTTTAAAAGCTAAAACACTGTTGGTTTAAAACACTCTGATGGCATGTTGCCATGATTTTTATTGGGGGCGAGCAAGAGAATTGTGGGCAGACAGATGATGGAGATGGATAGGCAAGATAGCGTGGTGTGTGCCTCTGTGGACCAGGTATTTGGGGAGCAGAAAGGGTGAGAAAAAGCCAGCTCTGAGTTCAACTAATAACAGCACTGACTCACTCATCTCACAGGCCTTGCCACTGATGAAACACAAACACTAGGGACCGAATGAAAAATAAAATAAAAAATCACCACATTTCTATCAGATGCCTCGCTTTGTGCCTGAAAGGCTGATCATTAGCTAAGCAACATGCTAATGCCTAACTCTATTGGAATCAATTATTGGAGTAAGTAAACTCTCTTGGGAGGAGTGCAACAAGTGTGGCACGCAGAGGTAATCAATCACTTCCTACATAGAAATCTTTCTGTTCTGGCTGGACCCCATGTTTACCACAAAATAATGTGATTGAAGACCAAACACAGCCTACTGAATCTATGAATAGTTACTTCATTTCCCAATGTGAGCACTTAAGAAATTAATTGCTTGGTTTAATTACTACAATAAATAGGATAATGCCACGGTGTCCAGTACAATCAGGATTTTGAACGTTATTACAGCTATAAAAAAAAGTTGGAGTGGTAACAGTGTGTGGTACTGCGTGTGGAAATTAACAGAAGAGGAAAATGTTAATATTTCTTTTGATGTTCCTCTGAAAGTACGGGCTCGTTATAGGTCAGTTTCTGCTTTTCAGCAATAAATTTGTTTGTCTCGGTAGCAGCTTTCCTCTTCTTAATAGAGAACCCTGCTGGAAGCCCAAGCAGAATAAAACAGGCATCCTTTTGGGATATCATTAGTAAGATTAACAACAAAATAACACTGTTTACAGGGGATCAGCACTGCCGCATTAATAACTTGAACATGCTCATTTCACATGATCTGGGGGGGGGGGGCTGTAACCCTTAAAAAGATTCCCTGTCCTATTCACAGAAACCATTTCTGGGACGTGGCAATTTAAACTAATGACTGCTGTCTGTGTGCTTTCATAACACCCACTAACAGCGTGTGCGCAAACATTCGTCACCTCTTCAGGTTAACAAATATTTAGGCTATTGGCTAGTTTTCATTACCAAAGATACGCATGTAATTTTCAGTTTATTAGGGCATTTTCTCACAAGGCTCATTCATGCGTTCCATCTGTGCTTTTTATTTTGCATTCTTTTTTAAGTCTATGTATAGTCTCTCCAAGGCCAGTCGGTTCACTCAACTAAACCGGTATCATAAAAAAATGGTTTCTTTACCTCAAATCACGTTAAAGCTGTTATGCAGAAACCAGCATGTGAATACCTTCACAGAACGAGCTGAGACCTGAGTGAATTTAAACATCAAGGACTCGACAGCATTAGTGCCCATTGTAATGGCATTACACAAACTCTTGCAAACTCTTGCTGGTTGGCTTCTTAAAGATTTACAGTCAGGGTTTAGTGTTTGTGAGCCCTGCCCTTCTGTTCGGGCTTGCTCTGTGCTATATTCATTCTCAGAGCCAGGGGACAGACGAGGACTATTTCATTAAAACCCTTCCTGTCTCCTCTCGCCATAAACTGCCATGAAGTAACGTCGCTTGTCATAAAAAAGAAAGAAGATGCGCTTTGCAAAATACCAAATCATCAGCTGTAATGCCAAGGTGTCAGCGTTACTGTCAGCCATTTGTTGGAGGGCACCATCTCCATGTGAGATTTATAGATAAGGCGTATCAATATTTCATTGCTGTAGCTGTGATGCTCGGATGATACAATGTGAATTGAGATTTATTTTGAAGCAGGATGCCCCAGTGTAGCATAAGGCGTTTGAGATTTAAATAATCTCCACCAACAAAGGCGGACGCAGAGGAAGACGAGTGTGTGAGCGCTAGAGAGAGAGAGAAAGAGATGATGAGGTAACTAAAGAGGTTTATGCTTGAAAGTTACGGTCCATCACTTGACATATGTACACTGATAATTGGCAGGAAAGTGGGAAACTTTCATTAAACTCCAATTAGACTGGAGTTCATTGCATTCATCCTGTACAAAAAGTTTGATGGGGAGAAGGAAGCAGAACAGGGTACAGCCAGATTACGTCTTTTAATTTGGTATGTAATGAGTTTGAGGCTCAGGAGACCCTTAAAATAAAGACGTTACAGATACCAAAACTATCCCCTCTCCAATTCTACCTTATTAACTATAGAAGGTAAAATGTAGTTCTACCAATAATGGTTCTTCACAACGAAAACATGCCTCTCGTTGAAGTATCAACAGATGATGAACTTCAATCGTAAAAAAAAAAGTACTAAAAAAGACTACATCCTTACTGAAGTGCGTTGAGGATTATTGATCTCCACAAACAATAACAACCCCTTAAAAATCAAACTACTTCTGTAAGCATTGAACTGATAGACTTTTTGAAGCTTTGCAATTTTGAGGCTTTTCTATTTAGTTAATGGAAAGAGAAATCTTTTCAGTATGTTTATAAAACATTTGTGCATCTGCCAGCACTTCTTTGCCACTTAAGAATGAGTAAAGGTAATAGGAAACAGACAGCACAGTAATGGCTCATACTTGGCATATATTCTTTAGCAGTACAAAAGACAAAAGCATCTACATATTTACACAAGAGTGTTCAGGTAGAACAAAAGAGCTCACATCACACTGCATAAAGATAATATGCAATGAAATTGCTGTCTTATGACTAATAAGGCATGTTAAATGCTGAAATCGGATATATACTGTATATATATATATATATATATATATATATATATATATATATACACACACAAACAATATTCTTTGTACTTTAAATATGTAATAATTAGAGAATATAGAGTATTTATACGAACATATGTGAAGAAAAATATACTGCAGATAATATCACTAAATACAAAAACCAGCCAGTGTATAGTTTATGCAGAAAATCAATTATTTTTAATGCAGAAAGAGTGCAAATCCACAATACATTTTCTGCTGAGCATAATTACTAGTCACCATCAATAGGGTGCTAATCGGATGGAGAGTATAAAAAAAAAAGCAGCAAATCCTTTTACGTCTGCTCCATTTATTATTTTAATACGTGTTTTCCTAAAATCCCTCACTTTGCAAATCATAATTAAGGATTTATTGACTGATCATTTGAAAGCTTTTGTACTTAAAAACCTTAAGGTTGAAATATGCTTCGAAATGAGCCGCTAGCCACAGGAGATCGCAGCTGATGAAATGAAAACATTTCTTGATCGTTAAGAGTAAATAAAAAAGGATTAAAAAAAAGGAGTGTGAGGAGGGGCACTCTAATACCACTGAATCCATTGTTAGTAAAATATAAACAATCCCCCACCACGTGATTCACTGCAAACTACTTCTAACATGCAAAATTCGAAAGAAACGGATCAAACAACAAAAGCCCAAAACCGTAAGCAAATCCCATTTCCCTTCTGAATGAGATGAGCAATTCTAGATTACCCATTCACATCACATTAACTGCACACCTCATGCAATACAAACACTAGCGAGCTCTGTCTATGCTGGCCGCTGGCCATCAAGCGTGTGATTGGGAATCGTCAGCCTCTGTCCGCTCTCCTTAACGGACGCCCATTTTGGAGGTGAGGATTTGCCGTACAGGAGCGGTGAGGCTGGAAATAAAAGTGTCCTTTCTCTTCTCAGCTTCCCTTAGGATCCTGTAAACAGCGCTGGCCAGGCGATAACGCCACTCTATTGTGAGAAGCTCCTTGGTTCAATGACATCCCTTTACAACTGAGGCCTTAAAAGGACCTGGATTGGATGCAATTACTTAGCCCAAACTGCAGATAGAGATGATAGATAAAATGTGGAAGAAAAAAAAAACACATTCACAGGTCAGGGATCCAAGCAATTTTCTGACCTGAAAGGGAGAATTTTTAGATTTTTATTTCTTAAAGAAGGCAGATATCTGTATCAAACACATACGGAATTGCACTCATACACTTGCTCAAAACATATTGCTCTTGGCAGCCGCTGTGACAACAGATAGCTGACGCACGCATCTCGGAGGGACACACAAATGGAGCCAATTATAATGTATTTTGATATATGAGAAAGTTTAGACATCAACCCGAGGTGCTGACAATTCCCTGAGGGCGGGAGAAGAAATCAGACTTGCACACAGAGAAAGGCAAAGACGTAAAAAGGGTGAGCAGTAAAGAACAGTGCACAGGCCTATCGATCTTTGCCCTCTAGAAAAGAAAAGAACGAAAGGCTTTCAAGTTATACACATGCGTGACTTGTAGTTCTTTTACAACACACCGCTGGGCAGAATCACTAAACTGTCTAACGAGCAGCAAGTGATACCAGTCACATCGGTCGCCCGGCTCCTGACAGCCCAAATAAACAACTACCTGAGTAGCTCCAGAGATTCACAGAGAGGAAAACAGAAAGGGATGAACCACTGACAGAGAAATACACCTTTAACTGGGTCTGTCTGGATATGGAGCCTCGGGGGACACTGAGGGAAGTCTGGGCTGTGCAGGTGCAGGGGGTAGCGGGTGTGGGTGGGCCATGTTTATGTGTTATGAATACCGGTGAACGGATTGTGAAGCTGGGGGATATTTATAGGTAAACACACACCTTTGTCCTCCACTGCTTCACTACCCACATGCCCTTGGGTGATCGTGCCCCTACTAAGGGCTCAAGCTCAGTAGAGCTCTGACGAAGCTTTTGACAAGTGTAAGACGCATTTTGAGAGTCTGGAAAAAGCCAGGTTAAGTTGAAATCACTTGTAATACAGCCTCTGTATATTACATATAGAGCATATATGTGACCCTGGACCACAAAACCAGTCTTAAGTCGCTGGGGTTTATTTGTAGCAATATCCAAAAACACATTGCATGGGTCAAAATTATTGATTTTTTTTTATGCCAAAAATCATTAGGAAATTAAGTAAAGATCATGTTCCAACTGTTCCTACTGTAAACATATCAAAATGTCATTTTTAATTAGTAAAATGCATTGATAAGATATTCATTTGGACAACTTTA
>JAUYWG010000012.1:1701269-1714880 GCA_034779775.1 Enteromius afrohamiltoni
GAGCTTTCATATGATGTATACATCTCAGTTTTGTAAAATTTTACCTTATGACTGGTTTTGTGGTCCAGGGTCACATAGACTTTCACAACAACAAAAATCTAATATATATATATATATATATAAAAAAGCTGATTTCAGCTGAAGTCGTTCAAGAGAACTACAATAATATGTATATAGTTCTGATAAGCAATTCACTCAATCATCTCAGTGAATTTAGTCACATGAAAGAAAACAATAAAACTATAAATAAAATGATAGCAGAGAGATACAATATAAACACACAGATGAAAAAAAACACCACCACATACATGTACTAAACTATAATTACTTTGTATTTGTCTCTCCATATCTCTAATCTACAAAGGAAATAAAATCTTTGATTCTTAAGGGGAGGTAAGTTGATAGCATAAAATACCAGGGAGATTTTCAAAAATGTTGCAGAATTTGTAGAGTGGGAGTTAGCTGCTTATTACTCCGCTAGAGTTCACAGATTAGCTTATTTGAAGGGAATTGTGGATCGGTATTCATAAAGTCTGATACAGACAGAGCAAGGAGGGCAGACACATCCATCAATGTTTGAACATCAACTTACTGTTTAATACCACCTCTCTGAACTTCGGCTAACGAACACCACGACACAGTGTATATCATTGCAGGGAAGGATTTCAATGATTGGTATTTCTGAGATAATGGTGCAAACCGCCTCTCAAGAGCGAAGTGCACTGGGATAAACGAGAAAGAACCAGAGGCTAACTGAAGCGGCTCTGGGTGAGAGAACAGTAGAGAAGCTGACTCGTGTCTTCACACTCATTCGCGGCTTCAAAGTCTTATGCTATCGTATGGTGCATGATACAAACCTTAAAGAGGCACAGTCCATCAGCTGAGTGACATTTGAGCGCAGTGGAAAGTTGAGGCTGATAAGCATGTGGACAGTCTCCATAATGCAATGCAGGAAGGCAAGTCCATGAATAAAATATCGATCTCTGTGACATTCATACTGAGTGAAACACTTTTGGGTTCTTGAAAAAAATAAATAAATAAATAAAGACAAAAACGAATAATTTCCAGAACCAGTCACAAAATGATCTGTTCATAACAATTTTTCAGTATTTGCACAAACATGCAGCTCTTATTTTAGGATTTGATTTTCATAAATGTTTTAGAAATGAAGACATAAAAATGTAGAGGGATGGCATACGATTTGGAATGTTTGCTATTTGCTTCAGAAATATTATTTCCATGCCCTCTTCTGTGTATATATTGTGAATGTCTCATTGTGCATGATTATCTGCAGCAATTTTGTCACAGCTCTTATTTCTAGCTCAACAGCTCCCTCTGTGAGAAACATCCATGACCTGAGAGAGAAAATCTGCCCTTATTTGAGCACATTTATTAGGAAGTTACCTATAATTACCTATGCTGTTGAAACAAACCCCTCGGATGTCCATATGAGAATCCAATCAGCTTTAGGAAACAAACAAACTAAAAAGCTTGGAGGTATAGATGTGCACAGCTGATTTGAGCCATTTCATAGATCGCTTATTATGTGAAACAATACACCGTTAGGACACATCTGACTTCATTGACCATTTCCTAGCTTTGATTTAAGGCTAAATAAAGCCTCAGTTCATCATTGACACAGTTAATTCAAATAAATGAGAAGCATTGAAAACACACAGTCTCTAGTGTCAGGGTTCTCTGCTCTCGCTGCATAAATGTCCGCCATAGATAATCGATGATGCTTTGTAATGAAGACTTTTGTTCATTGGGGAAGAGGCTTTTAGATGATCGGTCACACTGGCTTTGTTCTGGATACAGGACTGGGTAAAACCCAAGAGTTATTTTTAGACGCATGCAACAGCCCGGAAAACAACTGAAAGTGAAAGCAGCAGCAAACCTGACCGTGTTTACGCTATGATGACTAGAAACCCACACATGGAATATTAGACTAACTATTAGACATTATTACATGGACTATCCCGGTCCTGAATGTTCATGTTGTTCACTAGGCATGGAAAAATGCTAGCGCTTTTAAACGATTAAATCACAAAAGTTTTTGTTTACATAACGTGTGTGTGTGTGTGATGTGCATTTATATATGTATTTTTATTTATTATGTATATAAAAATACAAATACATGCATTTTAAGAGAAGCTTGGATATTACATATAATTATGTATACAAACTAGAAAATATAAGAATATAGCTACATACATGTATATATTTTTTAAGATATATACAATATGTGTGTGTCTTTATATATACACATAATAAATATACACTGTACACACACATATATAACACATATGCAAAAACTTATTTTGGACCTGAATAATCGCTTGACAGCAGTGAAAATTCATGATAAAATACTAGACACTGCAGCAGCCATATTAAAAATTCGAAATTGTAATATTTCTTTAATAGTTTGGTACACATACACTTTTTCGTGAAACACTGTGAATATAGTAACAAAGGATAGACAGATAGATAGATAGAGTTCAACAGTTGAATGCTAAGATGTTATGTTACAAAAATAGATGGCTTTGTATTTCATGAATTTTTTTTTTTCATAAAATGGCCCCATTTGCTGCCTCTGACCATTTATCCTCTTCGGTGGGAGCTCTGAAGCTCACGGGCCTGAAGGTACAGGGGAGAGAAATTACATCTGTGGCTTTGCTCTTTGTGTGCCTATTCCCTATCCAGTCCCAATGCATCTCTGCTCTGTGCCACATGTACTGCATTCTGGCCTCCGCTCAGGCCCGCTGATTGCTGCGACTCTGCCTTGATTAATGGTGGATTTGAAACGAAAATGATCTATTCATCCGAGGTGTGAGGCAGCCTGTAGTCTTGATTGACTGTCGGCACAGGCCAAGGAGCCACGCTGGAGAGCGGGAGAGGTGCGCCATTAGCTGAGTTTGCTGAGGAGCGGATATCTCTCCACGCACACCACCGGTGGCCAAAAGCAAAAGAGCTGCGGTGGAAGTGCAATTTAAGGCAGCTTCAAGGACATTAGCGGCCTCCGTTCAGACCGCCCGCTTTCGGGGGTGAGCGGGGTAAAGGCCGTCTGACTCTAATCTAAAAAATTAAACAGAGACCGCAGTCATCTCTGTCCGCTTTGTGGTCTGAATGCAGCTACTTATCGACACGCCACTGATTCACAGCCCCCCTGCCGCTCACGCTGATGATAAACCAAAGCGAATCACAGCCAGCAGCTTCACTCACAGCCTTGTCATCTTAAAACAGCAGCGAAATGGGCCCTTAATGAAAACATGACGCGAAGATGATTTAAGCAGGTCCGTAAGGGAGTTCTTCTAGCAACGGGACAGTGCTTCTTTGAGGAATTAAGGCGAGATGAAACTGGAAGATGATTAAAATTGGCAATTTTTAAATCCGAAGCACTAGACACACGGAATCTGACTGATCTGCCAGCAATCCATTTGCATCGAGCCGCACAAGTCCATTTTTATTGAGCGCTCTGTATCTATGGTGAGCAAAGCTTTTGAGTCTTCCAAGGAATTCGAGCAAGTTGAAGAGGCCTCTCCAACCGTACTTTCATAGTGAAGCACCAGGCCGCAAACAGCTCTTTTAGATCAATTCTACGCTATCAGCCATGTGTGTTTAAATCAGCACGGGGGAAACGGTGCGCACACTGTTCCGGGCCACGCTGCCAACTCCGGTGTCTATTAAAATAGATTGTCCTCACCGTGCGTGACCTTCTGCTTGTATTGGTACTGAGGCCCAACATTACTGCCGAAATTAGGATAGCCTGTGTCCCCCCTTAACAGCGTAATAAAGTCCATACAAAGTGATTTATATCCCTCCACCAATGAAAAAGGTCAGATCAATTCCCACACCTGCAAACTCTGTCTTCATTTAGCGCGGTCGCGTGCGGACGTCACGGACCGTGGCATTTGCACGGCAAACACATGTATAAGCAAGTGTATATTCATGATGTGTTTAAAAGGAAAAGTGCCTGATATTGATTGGAGATTGGATTGCCCATTTGCTTTTTGTTTTGCACCCAGCAGATGCACAGCCTCGAGCATTAGATTGCAGAGCTATAAAGAAGGCTCTGTCGCTCTCTCTCTCTCTACCTCAGGCAATCCTTAAACTCATCAGCGTTTTAATGAGACTTTCAAGCAGGGAGATGAATTAACTGCCTGCCTCTTTTTTATTTTTTTTCCCTGACTGGCACAATCCCTACAGACGGCCCAAGCAAACAGAGAAGTCAGGCCATGCATTATTTCATATTTTATCTGATATTCACAATAGTCTTATAAACAAATTAAGAGAGGGATTTCCTCCACCTGACGGTGATGGCTTATTACCTTTCTCTCTCTCTCTCTCTAATTTCAAAGATTTTCCTACATACAAAACACATTTTCCACTTATCCAGGTATGAAACATTCGCTGGTGGCAATATGAGGGATGCAATAATGTAATAATCTTAAAATCTAAAGGCTGAAATAGTATCTAGGGAGGTCACAGCATTATTGTTTATAGGATTATTGCACTCACGTTATAGCAAACAACAATATAAGCATTTTATGGCACATTTCAGATGTCTCTAATATAAAGTCTTAACTGACAAAATATTCTTCTGTTATTTTTTGTTGTTTTTTTATACTTTATCCCCCCATTCTTTAAACATACAGAACATAGAACTCACAACAAAAGGAAACTATATCATTATAAACATAACAAATATGCATACATTGGACACCAAGTACATTAATTCATATTTAATTAGGATAACTGCATAAGTAATTAGGTTTTGAAAAGATTCTGTCATACAAAATGATGAGTTACATATCTGACACAACATATTGGATGAGGGTCAAACAGGGCAGCTTCAAACCCATAAGCTGACAATTATTTTCTTCTCAATCATTTTCCCCAGCATGTTAAAATCTTCTCTGGTTTTTACAAAACTTTGAAACATCATAATAGGGCTTCGAGAATTTTTGTTCGTTGTTTGTTTTTTAATGTGAGTCATAATTTAACACAAAAAACATTTTTTATATTGTAGTGTAGGTTTCTGTGGAAAATACAGGAGAGGGGCTAATCAGTGAGGGGTTCTTAAAGGCCAACAATAGAACATTCCATTGATTTTTATTTATTTTTTTTGCAATAAGGACCTGAATTGTTATTATGCTCTAAAATTGTTTTTCTGAGAATCCATATAAGAGCATGCAAGCTAAATTCAAATTTAATTTACCTACTTCATGGAAAATGTCCTTCAAATGTATGATCCAATTGATGTGATGCTTCATCCTAACATCAATCATCTTTGACTCACATATACCATTCTACAATAACTGATTTTAAGACATTTATACAACGAAGCAATCTTTTAATCATCTAAAACTGCATTGCAGAGGTCTCATGTTCATCATGGAAATATTTGATTTAGTTAAAAAACTCAATGAACCCATGAGCTGTTAAGATGTTGGATGTAGCACCAATTCCAAGTCTTCTCAGCCGAATGGCTGTGGGGTGGAATAGTGTTTGCCTTTCTAAAGTCCTCGTGTCTCTAGGCGGCTTCAATGCCTCGACTCAATTTAATAGCCATTACCTAAGGAGCTCTGTGACTCTTGGCATAACCGGATAACTAATAGCCACAAGCTGCGTGCCCATAAGGCTTTCTTCTTGCATACCCCATCTTTAAAGCTTAATAGTACCCTAACGCTAAGTAGAGAAGATAAGAATAAGAGAGAGAGGCGAGCAAACAGACAGTGTTATTAGCTTGCCGCCTCTTAACGCATCAATAAGTCATGAAATGATGTCTGCACTTTCTGGCTGTTCTTTCTTCAGAGAGAGACAATCAATAAGTAAGCTGTATGTGACTCATTAAGGGGACTTCACTTACGAGTATTTAAAAGAAAGGTTAAGATATGTGCATCACGCTTTGTTAATACCGTTTATGAAACAATTGGATTAAGGTTCACTAAACCTTCTGAGCATGTCTTCTCATTGTTGAAGAGAGACTTTTGCGCAGTTTATTTCACAGTCTGGTGGACCTCTGAAAACGATAAAGGAATAATTCATCCAAAAATGAAAATCTGTCATTATTTACTCGCCCTCATGTATGCTGGTACTTCTCACAACAATAGCAGACATGAAGAATATTCGCTCGGCTCTTATCTAACTGTGACCACATCTGTCAAGCTCCAAGAAGGACAAAAACACTATAAAAGTATGGTGCTCAGTACAGGAGGGAAATGATTTTTTCATTTATTGGTGTTTCGAGGCATGATGCTTACTAAGTTGAAATATTCAGGAGCACATTAAGGAACTTTTCATGATATGAAATTTCATCAAAACCTTCTAATTAATGTAATCACATTAGCGCATTACTTTTAAATATATTACAGCTCTCACACATCTATTTTTAGTCGCAAACGCCAGAGAAAAAATTGATTTGCGGCCATGCTCACTGTGAACTGTAGAATAAACACTCATTCAAATAAAACAATGGGCGTATTCAGGTTTTGAACAACAAATACTAACAAGACTTCTATTATTGGGTGAACTACACCTTTAAAGAGGGAAGGACATGGAATCCTTCTCTGCTCTCAGATCTGTTTACTTGAAGAGTGATGGCTGACCTCCGCTTGACAGAAACTCCTCCTGCTCCTTTGCTTTGACACGCCGGCCTTAGGTGACTGAGAGAGAAAGAGAGTCTGAAAGGAGAGAGCAAGAGCAGGAGGAGGGGGCGGATGGGAGCAGAGCCATAGCAGCACCAACACCTAATCCCCTCCTCCTGAGATTTTATTGGCAGCTCTAGCAGAGAATGGCAGACACCCATTATAACTTAACACATCAAAATGGCAATGTGGCACACGTAGAAAAGGCCACCTGAAGACAAACACAGCAGCCCTCGCTTTATCTGCTGTGAACTCGCAGACAAACGCTGCATCAATTTGGCCAGCAACAATCGATTCTCTCTCTCTTTCTCCGTCTCACTCTCTCTGTCTCTGTTCTCTTAACTTGGCTTCTCATGACAATGCAATTAAAATTTCCTAGCAGACCTTACATTCCTGATATTTCTGATTATAGCATTCAACCTGTTGCTCGGAGACACGAATCAAAGTCATAAAGTGACGGCTGGCTGCATATCGCACGGAACCGTGCCATGGTCACCATTTTTTTTTTTGCCCTTTCCCCCTTCATTTGCAAAGTGGAACAAGGCTTCCCGCTGAGCCTGGCCCTCCCCTTACTTATCAGCATGCACAGGACCAGGCTTTGAACCCCAACACTCTTTCTCAATTTCACATGCAAACACACTGCTACTCATTTTAATATATTTGAATATGGATCACACTGCGCCATTTCATCTCACGGAACAAAACAAGGAAGAAAATAAAATGCAAATCACCTAGATGTAAAGGAAAGGTCACATCTAAAAAATACTTAGACAGAAGCAATATAAACCTAAATAATTTTGTGGTTGGTGTACATCATTTGCTCCAAATTTGCCTATTAAGGGAGTGGAGTAAGACATATCAACGGGTAACTGTCATATGGTCATGAGGCCATATATTCAGAAAGAGGTGTATTGTGTGTACTATAATATCCATACAATCTGACAAAAGTAGCCTTCTATACAAATATGTGACCCTGGACCACAAAACCAGTCTTAAGTCGCTGGGGTTTATTTGTAGCAATATCCAAAAATTAAAATTATAGATTTTTTTTTATGCCAAAAATCATTAGGATTTTAAGTAAAGATCATGTTCCAACTGTTCCTACTGTAAACATATCACAATGTCATTTTTAATTAGTAAAATGCATTGATAAGATATTCATTTGGACAACTTTAAAGGTGATTTGCACAGTATTTAGATTTTTTTGCACATTTTCAAACAGATGTATCTCGGCCAAATATTGTCCTATCCTAACAAACCATGCATCAATAAAACGTTTATTTATTGAGCTTTCATATGATGTATACATCTCAGTTTTGTACAAATTTACCTTATGACTGGTTTTGTGGTCCTGATTTATTCATTTTTATTTCATTTTTATTTATGTAACATATTTGAACAGAATGTTGGTTTGAAAGCTGACTTCTTAAATTATGGGAATATAATATTTTATAATGGAATTATAATATCCCTGGCAAGATGTCACTGGACCACTTATTTAATTTCTCTGGCACTTTGGCATGTTGATAACACCATCTTCTAAATTCATTTGATACCAGTTACTCTGAAATAAAATTAGGAGCATTAGTTTCCCCGCTATCTCATTTCTCCTTGCCTAGAGGACAACTTGAGTAAAAATGACACAGCTTACCCCACTATACCCTAGCAAACTATAAATATAACGGAGCTCAAGATTTTGACTTCCCTGATGGTGTCCTTAAGGTCTGTCTCACAAAGACTAATGGATTCTCACAGCTGGCTGATGAGTGGTGTGATTCCTTTCACCTCCTATCAAGGTAGACAGTTTCACACGTTTCAACATCCATAAAAAAACATAAAAAACAACCCAGTTTACCCATACAGGGGAATAGTTGGCATGAAAAAGAGCAGCTAAAATTGTCATCGTGGCATTTCAGCCTGCAATGCAGCAACTCAATATGAGTGCACAAATATAGACAGAACTGCGTGAAAAAATAAAAATAAAGAACCCAGCTACCGAAGTGTGACTGGACCTCCTTCAACTTGGTAAATGATTCAAGCTTACAGGATCAACAACAGCCCTTGTGTGTTGTGTGATCCCTACCGGAGATGATTTGATTTGTGTGTGTGGGGCGTTAGGGGATACTCTAAGTCATGATTGACAGCCTTGATAAGGACCTTTCTCTCCCTATCCTGTGATTTGAAAAATGTCACGCGCCTGATCTCAATTTTGCAGATGACATGCGCCACCAGCCACAAAGGTCAGAGCAAGTTTGGGGACTGCCGTATTATTGATATCCGCGGCAAACATGAAAAATGGGATTTGAAATGATCCGCCATCTGTTTTAACTAGCGCAAGCTGCTACTTACATCAAAAGATAATTACAGTATATAAAAAGGCTGATCTGTGAAGCAGGGCTCCGCTGGAGCGCAGTGCGCTAGGTGAAGTAGTGTCTAAGGCAGTCTGGGAGAATAAAGAAGAGGTTGTCAGACATGATATTTTCAAGCATGTACCTTTGACTCCATCGTAAGTCCACTTTGATGTTTTACTGGATGTCAGTGATATAAACAAGGATAAGCTACAAGGATCAGGCCAGTATTTCAGTTTTCTACTCACTCTACCACGATTTTTTAATTCATTATTTAAAGTTAAATAATAGTATTGATAGTATAGTTAGCCTCTAGTATTTTCACCAGTTTATTATTTTTTGATTAGTCACTTACTCCCATGTCATTCCAAACCCGTAAAAGCTCTGAACATCCTTTTAATTAAGGTGAGATGTTCTACTAACCACATGAGTGGTCACAAAACACACGTGTTTGCCCCAATTCAAGTAAAAAAACTCACACTGAATCCTAGTTTTATTTGCTTAGTATCTATTAGGGTTGGGCGATGTTGACCAATTTGGCATCGTACATTGTCTAATGTGAAACATCGCGATGGATGATGGCATCGTTGTCGTAGGTTAGGGGGGTGTTTAGTTGTAACTAAAACACCAAGCCCCTCCCCACAACTCCAATGATCGCGTGCGAGTGTTTGAATTGCGCATACCAAGCGCATGCAAGGGTTTGAAATGAGCTTGCTTGAAATGAGCCTCACATTGCGATTTTTTGGCGTAACAATTTTCAATGTGTAAACAATGTCAAAACTTCTCCGATGATCAAAGCAAGGACCCCTTTTCTAAAACCTTTTAAAACTTGTTCTTAGTGATTCCCATGTTCACTAACCACAGTGCCTAAAATTACATAGACAGTATTTAGCTGGTAAGGTTGTAATCACTAAAGTAATTGCATGAAGAAGGGCTGCGTTTGAGGAGAGCGAGTGCATCATGAGCTTGGGAAATCTGTTGGGGGCAGCTGATTTTACATATAAAGTGCAGGATATTACTTTCATTAGATTCATATTTTTTTAATCATTATTTGGCAATTCAGTCATTTAATTGTGCTCAGAGTGACTTCTTTAGTTGTGGTTAATCATGGCTCAGTTAAGGCCTGTTTCTCATTGCAACAGCGGCTGAGTGCTGCACTGTGGGATGTTATTGGGAAACTACAGTGCTAAACAAAGGTGGCTTGCAATACATTTCCCCCACACAGAGCGAGATTTTAATAACTCCACCAATGTGGAGACAAATATTGCTGCGAGATAAGACGCTGCAGGTGGTTAGACACCATGTTTATCACTGACACTTAACGAGCACACAACAAATAACAACAGTAAAAATGATATTGCTCATTAAAGGATCATTTTTCAAAACATTAAAAAAAAAAAAAGTACCATGAATGTTTCTGCGAAGCCATTAAAATAAAGGGCAAGCGGAGGCATCATGTGGCTCACAGAAACTTCGAAACATTTTAAGAAGAACGTAAATTGTGAAGTCTAACGGTAAAGAAAAAAAGAAGCGGGGACAAAATAAGATGGAATTGGGCCTGTAAACGCTTTTGTTAGCAGCCAATAGAAAGCACTCAAGCACAGACAAGCTGTAATTCGGTTTCCTTTCACAGCTCGAGCCAGATCCAGGTCATCTCCTGTATGAGGTATGTTTTTCTTCGGCTGTCTCTCACCTCTGCCTGACTGCAAACAACAGACAGCCTGAAAATTGCAAACATCCACTCTTATCTAGTTGCTCACATGGAAATGAGTGACGGAACATAAAACAGTCGGGATTAAAAGAAGCTAAGACATCCATGATGAGTCTAAATTGTGATGTTTTGCGTGGCCAAAATCACTGTTGTGTCTAAAATAGGCATCTATATTGTCTTGTATCTTTTGAGAGACTGATCTTTTTTTTGTTGGACCGATATGGTTTTTGAAAAACTAATTAGCATTGAGGAGTAAAAAAGGTGCCTGTCAGTTTCCTTTATAAGCATTGCTCTCAGTGATTTTAAGACACAAAAACCTGGCCACCCATTCAAATAGGCATTTACTGGCTAAAGGACCTGGATTCAAAAAGTTGACTAAATGAGACGTGTGCACATGTAAACAAATACTGTCAACATTGTTCGGGCCAAATTATTAATATTCTGCCTTTTCCAATATCTCCTGATGGCTCGGTTTGTGGAAACTAACAAGCCTGAATCAACCTTTAAAAAGTTTGGGAGAAGAAGGGAAAAACGGCAACTTTTAGTAGCAATGCTTGTTTAAAACAGACAAACAAGCACATTCTAAAACACTAGATCTGTATACATAGGACCGCTTTGTTGTGCTTTTTTTGTGCAACAGTACTGCAAACTTTGCCCAATGGATGCATCCATTATTACATTCTATTTATTCCAAAAGAAATGGGGTCACCATCAACAACAGCAAAAATGTGCTTTCATCGACCACCGGAACTTAATTGGAGCACCACCAAATCAGTCCTCAACAAGTCTGGTTCCACCTTTAAGTGAGCATAAAACAGCACACAGAACCCAATTTACTTCTATGATGTGTCATATTGAGTGAAACAAGTTATTCAAAGGGGAAAAAATGTAGGCCATGATTCTGTTTTATCCACTGGTGATTTTGATTGTATCAACTGGGAGCCAGATAACACCAGATCATGATTTTACAAGACCACACCCCTCTGGAAAACTAGTATTGACACTTAATTATTATTATTATTGTTTTATGAATTGCTTTAGCAGACACCAACTTTATAGACATTATTATTTAATTAAATAACTGAATTAATTAATAACAATTTCGACTTCTAAAAAAAATGGCAATCAGTGCACGACTGCTGCTTTAGTTCAATTAAAAACAATGAAAAAGACTGTTGAGTCAGCTACGGTGAGGAGAGGAAATTATGTACTAGGAGAGCGTACTACACTATTACTGTAAGCTATTTATCGAGCGCTGCAGAAAGTTGTCAGGACGAGGTTGTTTTGTCCTGCAAATAACCTCCAAGGAAAAGGTTTGACGTTGGTACGGTTTAGTCATGCATGTCATCTGAAGAACTACAGCAATATCTTTTCATTCATCAATTCATTTTCATTTCCCTTTATTGTTTTGCCTCCAGATGTCCCCCAGATAAAGCCTCTCTGAGATTTGTCACATCTGGTAAACACTCTAATTCAACACTACTTGTTTGTTCACTGCTGCATTCAGAGAGAATCAGAGAAAAAGAAACATTGTAGCTGGATATTCTGAGTTGTTCAAACCTATTTGATTCTGACAGATTTTGACAGGTCGGACTCAAAAGCTCTATCAGGCTACCAAGTGGAAATACGAAATGGTAAGATGAAGGTGGAGGGGGCGGAGGGATGCAGGCGAGTCAATAATGAGACACGCTCCTTCACACCCATGGAGAGTCTGGTGAGGGGAGAGCAGCCACATTAAAGTGCTTTCAAGAAAGAATGGAAAAAAAAAAAGCTGGCCTCAACCTGTCCAACAATCCCAGCATGCCGAGAGGTTGACAGTGACAGGACGTATTTCGTGCCTGGCAAACAGCATTATTTTCATTTTTCTGCTGCATTGTCGACTCTCATCCAGGTGTGCTGTCAGTATTTCTAAGCAAAGCAGTCAGCCTCTCTGCACGTGTCCATCCATGTCTGCGTACCTGCACCGCCGGACGGAGAATGAAAGAAGGGGAGGGGTGCAGATAGGGGGCTGCCACATCTCTCCGATATTCTAACAGGCAAAAAAGACAAGAGGAATAAAGAAGCGTTTCATAAAAGCCATCACTCATGCAGGGACAGCTGGGGCAGACAGGCCTGCTTCCTGCTCCTGATATGCCCTCTGACAGACTGTCTACTCTCCCAGCCAGCCTGTTGTGTAGCAGAGAGGACATCCTGCCCTAAAGAGTCAGTCTTACCTCGACTGCAAAACAAATACAAGAAGAGTAGCCCCCTTCACTGGACATTAAGCGGTCATCACATCATAAGCGGGCTGCCAGAGTCAGACACGATGGAAGATTGACGATGGCTAATGCAACACAATGAAAGAGTGAAAAGTCTTGGTTTGAAACTACAGGGCAGCGAGTGGAGAATCCATATACAAATCAAGTATATCAATCCAAAAAACAGATATAGCTTAAAAAAAAAAGAAAAAAAGATGGCACTATCCTTGGATCTTCTGAGGTCCTCCAGCAAAACGAGATCTGTAAAGATTCTGTAAAACTCTCTTACTAGATTTTTTTTTTTTTTTTTTCCCTCAGATGTTCACTTTGCTTTTAATCAAAAGTGCCAGAATCAGTGTGTGCGTGGTATGTGTGAGAGTGCTGCCCTCAGCGTCTTAATCCAGACATGTTTGGCATGCACGTATGTGTGGTGCAGATAAGGCCAGCATTTTTGGAGAACTGAGCCAAAGCAGCAAATGTAGGGCACATCTCCATGGATTGATCTGCAGAGGGAATATATTCTGTAGGTGTGACAGGAGGAATGGGAGAAAGAGAGAGAGAGAAGGGGGCACACCTCTTTAGAGTCTGTCAAGACATGTACAAACAAAAACAATGTGTGTTCATTTCTACATATCATATTTCGCGACAAATTTTATAATATATATATA